>OX371224.1:113592442-114021616 GCA_947310385.1 Nephrotoma appendiculata
ATTAAATTGCAATAAAATTTGTAAAATTACAATTAGCTACTAATTACAATTATTAAATTGATTCAATTATACATATACATATACTATATATATAAAATTATTAAACTGATGGAATTGATTCGACTATTAAAGCTGTGGATTTTTATAATAAATATATATAAATTAATTTTATTAACATTTTCACTATTAGAACCTCAATACTCCTCTTTCCTGCCAGCGTACGCACAGATTAAGGCTTTGCCTTCATGGTATGTCCAATTTTTGACATTATGTGTTACCAAATTGTCTGAAAATATTCAAACAAATTTGATTTTGTACATCAAAATATGTTGCTGTCATAATTTTGCCCGTTCCTTTGGTTATCTACTCACAAGCACTTGTGAGTGAGTAGCAAATTGTTTCCATTGGAACACAGCTATTGTAAGTAGATATTAGCTGCATTTCATGACACCACCATGATCCAGATCAGATCAAATTTTACATGTGAAACAACAACAACACGTGATCGCGTTGTTGTTGTTTCATATGTAAAATTTGATCTGATCTGGATCATGGTGGTGTCATGAAATGCAGCTATTATTTTACACCAAACGGTGTTAACCAAATAAAATTTTACTTTTTTAGATCTTTCTTAATTTACACCGTGGTTTGCGGTGTTAATTTTATATTATTAGACTAAAATAAGTTATCTGTTCGGATAAAATTTAATTCACACCGCGACATTTTTTTGTGTGTACAAACAATGAATAGAAGCTCTTTCTCTCGGAAGTAGCATAGTCTTTTCTTTAGTTATAGGCCCTTGTAAAAGGATGGCTGCAATAGCTACATGGCTTGCATCAGTCGCAAGGATAAATTCCTGCTACCTAAAAATTCCTACGACCTGATACTGCAAGATATACGTTTCTAGTGACCTTATGACAGTATCCTAACAAACCTAAGAAGCTTCTAATTTCTTTCTCCGTTTAAGGAATGGGAAAGTTCTTAATTGCCTGGTTTATATACGGATTTGGTTTGACCGCTGATACAGAAAACAGAAATCGCTATGGTGAAATTCCGACTTGTCAATTCGTACTTTTAAGTTGGCCTTCCTGAGCTCGTTGGAAACATTTTTTAGACTTTCTATATCCACTTGGAGTGATGTAAAAAGACGATTATGTCATCCTTGAAATCGGTGGAAATTTCCGAATGCGAATATAATTTGCTTTAAAATTCTGTCGGAATTTTTCCCTTAATAGGGAAATAAATAATTGAAAACTTTCAAACAAATTTGAAAAAGAAGTATGAAAGTAACGCAAAAGAATCATGGCAATAATTTATTTTTGTTCGCGTTTTGGGCCAATATACACATTTGTGCAGTTTATAATGGTTATATCATAAATAATTCCGATTTAACTAAGATCCGTTAAAATTCGGAAGTCATTACATAGTGTTAAAGTTAGCCGCAAGTTTCCAGCCGAAAAATAATGCAGATAGTGTCTTCGCTATCCCAGCCGAAAAATGGTAATGCAGATAGTGTCTTTACTATCCCAGCCGAAAAAAATAAATAATGGCCGAAAGATACATTACTTGGTATACCTATATTATTTATACTATGTTTATTGGTTAAGTCATAATCCTAATCCCGGGAATTTGAGGCAAGGGGATAGAGGGCCCTCTATTCCCTTCAGAGTTGCCCCATATTTCGGGGATTAGGATTATGATCGAACCAATAAACATAGTATAAATAATATAGAATTAGGTATATCAAGTGTGGCGGGGGAGGTGGAGGGGGGGGGGCTTGTTTGTAATTTGGTATACTGTACCAGAAAATTCGAAATTTTCGAAATAAAAAAATAAATGTTCTGTTACTTTTGAGCAACTCACTTTACCATCGATCCCACTATGTTTATTAGAAAGGTCATAGGCTTAGGTAAGCTCACGCGAAATTTGGAGCAAGTCTGAAGGGGATAAAGGGTGTAATTTAGTATAATGTACTAGAACTTATGTACTGTAACTTTCCTAGGTAAGCCCACTCGATATTTGCATGAAGGAGATCGGGGGATAGATCGGGGCTGTAATTTGGTAACATGTACCAGAAAGTCTGAAAAAAATACCACGCACTACTTTTTAATTATGTCGGTAATAATTATTTAATTGACCTAAAACGATTAACTGGTTTTACGATTAAATGTTCATACGATGATATGACCATTTAGTTAAATGTTTACGATGATGTGGTCTCAATTAAATGTAGAAAATTTTGGAGGTTAAACTATAATCCTAACTAATGCCATGTGGAGTTTGAGGCAAGACTGAAATGAATTAGTAATTAACGAATTTAATTTCGAAAATTTTGACTTTCTGGTACATTATACATACTAAATAACACCCCCTATCCCCTTCAGACTTGATCCAAATTTCGCGTGGGCCTACCTAAGCCTATGACCTTTCTAATAAATATAGTGGGATCGATGGTAAAATGGGTTACTCAAAAATAACAGAACATTTTATTAACTAAGTTTCGAAAATTTCGGACTTTCTGGTACATTATACTAAATTATACCCTCTTATCCCCTTCAGACTTGATTCAAATTTCGCGTGGGCCTACCTAAGCCCATGACCTTTCTAATAAATATAGTGGGATCGATGGTAAAATGGGTTACTCAAAAATAACAGAACATTTTATTAACTAAGTTTCGAAAATTTCGGACTTTCTGGTACATTATAGTAAATTATACCCCCCTATCCCCTTCAGACTTGATCCAAATTTCGCGTGGATCTACCTAAGCCCACGACCTTTCTAATAAACACCGGGATCGATGATAAAATGGGTTACTCAAAATTAACAGAACATTTTATTAACTAAGTTTCGAAAATTTCGGACTTTCTGGTACATTATACTAAAATACATTCCCTCATCCTTTTAAGACTTGACCCAAGTTTCGGGGATTTAGATTATGACCTTACCAATAAACATAGTATTAATACCATATGTAGAACTAGGTATATCAAGCAATGTAACTTTCGGCTACAATTTATTTTTTCTGCTGGGATAGCAAAGACACTATCTGCATTACCATCTTTCGGCTAACTTTAATAGGATAGTCATTACAACCTGTGATTTTTACACACACATTTGCGTGAGTTGGACTTAAATTGAAGCAAAAAAATTTTTTGTCTGACAGGAAAATGGATGTTCTAATGCGGAAATTTCACCGATTTCAAGAATAGGGGCCTTGGGCTCATCATCTTCAAATCTATGGAAATTTCCACATGTGGAATTTGCTACTTTAATCATTTTTTCAAATTTATATGCAAGTTTCCTATTGTTTATTTCCCTACTAAGGAAATAATTCAGCATCGATTTACACAGTCGGAATTTTTCCCTTAGCAGGGAAATAAATATTAGAAAACTGCAAACAAATTTGAAAAAACGATTAAAGTATAGCCGCCGAAAAATTCGAATGTCATTAAGAATTTGTTTTAGATTATATTCAGCATGTGGAAATTTCCACCGATTTCAAGAATACGCGCCCTGGAAGGTAGATAGAGCGTTTTGCAGAAATGCTCAATAACTGTAATTTCTGGAGAAGTTATCGAAACACTTGCAGTTTAAAACTAAAGTTTCCGGATCTTAATTATGTAAACCATGAGTTTCAGATAATTCCCGAAATTTTCCCATCAAATATGGCGGTATATTGGGATTTAATTTCCTAAATAAGATCAAATGTACATTAAATGTTGATTCATTAGCCATAAGCATTTTAATTAATCAGCAAAATTTTACGTATACCATGAACAATAACTCTAAGAATATAATACTTCCACCAAGAAGTGAAATATGTATTCTACGCGGGTATCGTTGCCAGACGACGATCATATGTGTTTGTCCAAACAAATTTTACCCGGTGCTTACATTTCAAATTCAATATTGAAAGTTATTCATAATATTACTCGGGGTCAGCTCAATGAAATGTTTACTGAACTCTCATCTACATCATCTTCTGTTAACAATGAATATACAAAAGAATTAAACATTAACGCTAATCAAACTTGATGAACAGACGTTAAAATCGATAATTTATATTCTAACAATCATAATGAAGATAAAATTCATTTAAAAAATAAAGATGATATTTATACGATAATTAAAGAATTCCATGATAATCCACTGGGCCAAGCCATATATCGTACATACAACCGAATTAAACAATTTTATTATTTCGAAAAAATGTTTTCCACTATCGAAAATTATATTAAAAATTATTCTGTGCGCAATTTTATAGATCAGGATCGTATGAACCGGGATAATTGGCTCTCTTATGCAATGTTCTCATAAAACTCTACATCACATACCTCAACCGGTTGTATGCCATTTGAATTACTTTTTGGTCATAAACCTCGAATACCTAGGTTCAATTATGCATTCGAAAGAAACAATCTACAATTACGAAGATTATTTAACTGAATTGCAATATCGAATTAAAACTTCAGCTGCTCTTCAATTTTAAATTCTAAATTTGATCCATTATTGCTTGGACTATATAAAAAGCGTGAAAAATTAAATTTCTTTGGTCGCCATAGAATTTGATAACTAAAAATATAGGGCATTGCAAATAACAAATTATCAAATAATTTTGTTTTGTAAAGATTATAGGTATTCGCAATTTGAACTGAAAAAGTGTAAGATGACAACATCGTGAAAATATTAAGAATAACAACATAAAAAGTAATAATTTACATTATCTACGAATATTTTAATATTTTACATACTCTAAACTAATTGTCTACACTAACTTGTTTACAATACGTAATGTTTTCCTTATTCGTCTATTGCGAATTTACTTTAAGGATTATCCACATTCATTTTCTACAAAAACAAATTATAATTTTTGAAATATTATTAAGTTTCGCAGTAATCCCTAAACTCAACGAGAAACAGTTACAACAACAAGCCCTACGAGTATACCATATATACGAGAGAGAATCAAAAAAAATGTACATGGCATAAGCATCCTAAAAGCTTTCTGATCCCTTAATTTTCGTTTTTATCATAAAAACCACTTGACATTTTGGTAATGAAAAATTAAAACGGCACAAAAACGAAATCAAAATCAATTCAATTTGTTTTTTTCTTTTTTTGCTTTTTCTTGTGCCATAACTTTACGTTTTGCCATAATATAACATTTAATTATGTATTAGCAAACAGAAAATAAAAAAAATATATATAAAATTATCGCAAATTTAATCTTGAAAGCTTTTGTGTTTTTATACATAAAAGTAATCATTATAATTTTATTTCATTTTATGTAACTCCTCAAGTATTTGCTTTCATTTTAATTGAAATAATCAATTTTCTTCTTATTGTTCGTGTTCTGCGTAATTTTTTTTAGGCCGTGTAATTAAGAATTTCTGCCTTCGGCTTTTTATTATGTTCTTATATGAAAACGATGTAGATATAATTTCATTATGTTGAGTGCGCGCTGCTCTACATTATTCTGATTTATATAATTTTGTGTGTGTATGTCATGTGCTATACCTAACATAATACACATAATATGTATAATATGAAGAAGCATCACATTTAAATTGAACACTTTGTACTTTCTTTGAGAAATTTGTTTATCCGCCGTCTATCCGAATCGAATTTGTTTTTCTTATGTCAATAACATCTTTATCAGACCTACGACGCTTACGGTACTTTTCTTATACCTTGCACAACACAGCATAACTATGTTATTTATGTATATGCCGAAACATCCGATGTACATATGTAATATTCATACATAAAAACCCCGCATTTGAGTGCAATGGCGGCGGAAATAATAACATTTTGTTTCAACAATTTCCACACCTTGCACGCAAAAAACAATTTGATTAAATTTATTACAACCGTAGTTGCTTCTTATTTGTTTATTGTATATAAAAAAGCGAGAAAATTGAAAAACATAAATAAATAAAATAAATAATAAAGTATAATAAAGTGTTGACGATTTATTTTCTATATGTATTATGTATAAATAAATTTTCCGCAGCAACAACAAGCCCAACAATACCAAACACAGGTAAATATTTTTTTTATATTTATTATAAGAAAAATGGATACGTGTTTTATTGTTGTGTGTGTGTATACATCTAACCTACAATTATGTAATATATCTGACGGGTTTTTCCAACGTCTTTTTATAACACAAAAAAAAAGTTTCATTCTCCTTCCAAATACCAGTCGCGTCACCTATACCTACCAACATATAAAATACAAAAAAAGAATTTTCATTTTCCACCTTGTTATTTATTTCGTTTATTAGGGGGTTGAAAAATGATATATTTGAAAATAAAAAATTTTTACTTTCTCTTTATTATTAAATTAATATAAATATAATGCTATTTTAAAAAAAAAATATTTGGTGTATCTACCATACGTCGCTAGGTATATTGATATGTGAAAAATTACAAGGAAATTTATTTGATAAACAACGAGGAACGATGGATTGATGATGGGACAAAAGAATTTCGAAGAAACTTGTTGGCTGTTTGTAAATGTAATTTAAACTTTTTTGGTGGGTAAAACTTGTACCAATAAAATTTAATTTTTCATATATCATTTCAAATTTATTCGTAATGTCAACTGTTAAAGCGGCTAAACAAAGGCATTGTCTCAAACTAAATTCAAAATTTAAATTTTCGCAAGTTTATATTTTAATCGCCTTTAAGAAGATAAATTGTACAATCCTTTCTAGGCTGGGCAAACTACTGACAAATAGTAGCGAAGCATTTCGTTACAAATCGAGGGGACGACTTGCCTCTGAGATGAGTGTTAACCGGGCCTACTAACTGACGAATCAAACAGAAATATTGATTATGTGTAATAACTTTTAATCTTCACTTGTCAACAAAAAAAAAATACACAATCTTGACAACGATTACCCGGGTCAGAAAAGTGCAGTTCTTATAATATTGCTTATATTTTGATAAGTTTTAATTTTATTGTCGTGAGGTTCGGACGTAAAATAAAACAAGCGAAAAGTGCAATGTTATTGCTTTTTAATTTGTTGTATCTATTTATCCAATCGTATGAATGGTTTTATATTTAAACACACACGGTGCAAAAAAACTAATATAAAAGTGTATCTTGATAAGTGATTAACTGATGATGTAAACATGATGGGGTTATTTTCCCCAAAAAAGACTTCTTCAAACATCGAACGCCGAACACAATCTACTACAAATTTGAACCAGTTTCATGTAGAAAATATTGCAAGTGCAAGTGTAAATCAAGTGGACAAAGTTCAACACAGTCCAAAGAAATCACCTATGCCAATGATTAAAAGTACTTCTTCGACAGAATTAATTATACTGCAGTTTAAAAATAAAAATAAAAACCGCGAAGAAAAAATTAATGTATCAGCAAATTTAACAATGCTTAATGAAAACAATAGTAATGAACTCAGTGCGACGAACTCTAGTGACCGTGATCAGTGTGAAAATAATCTAGTGCAAACGGGATTGGAAAGGTATATCACTGTTCAATCTAAAAGAAAACGTAGCCTGATATCTGCCCAGTTTGCTGACAGGAGCAAAGTGACACGGTCTGAACAAGGTGTTAATCAAAAACCTCTTAACATCCGATTCTCTAGCTTAGAGGTCGTTGACCCCAACGCCGCTGCTTATTTAAGGAAGCATCTAATAATGAACTGGTTAATAATATCGCAACATTAACAGATTCTAAATTTTATATTGCCCCGCTCAAAAGAGGTAATATAAACGAAACCAAGATTTAAACATTCGAAATCGATGGCTTCAGAGCTAGTTAAACATTTTGATGAAGTTGGTAAAAAATATTACACATACCAGCTAAAAAGTCAAAAAGGGCTGACTGTTGTGCTAAGAGGAATTGAAAGCTGCGTAGATGTTAGCGACATACAAGCTGCACTTGTTCGAAAGGCTTCCATGTCAAATCTATTGGTAATATAGTAAACCGTGTTAAGGTACCCCAACCAATGTTCCGTTTGGAACTAGAGTCAGAGGAAGAAAAGTCAAAAGGAGTTGTCAAAAGGATTGAAGAACCTAAGAAGAGGTCTAGACCACTCCAATGCATAAAGTGCCAAGAATACGGACATACGATAGCAAACTGCACCTTAAATGAAGTTTGTGTTATTTGTGGTGAACTCCACGACTCCAAACAGTGTGACAAGTCTCGCAATGACCCATCTGTGTTACGTTGTAATAACTGCGGTGAAAATCATACTACAAACTATAGGGGTTGCGTAGTGTATCTGGACTTAAAACGAAAAATAAACCCTAAAATGAGAGCTGAACAACGAATGCTCAATATGCAATTTAATTAGAGGCCCGTGTTTCCAAGGAATACAACAGTCACCAAACGAACGAATGCAAACACACAAAATGATAACCTGGAGACGTTTGCCAGCAGTTTTGCACAGCAAGGTGTTTCTTACGCAAGTATCCTAAAAGGTAACAAACCGAAACCAATAGTTCATGCTAATGAGGAGGAACTACACGTTCATACCATGGTAAATAAATTAACCGAGACCATTCAAAGTTTCATGATGATGATGGAAAGACAAATGAGCATGATGATGCAAAATATGAATACGCTTATGCAAATTATAGTCAAACATCAAAAATGACAGTTCTAAAAATAGCTATTTGAAAGGCGAACAGGCTTTCGCAACATAAAGCTGATGTACAAACCTTTCTTATCGAACAAAATATAGACAACATGTCAATATCTGAAACACACTTCACAGAACAAATTTTTTTCAATATTACCGGCTATTCCGTTTATGACACCAAACATCCCGATGGAAAAGCACACGGCAGTACTGCAGTCTTAATAAAAAGAAGATTAAAGCAAGACGAGCTTCAGAAATATGCTAGAGATCACATTCAAGCTACAACTATCAGTTTGGAAGAATGGTCTGGGAAATTTTTAATATCGGCTGTCTACTGCCCACCGAAACACGCAATTAAAAAACAGCAATTTATCGATTATTTCAATCAGTTGGGAATCAAATTTCTAGGGGGGTGATTACAACGCTAAACATGTGCAATCGGGTTCGAGGTTGACGTCACCCAAAGGCAAGCAACTCTACGAAGCAATAAACGAGAAAAACCTAGATTATTTATCATCTGGACATCCCACGTATTGACCTACGGATCGAAATAAAATTCCTGATTTAATAGATTTCTGTGTAATACGAGGAATAGCACGCAACAATGCTCAAGTCGTTGACTTATATGATTTATCATCTGACCACTCACCAATAATATAGTAACACTAAGTACCCAAGCATTAAAAACTGAACCACTTCGCACACCAGAAGACATTGATGCCGCGATTGAAAACTTAAAACTTAAGAAGGGATTCCCAATTTTGAAATCATCAAAATTTGGCTGGTTAGTTTTTTTTTTTTTTTTTATTTCATTTTTCAAAAACTCAATTGAAATTTACCCTACCTCTTTATTTCATTCATACACAGATTCACGTATACATAATACATCAAATTTTATCAAAGACGTAGAAGTCCAGAACAAATTTGGTGCGACAATGGGTCCAACTTTATTGGTGTTAATCGACAATTAAAAAACCTGAAAAAGAAATAAAAAATCAAGCCACAAATCAACTAATCACTGATTTTTACTTACAGACAAGTATTAATTTCCACTTCAGCTCACCTCGCGATCGACACTTTGGGGAACTGTTTAAATCAACCGTAAAATCGTTCAAGTACCACCTAAAGAAAATCGGAAATGTCAATCAGACTTTCATAGAAATGACAGCACTCATCACTCAAATCAAATCGTTAATTTATTCGAGGCCGTTATGCAGAATCAATGATGATTGTGCTGATCTACAAATTCTTACACCAGCGCATTTTTTGGTTGAAGAATCTTTAACTGTCATCCCGGAGCCAACACTATACATGATGTACCACAAAATAAGTTATCGAGATGGCAGAATATGCAGCAACGGATTCAAAGTGTTTGCAATCGATGGCATCGCGACTATTTTACATCTCTCCAGCAAAGATACAAGTGGAAATCAAAAATCAACCAACTAGAAATCAATGATGTGGTTATAATATGGGACGACAACTTATATTCGAGCCAACGGATACTTCAAAAAGTAATAGCAGTTCATCCAGGGCATGATAGCATTATACGAATAGCAACTATTGAAACATCCAGAAGCCAGGTGAAACGTCCAGGAACTATGTTAGTTAAGTTACCTATTAAGTAATTTCACTAGTAAAATTCCTTAAGGTGCAGGAGTATGTTGGTGAGAATTTTAAAATAAACACTACACAAATTTCGTTCACAAAATTTATTATATTAAAATTAAAACACTTGGTCATTTAATTGACATTTCGTATTTCCATTGAAATGTCTCACCAACATTGGCGTCCACCTAAAATAAAATAAATCAAACATTAATGAAATAAAATGTTACTTACCATAATCCACTGCAATTTATTAAGCCCCTAAAGCATATAGTTTTAATTACCTGAAAAAACAATAATATTATTAGAATTGGTTACAGTTAATATTGAATTTATAACTATTAATTTGTATACTTACCTTCTTAAACACTATTTACACAAATGTCAACATAAAAGTTATAAAAAAACCTGTCATTGAATGTAATTTCTATGTAAATCAAAACGTAATAGAAGTTTGCGGGCGGTACAAATCGGTACATTGTGCGCAAACGTAATATAATTTTAAATTTTATATAATACCGGGAAATTTAAGTTTCTTACTTAAAGTTTAAAAAAAGCTTTTTCCTATAAATTTATTTTTTCTACATTTCTTGGTTTACATATTAAAATGACAATTTAGTTTTTAAGAAATTAAAAATATATTCATTCCTTTGTAATCTGGTGAACAGAAAAGTTATACTTTTATAAAAATAAAAATACAGTGTGTTAATAATTAAATAAAGTACTTTTTAAAATAGTTTGGTTCTAAGTTTTTCATTCAGTGTGTGTAATTTAACTCAATAGTGCAACTTGTTCGCTCCATCACTAAAATTCAACTTCATCGTCAACCACAATAGTTCTGCAGCAATTCATCACCTGGCTTTTCAACCATTTTTATTAATTGGCAGATTTTTCATCGCGACCACTTTTTCCACATACATATACACAGAAATGATTGGAAACGTACGGGACAAAAATCAAGGTGAGCGTGTGGTCTAGGAGGTGATAGCTCCTTACAAAAATTGCAGATGCAATGTTACAACACACAACTTTTTACGTCTCTGGCCACTGACAAAGGATTTACTGATATGAAACCTATCAATAAATGGCACGATGAAAAAAAATAATACCTAAGGAATTAAAGCCATCAAGGACCGTTATGTTATCGCAGTATACGACAAAACGTAAAACCAATCGCTGGTCCCTTGCAATGTTTTTCAACATTATCGATATAGCGGGACTTGTAGCTTACATAATTTTTACGGCCACTAATCTATTCAATAAAGAAAATGTAAAAACCAGTCGTTGGCGTCAAGTTTTAGATCGACTAGGTGAAACGGATCGTGACGCATCTGATCGGCTAACACATAAAGGCCAATACTTTATGTGCTATAGTGACGAAACAAGAAGAAATCTTCAAGAAAAATTGGTGTTCAGTGTCTAAAAACAATCTGTCGGGCACAGAGCCGCACTTAAACCCATTGCCAACAATGCCATACTGTAAACTAATTTACAAGTTTTACTTTTTTCAATAATTTTTTCTTGACATTTTTATTTATTTTTAATTTTTTGACTGAAATGTCATATAATTGTTTAATATACGAACAAAAAATTCTTTAATTTTTATACTAGTAAGTATGGGCAAAAATTTCTTTGCCGTAGTAAATACTGTCGAGGTGGTTGAAAAATAACAAAATTTGCAAAAATTGGCAGTACATTATATTTGTTATCGTTTTCAAATTTTCCGTAAAAATGACGAAAATTAATAACTGAATCGTAGCTGTTTTAAAATGGAGCTAAGAAGCAATGAATTATTAAAAACTTAATTTTCCGATCTCTACTCGGGTAAATACCGACCGACAAGGTGAAGGTTAAATGATACATAACCATAGATCGCCCATTAGTATCATTTGGTTCACACGACACCTCTCCTATTAACTTGGACACAATTCCTTTAAGAAATTTAGTTTCTCGGAAAATTTTTTGTCGGCTTTACTTTTTTACTTTCGAAAAATTTGCGAACGTACACAGTCTACCCCACATTTACATTTGGAAATCGACTTCGAAGGTCATACTAGTTTTTTGCTTGACGGTTTGATCAAGTTTTTCTCTGCCCTTCGATATACTTGATGTTAGATTTCAAGGTTTTCAGTGACTTCTTGGCAATTCCAAGCATTTCTAGTGTGTCCTTCAAAACTTTATAAAGCCATCCAAGCAGGACAGCATGCTGCCCGAGTATAACAAAATGGGACGAAAACCTCGTTGATTTAAATCATTCGCTCCGATGTATTTGCTTGCGGTCCATAATTGGCGGTGAGCAATCGTCTAACATCATACTTTTTAGACAAGTTCCATTGATGCTTTGAGTCAAATTGACGCCCATTGTCAGTTATAAATTCTTCCGCGATCCTCAACATTAGAAAAACGTGAGCTTCAAGGAACCTTACCACCTTTTCAGATGTATTTCCATTTTGGGTTCATGGGAGGACCCGAGAAACCCGAGCCCTTGTCAGAGTCTAGAGGTAACGGAAACAGTAGCTCGACTTAAACACACAATTCGATGATACAAACGTTTTAATGTCATTATACATGGTGGGCCAATAAAAATATCTCTCTAGGATTTCAGTCGTTTTTATACCTAAATGGGCTAACGAAGTCAAGTAAGGCTCGAATAGTGAGTAAACCAATAAAAATCAATTCATCGATATATATGCGCGAAATTTATAAACGCTATTAATGCTGCCAAACATTCAAGCTTAGTCACACTAAAGTTATTTGGAGGTGCGGTCAGTTTATACGACATATATATCCTATTGGTCTATCATCATCTTCCGAAGTATCTTGGAATAGCACAGCCCTGCTCTTATTGAACTAGCGTCGATTTGTAGAAAAAATCGTTGTTTAAAATCAGAGGTTGCCAACACCGGAGTAGTAATTATTACAATCGAAAGGCGGCTATGATTCTTGCGCCCATCAGGAATCCGATCATTTTTTTAAATAGATCAGTCGACGTACCAGAAATGGATAAGTAATCAATAAAACTACGGTAACGCCCCATGACACTCAAATAGCTCCTCAGTTGTCTAACCTTTTTAGGAATCGGGAACTCGGCAACGGCTGCGCATCTTTATTTACGCAGACATAATGGAAGGTGCCCATTTGCCTTTTTCACCTCAAGCGATTTCATACAGTCCAGTTAGTCATAAATTGTTTTTTAGAACCGATGAGACTGCATAGAAACTACATAACCATTGATGGGATTCTGTTCCAAAATTCCGGTTCCAGTAAAATAATCTTTCCGTACAACAGCAACGTTTTATTTTTGGTAATGAAATTATTTAATATAATTTCCAATACAAAATATTTATTAATTTTAATTAATGTGTACAGCTCAAAATGTTCCATCAAAGTGACAGAGAAAAATTTTATAATCTTATTCTACAAGTTTGACTAGCAAAAAATAACTCGGCGAAATCTCTCCATATTGTTACGGTGACACCTAGATTAGAATAGAATAAGTTAATTTCATTAATTGTTCAATTACGTGTATAATTTATACTCAACATTTAGGCGTATTTCTATACTAACATATTTGCTGCGCATTTAGGATTATTCTAGAAACAAATATTTTGGTATATAAGGGCGCGCGTTGACGTGTATTGCTGAGTATTATTTTAAACGTGATACAGTGAAGGTTAAATAGAAAGATTATTAAAGTGATTATTAAAGTGATTATTAAAGCGATTATTAAAGTGATAATTAAAAAGTGTGTTATAATTATAATAATTAATTGTGAAAATTGTGTTGTATAATAAATTGTGTTGTGTAAATAAAATTGTGTGAGTTAAAATTGAAGCAGTGTATTTATTCACAATCCAGTGATTCGAACCTTGATTGACAAGGCAAAATCGTAACAATTGGTGACAGCGGTGGGATTGTGAATAATAAGGAAAATGATTCTCTACGGATTAAAGCTTGGGCAATTAAAGCAGCAACTGACACGGCGAGGTTTGGCCAGTGAAGGCACAAAAGCTAGTTTGGTGGAGCGACTACGTGAGGCCATGGAGAAGGAAGGTTTAGATCCAGACGTGTATGATTTCGAGGAGGAAAAAACGGATGAGATCAGTATGGATAAGAAAGAAAAGGACGTACAAACGGTGGTCGAAACAACGCAAAACCCATCTGGAAGTTTCGATTTTTCGCAGTTGATGGCTGCTATGAATATGATGGGACAACAGTTAAAGCAACAAGGGGCGGACATTAAACAATCGAACCAGGATATGAAACAACAGATGTTACAAGTGGAGCAACAAGGAGCGGACATTAAACATCAAATGAAATTGTCGAACCAGGACATGAAACAGCAGATGGAGCAACAAGGGCGGACATTAAAAACCAAATAGAAGATGGCCAAAAGAAAATGGACGAGAGGTTTCTGGAGTTATCTTCTACACTACACGGTAAAGTGGAAAAAGTGCAAACAGAAGTACAAGAAATACACGCAGAAATTCAAAATGTTAAAGGGATGGTTCAACAAAAATTTGAATCGGTTAAACAAGATTTTCAAACGGAAGTTAAACGTCTCGAGAAGGAGCTCCAAGATGTCAAGGCGAATGGAACGACACAGCAAGTGATTCAGACGGTTAATGCAGTTAAGATAAAACCACCAACATTTGATGGAACAACATCCTTCAGTATTTTTAAGTTCCAATTCGAAACGGCCATTAAGCAAAATCAGTGGACTGAAGAACAATGTGTTGCAGCGTTAATTGTGGCTCTTAAAGGCGAAGCGGCGGAAACACTACAAATCATTCCCGAGCAGGAACGGAACGTTTACATGGGAATTATGAAGGCGTTAGATCGAAAATACGGAAGTGACCACAAACGAGAAATCTATCGCATGGAATTGAAGGGTCGATACCAAAGAGCAGGAGAATCGCTACAGGAATTTTCATCGGCAATTGAGCGGCTCGCGCATTTAGTACATTCAAATATGTCGGCCGATTACATGGAGCGAATTAAAATGGATGCATTCATTGACGGTATTCGAGATCCTGAGACGCGCAGAGCGGTGATGTTGTCACCTAAGGCAACTTTCACGGAAACCATCGCTTGTGCGTTAACAAACGAAACTGCGCAAACCATCATCAAACCAGCAATGAAAATTCGTCGAGTGGAGATTGATTCCAGAATAGACACCGCACGGGCTACGCCAAGATTCAGAGATGGAAGTGGCAGGATTAAATGCTGGGTATGTGATAGAATGGGTCACATCTCACGGGACTGTTGGGAGATTAAGAAGAAACGAGCAAGGTCGCCATCTCCTATGAAGCGTAGACCAAACGAAGAGCAGATAGAATCCAGAAAGGAGCGTCAGACGACAGCGGAGTCGTTAAACTAAAAAGAGTCAGCTTGAAGGGGCAGAAGCTGGCTCCCACAACCGATTGCCCCACAACCTCCATCCATGTTTCTAGAATAGCAAGGAACGGTGACAGCTTAACAATTGAAGCCGATATTGATGGGAAGAAATGCATGATCACGCTGGATACGGGAGCAACACATACGATTGTTCGTGAGGATATTATTGATGGAATTATGGAACCAGCTAATGGCATTAAATTACGAACGGCGACTGGAGAAAATTCAGCAATAAAAGGGAAAAAGGTCGTAAAAATAAGGATTGGACGAAATCACTTTCAACACGAGGTGCTGGTTGCAGATATTGTAGACGAAGTCATCTTGGGAATGGACTTCATGAGAACGAATGGCTTCGTGGTGGATGTTGGACGGGGTGTATTAACCTACGATAATATCGAGTTGCCACTTCACGTTAGCGCCGTTATTGGAGAAACGACCAGGCAAATTATAATGGATCATCGGGAGAAGCTGCCACCGAACTCGGAAACAATAGTATGGGCAAGATTGGAAGGAGGTTCTGGGTCACCCAGGTTGTGGGTTGTGGAAGCCAATGAAGCAGAGAGCGGAGCCAGAGAAATTATGATCGGGAAAGTTTTAGTGAAACCAGACAGCGATAATAGAGTACCAATTAGGACTCTAAATCTCTCGGATAAGACGAAAACCATCAAGAAAGGGACAATAATCGGAAAATGTGAAGAAATATTGGCGATAGTGAAGTGCGAGCAGAAAAATCCGATTAAGACGGCTAACTCGCAAGTGCAGAAAGAGATTATAGATCAACTTATGGAGAAATGGACCGAAGATCTTACCATGGAACAGAAAAGTTTGGCAAAACAATTGCTCGAGCGGTACATGCCAATATTCTGCAGTACATCGGACAATAATGGGAGAACCACAATGGTAAAACATCGAATAGATACAGGAGCAGAAACGCCGATTCGACAACCACCCAGGAGATTACCATTGGCAAAGCAAGGAGAAGTGGATCGAATGGTAAAAGATATGCAAGCAGCAGGGGTAATCGAAACATCAAGCAGTCCATGGAGTTCACCAGTGGTGTTAGTCGAGAAAAAGGATGGTAGCATGAGATTCTGCGTGGATTATCGAAAATTAAATGCTGTGACGAAAAAGGATAGTTACCCATTGCCAAGGATCGATGACACGTTAGACACATTATCGGGTGCTCGAATATTTTCGACATTAGATCTGCAAAGCGGCTATTGGCAAGTGGAAGTCCAGGAGGAAGATCGCGAGAAAACGGCATTCAGTGTGGGTAACGGATTATGGCAATTTAACGTTATGCCATTTGGATTATGTAACGCCCCTGCGACTTTTGAACGGCTAATGGAGCGCGTGCTAAAGGGATTACATTGGAGGACGTGCCTCGTATATTTGGACGACATCATCGTTATGGGCAAGGATTTCGACGAGCATTTAAGGAATTTGGCAGAGGTTTTGGATCGGATACAAGCCGCCGGATTGAAGCTAAGCCCAAAGAAATGCAAACTATTTAGAACGGAAGTAAAATATTTGGGTCATAAGGTAACAACCAATGGAATCCATACCGATGAAGACAAGATCGCAGCAGTGAAGGAATGGCCACGACCTAAAAACTTACATGAATTACGGAGCTTCCTTGGATTGTGTACCTATTATAGACGATTCGTGCCAGGATTCGCCAATATTGCAAAGAGTTTTCACGAGTTAACCAGGAAGAACAAGGCATTCGAATGGAAGGATGATCAAGAAGAGGCATTTGTGGAACTAAGACGACGATTATGCGAAGCACCAATCCTCGCATACCCTATACCCAACGTTAAATTCATTTTGGACACCGATGCAAGTAATGATGGTATAGGAGGAGTATTATCACAGGCAACAAATGGTGAGGAGCGAGTTATTGCATATTACTCCAAGATGTTATCAAAACCGGAACGGAATTATTGTGTAACACGGAAAGAGTTGTTGGCTATAGTGGAATGTGTTAAGCACTTCCATAAGTACCTCTATGGCCAAAAATTTCTTCTACGGACGGATCATGGAGCTTTGCGCTGGTTGTTACAATTCAAAAATCCAGAGGGACAAGTAGCACGTTGGATCGAACGTTTGCAAAGCTACGATTTCCAAATTGAACATCGGAAGGGAACCGCACATGGAAATGCCGACGCATTATCAAGAAGGCCATGTCCCGTGGAATGCAAGCATTGTGGGCGTGTGGAGGGTAAGGAAAACATCATCGATATTCGGCTTATGCAAGTGCTACCTGATGAGGAATGGACTGATGAAATGATCAAGAAGGAGCAATTACGGGATGCTGACCTGTCATTCATCATGAAATATAAGGAAAAGGAACACCGGCCCACATGGAGTGAGATAGCTGACAAAGCTCCCATTGTAAAAGTATATTGGGCACAATGGGATAGCCTCCACATAGAAAATGGATGTTTAAAACGAAAGTGGGAAAGCACGGATGGTAAAGTAAAACAATTGTTGGTAGTGGTGCCAAAAGATCGGATAGCGGAAATCCTCAAGGAGTATCACGGAGGAGCAAGTGGAGGTCACCTAGGGATTAATAAAACATTAGCCAAAATTCGCCAACGTTTCTACTGGTCCGGATGTAGACAGTCAGTAGTAGAATGGTGTCGAAGATGTGACCAATGTGCGGCAGTGAAGGGACCAGCACGAAAAAGCCGTGGAACCATGAAACAATATAATGTCGGGGCACCATTTGAGAGAATTGCAATGGACGTGGCGGGGCCATTTCCGACCACCGAGAGCGGAAATAAATATGTGCTAGTAATAATGGATTATTTCAGCAAATGGCCGGAAGTGTACCCCATACCCAATCAGGAGACAACAACAATAGCTGATGCCGTAGTTAACAATTGGATTAGCAGATTTGGTGTACCTATGGAAATTCACACGGATCAAGGAAGGAATTTCGAATCGGTGGTATTTCAGGAGATATGTCAGATGCTTGGAATCAATAAAACAAGAACGACGCCTTTACACCCACAATCGGACGGTATGGTGGAAAGATTCAATGGTACATTGGAGGAATATCTAGCAAAAGCTGTGGAAAGGAACCAACGCAACTGGGATCGACATATACCAATGTTCCTGATGGCCTACCGATCAGCGGTACATGACACAACAGGAGTGACACCAGCTAAAACCATATTTGGGAACAATCTGCGATTACCAGGAGATTTAAAATTTGGGGCTGTTCCATCAGCAGCTCTATGCGGACAGGATTACGTCGACCGAATGAAAGAGGAACTTAATGAAATACATCAATTTGTACGGGAGAAAATTCGAATATCAAGTGATCGAATGAAAGCTCGATATGACATACGAGCAAATAATCAAGGCTTCGAGGAAGGGCAATTGGTATGGCTTCACAACCCGCAACGGCACAAGGGATTATCACCGAAGTTGCAACCCACATGGGAAGGACCTTACACTGTCATTAAAAAGTTGAACGACGTGGTTTATCACATACAGAAAGGACGGAAAGGTAAACCAAAGGTGGTGCATTTAGAGCGTTTGGCGCTCTACAGAGGAGGTGATCTGGATCCTGTTCGGGACGAACAGGCTTAGGTGGGGGGTAGTGTTACGGTGACACCTAGATTAGAATAGAATAAGTTAATTTCATTAATTGTTCAATTACGTGTATAATTTATACTCAACATTTAGGCGTATTTCTATACTAACATATTTGCTGCGCATTTAGGATTATTCTAGAAACAAATATTTTGGTATATAAGGGCGCGCGTTGACGTGTATTGCTGAGTATTATTTTAAACGTGATACAGTGAAGGTTAAATAGAAAGATTATTAAAGTGATTATTAAAGTGATTATTAAAGCGATTATTAAAGTGATAATTAAAAAGTGTGTTATAATTATAATAATTAATTGTGAAAATTGTGTTGTATAATAAATTGTGTTGTGTAAATAAAATTGTGTGAGTTAAAATTGAAGCAGTGTATTTATTCACAATCCAGTGATTCGAACCTTGATTGACAAGGCAAAATCGTAACAATATTAAACTGCTTGAAATTCATATTAAGCTATTAAAACCGAGATGGCAGTGTATTTGTTTATCACTCTATCGATAACACAGAAGATGGAAGAGTGGTAAACAAAGACCGATAGCGATAATATTACACAACATACTAACTGCCAATGGAGTGATAACACCAGGTAAGCTAACAATATAGTAAATACATTTTTTAAGTTAAGTTCAAAATAATTCAATTAAACTATAATAATAACATTAAATTAATTTTAGCTAAATAACAACAGCTCTATGAAACAATTCAATTATACTACAGTTACATAATACAAGATAAGTGAATTAATTAATTTACAATTCAATTTTTGATTTTCATAAAACTTAAATTTTAATTCCAGGTTTATTATCCTGAACATCCCGCGGCCGTTGGCTCAATAGAGCCAGAATATAATAAAGTAGAAATTTTGGTAATTGGTCGTTTTATTTCCCCCAATTTAGTTTTTATCCGCACTACACGGACTAATCCATCTTGCCCAGGAATTGTTTCAATGATTCGTCCCATAAGCCACTTAGCTGGAGGTGCATCTTCATCAAAGATAACTACAAGATCATCAACTATCGGTTTTGTAGAAGTAAGCTTCCATTTCTGGCGTTGTTGAAGTGTTACAAGATACTCCTTATTCCATCTTTGCCAGAAGTGCTGAACCATCCGTTGAATGTGCTGCCAACGCGATAATCGATTTGCTTTAATGTCCAACAGATTTGGTTCTGGTAATAACGTAATCGCGTGACCAATTAGATAATGTCCAGGAGTTAATGGATCCAATTCTTCTAGGGATATTTCACACAAAGGCCGAGAATTCATAATTGCTTCGATTTGAGTAAGTAACGTCGTGAGCTCTTCAAACGTCAATAGTGTTTCACCCAGTACTCGTTTCAAATGATATTTGCATGATTTTATGCCTGCCTCCCATAAACCTCCAAAATTTGGAGCGCCTGGAGGAATAAAATGCCATTCTATATTGTTTGTGTTGATATATCGTAAGAGCGCCTCATCCTTGGAAACCATCAGCAGACTTATTTGGATTTCCCTTTGTGCCCCTATAAAATTGGAGCCGTTGTCACTGTATATATGACCACATATGCCTCGTCGTGCGTGGAATCTTCGAAGAACTGCCAAAAATGCTTCGGTGGTCATATCGCTGACTAACTCTAAGTGCACAGCCTTTGTAGCCATACACACAAACAGCGCCAAGTAAGCCTTGATTGATTTAGCTCCTCTCAATTTTGATGCCTTTATTAAAAACGGACCCGCATAATCCACACCAGTTGTGAAGAAAGGCTTTTGAAATGTCACCCTAGATTGCGGTAACTGACCCATAAGTTGTTGTTGTTGCTGCTTCTTAAACCGGATACACTTCACACACTTCCCAATTACGCTTCTAACTTCAACCTTGCATCTTAGGATGTTGTACTTCTGTTTAAGTGTAGATATTAGTAATGTTGGACCAGCATGCAACAGTCTAACATGTTCATCTCGGATAATTAACGTTGTTAAGCGATTCTTAGACGGGAGTATAACGGGATGCTTCATCTCATACGACATATCTGCATTATCAAGCCTTCCTCCGACTCTTAATAAGCCATATCTATCTATAAAAGGAAAAAGAGAGATTAATTTGGAATTCGGATTGATTTGTTTATTTTTGTTAATCGAATTAATCTCATCAGCAAAATTGCTCAGTTGTATTCGCCTTATCACCAAATTGAATGCATCACATTTGGCTCGATTAAAATTTCTCGACAATTCGATATCTGCAGCTGCGTTCCGTGATGCTCGATTTCTGAACAATATTAAAATCCGAGCAATTACAAATAAGACCTTCGTAAATGAGGAACATCGTTCAAGAAGGTCGACCAGCCAATCGTTTCTATTGCCCGTAGTGACCAATGCAATCGAATTAATTTTTTGCTCTTTTATTGCTTCTTCAGGTAATTCTCTCATGCATTGGGTTTGTTTTGGCCATTCCCATTCTGGTCTACTCAACCAACGTGGGCCATTGAACCAGAGGGAATGATTGACTAATTCCTCTGGAAACAAACCACGTGACGCGCAATCCGCTGGATTGTCACTAGATGATACGTGACGCCATTGTCTTCGATCGGAGTGTTCTAACACATATGAGACTCTGTTGGCTACGTACGTTTGCCATCTTCTGGGGCACGATGATATCCAACTCAGTACTATTGTCAAATCGGTCCACAGCCACGCAATTACATTCATTGTCTTCTTGAACGTTTGTACCACGGATGTCATGAGTTTGGTTAATAAAGTTACTGCACATAGTTCTAATCGGGGTATACTAACTGTCTTAATCGGCGCCACCTTTGTTTTTGCAGTTACTAAGTTAATTTTGTAGCCAGTTTTTGTTTTTACTCTACTGTAAATAACTGCAGCATAAGCTAATTCTGAGGCATCCGCAAAGCCATGCAGTTCCAGCTCTTCACCGTCGGTATATAACCATCTTTTTATGTGAATATCCTCCAATTTTACTAAATTTCTTCTTATGGCCATATAGCTTGAACAAACTGCATCTGGTAATAGATCATCCCAACCGATTCCAAGTAACCAAAGCTTCTGGAAAAGAATTTTGATTTTTATAATTGTTGGTGATAGCCATCCAATAGGATCGAACAGTTTCGACGCCTCTGACAGCATATTCCTTTTTGTTAGTGTTATATCTTCTAGGGACACTTTGAACTGAAATGCGTCGTTTATTGGAGAGTATCTCACACCGAGTACAGTAAGCGATGAATCGTCTGTCAATTCAATAGCAGAAGCATCTCTGTTTTCTTCAGGAATATTGTCTAAAATCTCGGGATAGTTAGTAGCCCATTTGCGGAGATTGAATCCTCCCCTGTTTAATAAGCTAACCAAACTCATAACTAATTTCTGGGCGTCTTTTACGTTGCTTGTACCGGACAACAAATCATCGACGTAAAAATCATGCTTTAATATTTGTGCTGCCTCTGGGTATTCTTGTTGGTAGCCAAAAAGGGGGCGCACGATGTTCCATAGGTTACTGTTAACAGCTTAAAAAACTGTAACTCGTTTTGTGCTTCCTTTCTCCATACAATCCGTTGGTAATCACTATCTGTTTTACTAACCCATATTTGCCGGAACATTTTCTCGATATCAGCTGTAAATATTACCTTGTGTTTGCGAAATCTGAGCAGTATTACTACCAAACTAGACTGCACTACTGGTCCTACTGCTAACTGCTCATTCAGAGAATTTCCATAGGTAGTTTTAGCTGAACCATCAAATACGACTCGTAATTTCGTGGTTGAACTATTTTCTCTCAAAACTCCATGGTGCGGCAAATAATAGCTCTCGGTAGCGTCAGCAGTTGATAGCTCCATATGTCCCAATTGTAGATATTCATCTAGAAACTCGATGTATTGCCTTTTAAATGATTTATCACGTAAAAACCTTTTTTCCAAATTAGCGAATCGTTTAACTGCCAGAAACTTTGACTGTCCAAGTTTCGGTGCATCTAGCTTAAATGTTAAACTCACGATGTATCTTCCATCTGGTGCCCTTTGAAACGTTTTCTGGTAATAATTTATGCAAAATTTCTCTTCATCACTATACGGCTCAGCACTCACAACCTCCTCAATTTCCCAAAACCTTCTTAGCGTACGGTCCACGTCTAAATGGAGATTAATTGATGTTTCTTTATGTGTAAGTCCTCCATCAAGTGGCATCCCTGCTACAATCCATCCAATTTTGGTGTTATGAGCAACTAGCTGTGAGTTTGTGATATACTTTTTACCATCACTAATTATATCAAAAAACAAATCAATACCAAGAAGAACATCAATTTTGTTTTTATTTTGAAAGTTGGGATCAGCTAGCTTAATCTTCGTTAGTTCTTGAAGGCTCTCCAATTTATTAATTGATGGTTGATATGACGAGATTTTTGGAACTATAAACACCCTTGCGTTTGCTTCGTAATTGTCATCTTCAAATCTAGATCTAAATCGTAAGGTAGCCACGCCTTTGGAAACACCCGAGTTCGTATTATTGAGGCCATGAATAAACATTCTGGCCTTCGTTCTTTTTATTCCGAGGCGCTGAAAACATTCTTCAGTAACGAAAGAAGTTTGCGATCCGGAGTCCAGCAACGCCCGACAAATTTGCCATTCACCATTATACCGTTCTACTACTATTTGGGCAGTCGGCAGAACCGCATTTCCAACTATCGAATTAGCATGCCCACAAGTCGTTTTTTCAGGAGAACATGTGGAGGATTCTAGTTCTAGGTGCAAGATGGCGTGATGTTTCCTTTGACATTTGCTACATTTTCGTTTCGATTTGCATTGATAGACCATATGCGTATCACTCAAGCAATTGTAACACCTTGAGTGTTTCTTCACGTAATCCCTCCTCTGTTGGATTTCTAACGCTATAAAACCTTCACACTCAAATAGTTTGTGGTCCTTACCACAAAATGCACAATTTACTGCCGGTGCAGTGTGCATAGATTTGGTTTGGTGTACATGTGGTTTCGATTGTATACGTTTTGCGCTCTCAGTTTTCATGCCTTGCAACACATCCATTCGTTTGTTCAAAACTGACAGAAGATTATCGAATGTTGGATAATTGATGTCGGAAGTTTCTAGTTTCCACATTTGCCGTGTTTCAGAATCCATTTTCTGGGTTGCAATATAGATAAGCCAAGGATCTCGACTCTCTGCTTCTGAACCCAACGCTTTAAGGCCTCGAACTACTTCATCACATGTGTCGTGTAATCGCGCGAGTGTTTGCGATGTTGCATGCGTTACAGTTGGTTGATCAAAAAAACTTTGAATAAATGAATCTACGATATATTTCTTCTTGTCATACCTCTTGCACAATTTCTGGTAGGCTTCGATGTAATTTGCGTCATTAATCTGAAGATGTCGAACTAGGGCTAAGGCTTCACCTCTTAAATGTCCAATGAGCAACTGGACTGCGCTGGCGAAAGATTTGCGTTTTCGTGTACAGCCGAACCAAATAAATCAAAAAATGATTGCCATTCCTTAAAGTTCCCATCAAATGGGGGAATGGTAATGCGAGGCAACCGAAAATCACTAGAATGCGCATTTGTATTATGCAAAGATTGATCGAGCATTCCCGATGGTTGATTCGTAGGCGCTCTTTTTCGAATAGCACCTTGAAGTTTAGGAATAATGCCATAATATTGTGCATCTACGGCTTCAATATCTGTTTCAACAATATCGGACAACTCAAGCATTTGGTACTCCACCTCAATAAAATCCTTATACAATTTCTGTACTCTTTCTAACCTTATACGGTTAACTCATCGACACTCGTGTCTTCTTTAATCACACGCACATAATTCTCCATTCTAGTAATCTGACCTTTGAAGTAAGTTCGTTTTCCTTTTAGCACTTCCATTGCTAACTGTTTTAAAAAAAAAAAATAATTTCACTTTCAAAGGGAACCGTAATTAAACTAAACCAACACGTGGGAATAAGCAAAAAACTATAATATGTACAATTGTTCGAGAGTATAACCAAGAAAAGCACTCACTATACAGTTTTACAATTCACACACTTTCAATTCACTTGTAATATCCTACGCTAAATTTATTATTATCATAGTGCTTAAAAAATAAATAAATAAAAAGGTATACTCAATGCGATACGTTTTTTGTCCGATGGTCTTCAATCCACGTGTGTTCCTTATATCTGGTTTACAATAATTCTGGATTTTTCTTCAGGATCCGGCTCGAAGGACCATTAATGATGGGATTCTGTTCCAAAATTCCGGTTCCAGTAAAATAATCTTTCCGTACAACAGCAACGTTTTATTTTTGGTAATGAAATTATTTAATATAATTTCCAATACAAAATATTTATTAATTGTAATTAATGTGTACAGCTCAAAATGTTCCATCAAAGTGACAGAGAAAAATTTTATAATCTTATTCTACAAGTTTGACTAGCAAAAAATAACTCGGCGAAATCTCTCCATATTAAACTGCTTGAAATTCATATTAAGCTATTAAAACCGAGATGGCAGTGTATTTGTTTATCACTCTATCGATAACACAGAAGATGGAAGAGTGGTAAACAAAGACCGATAGCGATAATATTACACAACATACTAACTGCCAATGGAGTGATAACACCAGGTAAGCTAACAATATAGTAAATACATTTTTTAAGTTAAGTTCAAAATAATTCAATTAAACTATAATAATAACATTAAATTAATTTTAGCTAAATAACAACAGCTCTATGAAACAATTCAATTATACTACAGTTACATAATACAAGATAAGTGAATTAATTAATTTACAATTCAATTTTTGATTTTCATAAAACTTAAATTTTAATTCCAGGTTTATTATCCTGAACAACCATGTTCTGGTGCGTCCTTCTTAACCCGATTTTTTCTATGCTTGGCACACATTCGACTATATTCTGGAAGATGTGACGCTCATCAATGGTAAGATTATGGTATTGTTTCAAATCTTTATCGATTGTTGGATCGATAGTTAGTTACATTACCAACCGAGGGACAAGACCAAATATGTATTTCCCAAAAATTATAACTTTAACCTACCCAAGATTTTGCTGCAAAAAGTGTCTCATCTCAAATGTACCTGGTTCGGATTGAATTCAAAGGAACAGTTTATAAAAAAATTGAATTTTGCCTGAAATTATTTTTTAAAATGTATAACACTTTGGCCTGATACAATCTTGTTGTTGATAAAATGACTGAACTTTTGTTATTAATGCTGGATAATTATCAATTCAGTACACAATATTAGGATTTGTACGTTTTATGAATACGCGGTATAACAACCATAAATTACTGGTACAAACTCATGGAAATTCAGGTCAGTGGTTCGTTATGTTGCCCTTGAAGGCACCAAGGGAAGCTTTAGCTCCAAAAGAAGAAGTCTGTGTGATATGAAAAGTGATAAATTGCACAATCCAGTTCACGTCAAAGCCGCGCGAAAAAGCCATGCACTCAAATCGCGCTTGTAAAATCTCCATCGAGGCTTGCACTGTGTTTAACGTGGAGCCGTCATTTTTGAACTACATAGTAGGCCAAAAGTCACAAATAATGGTGAGATTCACATCTGAACAAAGAACCAGAATAATAGATTTTTATTATTTAAATCAGCGAACAATTATTTTACCGCAAAGAGCATATCGTCGCCATTTTAATGTCAGAATTTCGCCCTCTGAAGGAATGATTCGTTGCTTAGTTGATGGTCACCACCACAATGGTACCGTAACTGATTTGCCTCGAACCAGTAGACCACGTTTGATTCGTACTGCGGAAAATATTGAAAGTGTAGAGCGAAGTGTTAATGAAACACCAGAAATATCTACCACAAGGCATTCTGCTCGGCTAGAAATGTCTCGTACGTCACTACGACACATTTTAAAAAATAGTTTACTGTTATTCATATATTAGGTGCAACTGGTGCAAGAATTAAAACCTGGAGATCATAGGCAATGTCTAAATTTTGCAGTTAAATTTTAACAGTTGGCCAGAAATGAAATCAACTTTATTGAAAATCTGATTCTGAGTGATGAAGCTCATTTTCATTTGAATAAGCAGAACTGCAGGTTCTGGAGTTTTGAAAATCCAAGAGCCATTCATCTACGCCAATTGCACCCCATTAGGTGTACCGTATGGTATGGCATTACATTTGAAAATATCATTGAGCCTTACATCTTAGAAATAAAGATGGATGTGCTATAACCGTAAATGAAGAGCGGTACCGCTTTGTGATAGAACATTTTTTGGGTCCTGCTCTTAAAAACAGACCTGAGATGTGGTTTCAGAATGATAGGGTCACTGCCCACACTGCCTTAGAAATAATGGCACTTTTAACGCAAATTGTTAAAAAAGGAATAATTTCCAGAAACTCGAAAATTAATTGGCCAGCGCGTTCGTCAGATTTGTCTGCACCCGACTATTTTCTTTGGAGTTATTTGAAGGAGCGAATATATGTGAACAAACCCGAGACAATCCTTGAACTCAAGGCCAACATTTTTGCAGAAATTCGAACGCCACAGCCACCAATTTTGAACAATGTTATGGAAAATACTCTAAAATGAGCCCATCATTGCGAAGCTGAAAACGGAGACCTTGTTTTCCATACTTAGTGTAAAAAATTTCGATTTCGTATATTTTATAACCTGAAAAAAAAAAATATATATGTAAACGAAAAAGTTATTAAATTTTTAAACCTCATGGAGACTTTTGGCCCACCGTGTACATGTCGTCGGTATCCTTTACATCCAGTTTTGTGTCTTGTGGTATCACATGATTTTTTGACGAAATTTGGATCAACTTGACAGAAATGTCTTGTTTTCAGCAGACCTTGCGTTTCGGTGATGTACGGGCATTTGCTGATAATTTATCGAACCGGTGGATTCGAATTTGACCAAAAGCGTCGAGTAGTCGACTCGATGAAAATCACGAATTGCACGGATCATTTCTCGCACAGAGTACTGTTTCTGAAAAAAAAAAATCATAATTTGCACACGTTGTTCAACGCTATAACCTTCCATGGCGATTTGCTATACACTACTAAACCATTCACAACAAATTTGGCAGATGTTGCTTTAAAAATATGCAGCTGGTATAACCTAAGAAATTTCGAGCGTCACACTTGAGAGACCCTTTATATGGTCCAAAAAATAAAATGGCCTAAAATTGTGGGTTCAGATATTTAGAAAACGTACAGATGTTACAATAGAATCACCCAATCTCCATCAAACGGTCTATTTATCCTGCTATCCAGGGCGACAATACGCTGACAACAAGCCATACCTGATATTTCATTAAAATTTGCTAACTAATTTGTTAAATTTTTTTTAATGAAATACCCGCTACGGCCTCTAATTTCGACAATAATTTTTAATCGGCTATTGACAAATCTGCATAGCGATTTATTAAGCCTGTTGCACGACTGTGAGATTTTCATTTGCTCACTGGATAACTAAAAATAATTTTCTGATTGTTGAAATAATATTTATCCACTGATGTTTTATAAAGACGACTTTATAGTTTTTATTCTAGCAGAAATTTTTCATTCTATGCTGACACAGAATTCTTATACTGATGGTGTATGCATTACATCGATTTTTTTCGAAAAAATTGTCGGCTTTTCTATTGTTTGCTAGTCACCATCTGCCATTATTAGATGGCAGTGGTAGAATAGAAAAAAACTGTGCCTGACTATTTATGATTTTACATTGGAATCGTTACAAACGTCAAAATTTATTGACATATCGCTGCGACTGTCGGGGAATTTGCTATCAATTTTACAATAGTTGAAAATATCGTAAAGTGTACGCTGAATCATGCGGGTGTTTGATAGCCATTGCCACATAATTCTATTAGATGTCTTGAAAAATATGAGTATTCCATCATTTTAAACTTTCTTGGGTTCTATTGTAAAATTGACAGTAAATTTCCCGAGGGTAGCATCGTTATGCCGCATATCACGCGCAATTCTAAAATGCTGTTCTCTCAGCTGCTTATGGAACCTGCATAACTTATCTTTACTTTAGTAAAGAACACTTTTAAATGTCAAATTATTCATGGAAAAAATAAATGTGTCAAATTGATTCTGAGATTTTGATGATGGAAATGGATGCTAGTTTAAATCATATAGGCCAACTAATAATGAATATATTTTCGTCGGCATAAAGGGTCTGATAAGGCTCAAGACACGATAACGATGTTATGCATGTAAGCATGTACTCATTATAACGACACGTTTATTTAATTATTTTATTTTATTTATTTATTTAAAGAAATCTATTTTGTAATATACTCGTACATGTATGATTTCAGATTATTTACAGTTATAGTTATAATTATATTAAAACAACAAAAAACTTTAAAACAGAAAAAAAATATAAACCAAATTTTGGTTTAAACAATTAAAAATTTAAAAAATAGTCTTTAAGGATATTTTTAAAGTTGCCCTTTGATAAATTGAAATCAAATAGGTGGTCGATTAAGTTGAAAGATTTAGACATCCTATTAACCCATTTGTGACCAATGTATCATTTTCGCAACACTAAACGCATCGACGGTTTTTCCCCGATTTATATAAATCCACATAATTTTTACCGTAAATTGTTTACAGTTATTCGAATAGGTATATAAAGGAATGAAATGAACGATAGTTTTTGTATTGTTTTGTTTTCGTAGTCCTGTGAGGATATAGTAAAAATTAAATAAAATTTTGTGTAACTTCAAAAATGGATCCGGAGGCAAGAAGATATTGGTAAGTCGAATATAAAAAACTATTATTTACTTTTTATTAATTATTTGTATATAAAATATAATAAAGTAACATAGAATTATTAAAAATTATAAAAAAAATTGATAAGCGCAGTTACAGATTCATTTTTTTGAGATGTTGCGCAAACGCATCATTGGTCATTGAGTGATATTAAAATTTATTTATAGGAAAACTCTGCTTACCGTTGCTGAAATGCTAGAGGCCTTCGATAATATGCCCGACGATGTTGATATTCCCACTGATGTATATCTGTATCCACCTGAACTTAGTGTTGATACGGATGAAGATTTGGGTGACGAAGACGATGTAAATACTAACCATCTAACCAAGAACCAATTAGAAGCAGGGGTGGAAATTAGATTTGGGAATTTGTAAATTCAAAACGAGATCGAGGTTAATGGAGAAGAAGAAACCATTCCTCAAATGCCGGAGCCCAGAATACACCAAAAATGGGAGCGGGGAAACGAAGAAGATTTTCGATTGTCCGCCAAAATGTTCAAGTCAAATCAATGGAAAGGCACAAAAATTAATCCTTTGACATTGAGCGCGGAGTCAAGTCTAATTGACTTTTTCGAATTATTCTTTCCAAAAGAGTTTATCGAAACGGTGGTTCATCATACTACATATTACGCAAAAACCAAAAAAAATCAATCACTTAATATTTGCGCGGGTGACGTGTACGCGTTTTTGGGCGTGATGATTATCTCCGGCTATAGTTCTTTACCTCGTCGACGGATGTATTGGGCAAATGATGAGGATGTCCGTAATGAACTCACTTCCAAATGGATGCGACGAAAGAAGTTCGAAGAAATTTTTACGAATATACATTTTTGTAATGTAGATGCTATCAAAGAAACGAATGATCGATTTATAAAAGTGCGTCCGTTTATCGACCAATTAAACGATGTTTTTATCAAATAGGCACGTATAGAAATGGATATATCTGTCGATGAATCGATGATTCCATACTATGGGCGCCATCCTTGCAAGCAATTCATTAGAAATAAACCGGTTCGTTTTGGATATAAGGCCTGGGTAGCGGCCAGCCGTTTGGGATATTGCTATCAATTCGATGTGTATCAAGGCCGTAACCAGCAGCGTGATGGAACCTTAGGATTGGGCGAATCTGTCGTACTAAATTTTGCCAAAAAAATGAAACAAGAATTTCCAGACACCACATTTTCATTTTATTTCGATAATTTTTTTACTGGGCAAAATCTTATAAATGCACTCAACTTGATAAACTTCGTTGGAACGGGCACACTGCGGGAAAATAGACTCAAAAATATTACGATGACACATAAGAAAATTTTTAATAAAAGGATCATATGAAAATTTCGTTGATGTGGATAACAAAATGGTATTGACAAGCTGGAAAGACAACCAAACTGTATCGTTGCTATCCAATTTTTCCGGAGAACATCCTGTAGGTGCAGCTCGAAGATATGTACACTCAGAGCACAAAAGAATCGATATACCACAGCCCTTTGCTGTAAAAATGTACAATCGCAACATGGGCGGCGTTGATTTGTTGGACCGCCACATATCAAATTATCGGATGACTATTCGAGGAAAAAAAAATTATATGCCTGTAATATTGTGGATGCTGGATTTAGCCGTAGTTAATGCGTGGTCACTGGCTAAAGGATACAATTTAAAAATCGACCGGTTGGAATTTCGACGGCAGCTAACAAGGGCCCTCCTAATGCGCTATGGAACATTATCTTCTATAGGCAATAAAACTAAAAAAAATGTTAAGATTTTATCAAAAGGGGCGCATACTTGTGTGAAGGGTCCAACAAGATTACATTGCAAATATTATCACTCACAGACAGTTTTTAAGTGTTCTACTTGCAATATTGCTCTACACACGAAATGCGCTGATGATTTTCACAGTCAATTGAACTGATTGGGTTTTGGAATTTAATTTTTGTAAGTTTAAGTCCCGGAAAGCTACTAGTAATATGAATTATTAAACAAAGCTAGTAATATGAATTGACGAAAACAACTTAAAATATTTATTTTAATAAAACTGAATTATTTTTTTGAATTTTTAACATTAAATTGCCCCTATGAATAAATTAGTAAAAAATAAAAAAAATTACATTTTGGTTTGCATATGCCCTTTGATGCGTTTACGCAACACCCATTATCTTGGATTCTAGAACAGTTAAAGCCATTTTTATTTCAATTTTGAGTTATTTGAACTAAAATTAATAGGAAACTGTTGAAAGAAATTAAAATTCTTAAAAAAAAATCTTGGTCACAGATGGGTTAATGGGGTTGTTTTCTCCATAGTTGGTGGAATGGTGTTCAAGTGCTAAAAATCCATGGTTTCGAAATGTTCTGCATGGCACATGAATTGATATGTTTTCCAAGATGTAAGCTGAATCAACGTGACCAAGCAAAACGTTACCAATAAAAGCTGCGCCCAAGAGAAGTCGTCTATTTTCAAGCGTGCATATTTTGTAATCCGTGCACCTTGTTGTGTATGGAGGTAAGCGAGCCACATTTTCATGGAATGGTAAGTTGTGGTCGTAATCCAAGTCACTTTTCTTTAACAAAAAAATCAGGAACTTCTTTTGAATGCTTTCAATTCTTTTTATGTGTACAGCATAGTATGGATTCCAGACCGTTATAGCGTATTCCAGTTGAGATCGAACATAAGCGAAATAGAGTGAACATAAGGTTTGAATATCCTTAAATTCACCTCTCTATCTTTTAACAAATCCGAACATGGCATTCGCTTTCGCAATACAATTTTCAATATGCCTATTGAAACTGGCGTTTTCGACAAATGTAACACCTAAGCCTATAACCTCATTGACTCTTTGCAGAACTTCGTTGTTGACTTTATATGAAGTAGTTATCGGATTTCGTTTACGATGGAAAGACATGATTTTGCATTTCTTAATATTTAAGTATAGTGAGTTCCGATCACACCACTCACTTAATCTATCTAAGTCTTCTTGAAGTTTCTCCGTATCTAACCATCCATTAATAGTACGAACAATTTTCACATCATCTGCAAATATGAGCACGTCTGAGTTTTTGATTATCTCGGTAATTCGGTCTATGAAAACAATAAAAATTCAAGGCCCGAGGTGTGATCCTTGGGGAACACCAGATGTAACTTTAATAACGTTTGATTTCTCATTAATTCAACTTAACAAGTTCCGAATTCGATGATTCGTTACTTTCAACCTTAGACTTTTTAATTCATGAATATTTATCTCTTCGAATCCAAATTTTCCCGGAAAACAAGCTAGTTCCTAAACATCACTTTCTAACTCATTATCCCGATCTTGTTAAGCAGTTTGGTCCCATTTCAAAGTTGTGGACATTACGTACCGAAAGTAAACACCAATATTTTAAAAATGCTGTGAATCATGTAAAAAACTTTGTTCATATTGAAAAAACTTTATGCTACTTACACCAGACGTACATGTCTAGCTTATATGGAAAAAGAGTTAATCAATCTATACTTCCTTTTAAATTGGTTCGTTTAGAACGTTGTATGTATAACTTTGATATACCCAAAATTTTTAAATATGTTACAAAACGTGTAAAGTATTGTGATTTGCAGTTTTCAGAAAATGATATTGTTGTTATAAGTCTGTCTTGTTCTAAAGTAACAGTTTTAAAAATAATAGATATTTTTCTAAGTGCGAATTACAATACCATACTTTTTTATGGAAAAACATGCAATATGACATACAATTACGAGCTTATTGTATATGAATCTGACACTGAGTTTGAACATTACGGTTTGATTAATTTAAATGGTTTAAAATTCGGTACTACAGTAAAGGTATACACTTATAAAAAAAGCCACTTTCTTTCGCTTCAGTCGTTTGGTTCAGGTAGTAAATCTATAATTAATTAATCAATTTAATGCTTTCAATATTAATATTTTCCAGATGGTCCCGAAATTATTTAAACTTTGTAATGATCTTAGAAATATCAAAAAGTTGATTTGTTGCGAACCATCTATTAATGAAATTTTGAAATCAGGTAAGACTGTGTAACCATGTGCATATATTTGTGTTTTAAATTTTGTTGTTCATTAGTAAATTGTTTTATTATTACGGTATCCGCGTTATTGTAAAAAAAATCGGTGTCACGTCGCGATTGCATTAAGTGAAAAATAAATAATTTAGATCAACTAGTCCTCTAACCATAACAAAAAAAATAGAAAAAAAATTCTATAGTTTTTCTTTAATATCCTTGATCTAAGCGGTTTTGTATAATAACAGAACTGATGAGAACAAGGATTACATGAAAACTATAAAACTTTTACGATAATTTTTTTTTAATATACTTAGAAGACCAGTTGATTTAAGTTATTTTATGTTAAAATTAATAAATATTTATTTAAAAAATATTAAATAAATTTCATGTATTTTTTCACAATATGTTTTTCATTTAAAGGAAACGAAAACGGCATTCAAGGAATCCTGCTTGTAACAGATTCCGAAGGCTATAAAATTAGTTCTAATGAAGTCTTAGAATTGTTAAACGAGACATCTTTGATGATTTTAAAAGATTACGAAATTTGGTTACCACACGACATAATCATTAACAATTTTCTTGATGATTCATCTTCAATTATCAACAAACAGTTGAGTAGCACATCCGGAAAGCTCCAAGAATCAATTCAATCGGTTAATAAAACAAATAATGATTCGCAAACATCAGGTTTTGTGCATATCGACAATAACGCAATAAAAAATAAAATAAACTATTCAAATATTTTACCTAACTTTATTAAATCAATTCTAAATAAAAATGAAAGATAGGGGCCCCACCTAAATATTTTTGTCAGAATTATTGTTATGGAGCTACGCAAACAATGTAACACAATATCAATAACCAAATTTAAACACATTTGCGAAGAAATTTGAACTAAGTATCCTCATAGTTTTTATCGAAAATCGAACACCACCTCAGAACCATTTATATCAACGGACACCACATGGCTAGCTAACATGATGGTTAATCATAATAACTACTTAAACAAAATGAATACGACTGATTTGAAACCAAAAGCGCAGGGACAAAGAAAACGGCCTTCTTCATGTATAAAGTCATCCTGTAAAAACTGGCAGCCGAGTACGTATGGGAACGAAACAGCAGAAACAATAAAACAGAAGCAAAATTGGTTCTTGTCGATGGCTAATAAATTGAACATCACACCCGAGTTGAAAATAGAAATTGATTCAAAAATGTTAGCCTGCTTCACCGAAATTAGAATTTTTCTAAATAACCAATGTCCAATACCGACTATTCAAGATATCTTTCATAATTGGCCTTTCATTTAAAAAAAAAACCTGTTTATTCGACCATTTTGAAAAACTAATGGAAAAGAAGATTTGCGATTTTTCAAACAATTTTAATTGCCTTAAGATGAAAATGTTCGAATGTGTTAAAAATTTGAACGGCCAATATAAACAATTTTGTACAAATTTGGAAATAATGACGGATCTTAAATGTTTTGAATTCATTTTTCTTTATTTTAATGAAGATATAACGCATTTTATCAAACATTTCGAAGTAAGTTTCCGTATTTTTGATTTATTTGAAGTTTTCTAATTAATATTGTTCAACAATTTCAGATGGACCAAGAGTTGGATAAAATAACACCATCTGTTACCACCCCATGGATTGCGGCCGTTCGTAATTAAAATATTTACTATACTGAGCTCCCGTAACTAATCCAAATTATTTTTCAGCTATAACAGAAGACGACAATCATTTTATTTTTCATTTGTTTATTGAAAAACAACTGGTTACTTCGGAAAAAAATAGTTTGGTGGAAGCAGTCGAACAAATGTTTTCACTGTATTACGTGCTTAATATCAAATACGAATCAAATTGTTCATTATAATTAGAATTCACGCAGCGATATTTTTTAATGATAACGCATAAGGCCATTCGAGGTGGTAAGCGCCATTTAAATCAAATTTCCAAACTGGATAAATTGATTAAAAAAATTGAAAATTTTTAAACGGAAATGGTATTAAATTTTTAAACTAAATGCAAAATAATGCCATACTGATAATGCAAAATTAACACTTGCCCTCGTGCATCGAAGCATCGAAGTATTGTTTGAATTTATATTAATTGCAACTAATGTTAATTTTAATAAATTTTATTTTACTATAAAAATAACGTATGTACGTACGTACTAAACAATGTTTTGTGTACATTTGATAATTAACTAAATGAATATTTCTAATAAACGTTGAATTTTATGGCTAGTGTTTTTATTTAATTGTCTTAAATGAGAGTATCCGCTATGTAATAATGTGTAAATGTATGTCAAATTACTCCCAACCAATATGTAAATTTCCATAGATTCTTTACAGAAAATTACATAACGACTTGTGGAATTTTACATATCCACGTGAAAATTCCTTAACAATGCTACTTAAATTTAAGTAAAAGAGGATGGAATCTATCATAATTGAATGATATTTACCCAATACCTGGACGAAACATTTAGTATGGCAACTATTTAAAAGTACATAAACCCTTATTGAATTTTACATAAAAAAAAAATAAAATTACATAGTTTATGTGCATTACATACAGTACTTAAAAATTACATACATTTACTAGGCATTTTGTTTACCCTAAAAAATATGTAAACAAATTTTACTGTGTACATAGAACAAGATCAGTGCCCAGATTATGGTTGTTTATAATCCATGTTGATTTACCACAGCCAGGTACACCTTGAATATTTGTAATGTCCGGCATCTTTGTGTTTGTTTTAAGATAGATATTGTTTAACGAGTTGTAAGTCTGATGATCTAACATAATTACCGTACCCGATGAGCAAAAAATGTATCTGTTTGGGGCAATAAATGTGTTTGTGTCTTCACACAGTTGCACCAGATTATTCCCATAGAAGCCAAACTGATGTTTTGTGGTCGGTTCTTCGGGATATTGTTTGGTAGCGTTGTCAAATATAAATATGTTTAATTGACGTAAGGAAGAAGCGGAGAAAGGCAATAGATTTATGTTCTTAATGTAATGATCCTTTAAGTGGCTTTTTATTAGGCTGTTTGAGTGTTTCATGTAAAACATTATTTCTATGATAGAATTCTTATAGCTGGACTCTGCAGACAACACCTTGTGAAAAGTCGGATATGTAGATGGAAAATCCGTACAGTTTCCATATGAGAACTTCGAGGGATCACCTTTAATCCAACGGGTTCCTCATACTGCAGTGACATATTGACAGGAATATTTAAAACCCATTTGATGTTTTTAAATGGAGAGTTTGTAACATAACCCAACACTGACAAAAACTTGTTGACATGATGGCTAACATCCAAGGTAATTATGAAAGGCTCATTTTTTCGATGCTGCAAATAGGATGTTAAAGTTTCTAAAGCGTAGATTAGATCACTGCAATCAGTTTTAGATTGATGAGTAACCACAATAACGTAGTTACCTCCAATTTTATAAACTTTTGTAACTTCATTAACTGATTTAATGTAGAAGTTATGTAGTATAAGTCCATTTCGGGATAGATATTTTTTAAGATTGCAATTATCCAATTTTTCTTCAAAAGCAACACAAATAAAAATAGATGATTTTATTAAGTGTTTGCCATTTAGCCAGGTTGAAATCTGTGGTTCAGCATGCATGAATTTTTGAGATGGGATATTTTTAACAAACTCATATCCGTTTATATAGTCTTCTTGGTGGTTGTTACTTATGCTTCTTGTTAACATAAGTTTAAATTTAAATGAGGAGATGATTGATTTGTTGTATGTTGATTTGATGTCAATATCAGTTTGAGTTTCGCAGTGTTTAGATGTGCACTTATTACCCCGTTTTGGAGTCTTTGAGTAGATTTCAGCAGATGAAAAATGAAATAAGCCTCCATTTGAATCGCACACAGCATCTCTCATTTTGATGGTTTTAACTCTCGCTGTCTTGACGAGGTTTTCATAGCATGAAAAATTCATCAAGTCAGCATTGACTTCATCAACCTCATCCACAGTATACGTATATTAAAACCACCATTGAAGTTGCAGGCAAAGGTGCTCGTTTTGGAAGTTTTTAAGTTATTTGGGTGTGGTTTATTGAATTCCGAAAATCCGATTGCTTTTTTCGAAACTTAAGTTCATGTTCAGAAAGGTTGTTGATTGGGCTCCCAAGTTGAAAATTATGGCGACGTGGTTTCCATTCGAATTCTTTTACCAGTAGTCCAGAAGGCCACAACGTGGAATGTAATGCAGTTAAAAATTGATTTGCTGGTAAACTAATACGGAATGATGTATAGTCATACATATGACCGTTTTCCTGGTTGCGTGAAATTTTGATACACACGTTACTCAGTTTCATTTTAGTTTTTAGAAAGTCTTCGAATTTTTCTTTCGTCACAGAGTTTTCAATTCTATTAACGAAGAGCCATCGTCGAGGTTCTACAGCTTTTATTTCATCAGATGCTGACTGATATGACTGTTCATGTGTAAGATGTGAGTTTAATGACGCTGCAGTTGTGGATGTATATAAAGTTAGCCCAGGATTCATCCCGTAAAACGACGATGGCAACACTAAACTATCACGACAGTTTTCCATCCCAGGATATTACGATCAGCCCAGAAATTTTACCATCGCAGAATATTTCATCCCAGGAAAAATTATAATGAGAGAAAACTATCATCCCAGAAAATAGAGTTAGGCGAGCTATCATTACAGCGAAATTTCACTATCCGATCACTATCAGCCCGAAAATTACACCCATTCCGTAAAAACTATAGCAACCACATAATAACTAAAGTACTAACATTATATTAATGGGACGACAGAAATCATAGAATTTAATAAAAAATTTATTAAATATAACGAACTAATTCTACATATTTGCTTAAACATCCCACTCTATAAAAGTGTCGGATTAAGACGAATGCCTTTTAGATGTGGCACATTAACATCTTCATAAAGGATAAGTTTCATAAAACTAAAACCAAACTAACTGCTAAATCGATCGCACCGCCCATTCTATAAAATTGTCGCTTTAAGACGAGTGTTTTTTAGATGCGGCACACTAACATCTTCATACAGAATAAGTTTCATAGAACTTCTATGCGTCCAAGCTGAGCAATTAAATTTTAAATTCTCAAAATTATTAAATTACTCAATATTTTAATACTCAATCGCTTCCACAGTCCGTTCTATAAAATTGTCGCTTTAAGACGAGTGTTTTTTAGATGCGGCACACTAACATCTTCATACAGGATAAGTTTCATGGAACTTCTATGCGTCCAAGCTGAGCAATTAAATTTTAAATTCTCAAAATTATTAAATTACTCAATATTTTAATACTCAATCGCTTCCACAGTCCGTTCTATAAAATTGTCGCTTTAAGACGAGTGTTTTTTAGATGCGGCACACTAACATCTTCATACAGGATAAGTTTCATGGAACTTCTATGCGTCCAAGCTGCGCAATTAAATTTTAAATTCTCAAAATCATTAAATTAATTTTAAATTCTCAAAATTATTAAATTACTCAATATTTTAATACTCAATCGCTTCCACAGCCCGTTCTATAAAATTGTCGGATTAGGACGAGTGTTTTTTAGATGCGGCACACTAACATCTTCATACAGGAATACTCAATCGCTTCCACAGCCAGTTCTATAAAAGTGTCGGATTAGGACGAGTATTTTTTAGATGCGAAGCACTAACATCTTCATATAGAATAAGTTTTATGGAACTTCTATGCGTCCAAGCTGCGCAATTGAATTTTAAATTTTCAAAATCATTAAATTAATTTTAAATTCTCTAAATTATTAAATTACTCAATATTTTAATACTCAATCGCTTCCACAGCCCGTTCTATAAAATTGTCGGATTAGGACGAGTGTTTTTTAGATGCGGCACACTAACATCTTCATACAGGAATACTCAATCGCTTCCACAGCCAGTTCTATAAAAGTGTCGGATTAGGACGAGTATTTTTTAGATGCGAAGCACTAACATCTTCATACAGGATAAGTTCCATGGAACTTCTATGCGTCCACGCTGCGCAATTAAATTTTAAATTCTCAAAATCATTAAATTAATTTTAAATTCTCAAAATTATTAAATTACTCAATATTTTAATACTCTATCGCTTCCACAGTCCGTTCTATAAAATTGTCGCTTTAAGACGAGTGTTTTTTAGATGCGGCACACTAACTTCTTCATACAGGATAAGTTTCATGGAACTTCTATGCGTCCAAGCTGCGCAATTAAATTTTAAATTCTCAAAATCATTAAATTAATTTTAAATTCTCAAAATTATTAAATTACTCAATATTTTAATACTCAATCGCTTCCACAGCCCGTTCTATAAAATTGTCGGATTAGGACGAGTGTTTTTTAGATGCGGCACACTAACATCTTCATACAGGATAAGCTCCATGGAATTTCTATGCGTCCACGCTGCGCAATTAAATTTTAAATTCTCAAAATCATTAAATTACTCAATATTTTAATACTCAATCGCTTCCACAGCCCGTTCTATAAAAGTGTCGGATTAAGACGAGTGTTTTTTAGATGCGGCACACTAACATCTTCATACAGGATAAGTTTCATGGAACTTCTATGCGTCCATGTTGCGCAATAAAATTTTAAATTCTCAAAATCATTAAATTACTCAATATTTTAATACTCAGTCGCTTCTACAGCAAGTAACAGTTTGACGAGTTTGCAGAAGCTCCTAGTAAATGACTCATTTCCAATCCCACCAGACACAGAGTAATATTTTTTCCTCATGAATTTTCATTTTTGTAACTGATGTTGACTGGTGGCCTGGATCAACCCATGGTTTGCTGCGTTTAGGATTACTGTATAAAATCCACCAGTCTTCACCCGTAATGATTGTTTCTTTTGTCATTTGATGAGCAAGATAGTTTCCTTCCTTCTGTATTTTCCCACCATTGCATGCAATCGAAGTGATATTGCTTGGTGAATAACTACTAGCTCCTTAGTGATCCACAAGCTCTTTTTGAGTTTGATACGGGTTTTTATCCAGTAAAACTTTAAGTTATTCGTCTTCAAATTATTTAACTGCACCTGGACGTGGATCGTCCTCAAGACCAGAATTGCCATCACAAAGTTTTACAAACTACTTTTTTACTGTTGAATGACTCACAGAATGTTCACTCAATGACGAGTTAATCAATTCCATAGCAAGCTTATCGATATCCATCTCCTAAAATTGATGTACACGGAATAACGACTTATAAATGAGTGAAACTTTTGTCATAAAAAAAGATATAGTAAGCTATATATATCCAAAATGGCGAATAATTTCAAAAGTACTTAAATATATTTTAATATCACCAACTTTAGAGCCGAGCGTCTACTTGCACACGTAATAGATTGGGATGTCAAAAGGACCTAGAATAGATAGCTAACGATTTTTGCAGCTTGGACGCATAGAAGTTTTATAAAACTTATTCTGTATGAAGAACATAGTGTGCCGCATCCGCCACTTTTATAGAACGGGCTGTGGAAGCGATTGCGTATTAAAATATTGAGTAATTTATTGATTTTCGGAACTATATATCCCTTTCGCTACCTGGTTACACAATTTTGTGGGTACGGAAAAAGTACTATGTCAAAAATTTATTTTTGTATGTTTTTTGAAACAACTTACACATTTGTGCATTCCTTTCAAACTTATTTTCGTCCAAAAAATACACTGTAACTAGACACACAAATTTGTGGGTTGTACTTCAAATCAAGCGAAATTTTTTATCGAAAACGCCATTACATACTATGGTTTTTTACTCACACATTTGTTTGGTTTCGTCTTAAATAGAGGTAATTTTTTTTTTTTTTTTTTTTTTTTTTTGGTTGAAAAATGGATATTTAATTACGTCACTTAGGCCAACAAACTTTTGCCGAATTTATTTTATTCAAATATTTTGGTTTATTTTAAACTTCTTTTATTATGTCGTGATAGAATAATATATATAACATAATATCATGATAGTTTAGGTAGTATTGCCTCAAGCGTATATTTGATTTTTATGGGATGAAAGTCTGGGATAACTTTTTTTACGTCAGTTGTGGTTACTGATGGTATAGGCTTTAAGTGCGATGATTCCGTTGGCGATACAAATGTTGTTTTTGGGGATATCGCTGATGAAGGTGTTGATAAAGAGTTAGATGTTTGAGGTAGTGGGTCTGTGGTCTTCGATACAGACGGTATCAGGATATCAGTAGATAAAGTTTTCGAAGAGGCAGTTTGTGGTATTGTGTCATTTTTCCGTTGAGTTTTTGATTGGGATCGTGTTACTCTGCGGTTCTCAACAGTTTCATTCGAAACCTCGTTCACTGTATGAGTATCATTGTTCGAATTATCATTTCCTTGCACGATTTCTTTTGATGTGACGAGCGAGTTAGAATGCAATACTTTCATGTTAGTTATGCATTCAGAGCAAAACCAACTCAAATCGGGCAATCCATCAAATATAAATTTCATGACCTTCTTGACGTCGTTGGGAAATTTAGTCATTAGCTTTTTGGCATTAGATGTTGCACACGTTTAACTAATGACTCTATCGCACATGAATCCCTTCCATGCAAGAAACCATTCATCCACAATTATGACAGAGCACTCAACACATTTTTTTCCACAGACATTTCACTGGTTCAGTTTATTTTAGTTTGTAAACACTTTTTATGACCGTAACACAAATACACTTAATATAGGTCAAGATTTAGTTTATTATTTTATGCACTACACACAGTATTATACATTCAATTTAAATTTTTACAGAAAAATGAAAAAATAGTTACTTGAGTTTAATTGATTTGTCAGGAAAAAAGTAACAACAAGAAAATACGTAACAATAAATAACAATAAGTTTTTACAAAAAATATACAAAAAATTTATTGTATATGACAATTAAAAAAACACGTCCTATTTGGGCGACTGTTAATGTTGAACTCGATTGAACTGTTATTGTTGTAAAATCGCGTTCTTTTATACCCAATGAGAATATAATTTTGGATTAATTAGATCATTTTATCATTGGATATTGAATGTCACAATTAACATATGTGACATGGTCTATGAAAAGGGGGCTTACATGCGAAAACAAGTTATCGAGAAAACAGCTGTTAAAGGTCTGTTTCGGACTTTCTCGATAACTTGTTTTAGCACGTAAGCCCCCTTTTCATAGACCAGGTCCCATATATTGACTGTGATTTGATCATTGATATATCAAGAAAAGACAATATTTCTAAAAACTATCTCTTCTATTCCATATTTCTAAATATTGTTATTTATTTATTTATTACATATCTATTTACAAGCATAAGCCGAAGCTTTTATACTATGAAAAAGAAAAATTCACAAAAGACAAAAATAATAATAAGAAAGAAAAAAATTAACAATCTCATCAATATACAAAATTATTTACAAAGGGGTAAAAAAAAATATTATTACAAATTATAATTATTATTATTATTCTCTTTATTTAGAAAAACAGGTTACATACATTAATACAAATCATAAACTATTTCTAATAAAGTTAGAGCTCCTAATAGGTTTTTAGAACCGGTGGGTGAGCAAGACAGAAAAAAATCATGAAATTTAGGTTGCCAAAAGTGTACAAATAAAAATAATAAATTAAAAACTATCATAAAAGAATAAATAAATAATACATACAATAAAATTAAAATTCCAGCTCATATTTAGTGAATACAATACAAAAAAGAAAAATTAGAAGTAGGTTTCAATGTTGTCTATATTAATCAGCCAATGTCGAATCATTTTATCAAAATAGTGTTTGCGGCCAATCGGAATGGATTTCAACTCTATTGGTAATTTGTGAAACCAATACAATCCCATATAAAAGTAAGACCTTCTGAACCTTTCATTATTACAACGTAAACCGGCAAAGTTGGACGGATTCCTTAAAGTATACGTGTGATGAATACGACTATGGAAACTGGAACTCCGAACAAAAAACATCTTTAATACCTTATAAACATAGAGATATCTTAAAGGTAATAATTTCAAATCTCGAAATAAGGGAATTGTTGGAGTTGTTAAAGGCCGACAATAAATCAATTTAATAATCCGTTTTTGTGAAATGTATAGGTCCTCTATATTGGAAAAATAAATCCCACCCCAGCTTGATATACCATACATAATAATAGATTCAACTAGTGCATGATATAGAACTCGCAGTGTTGACGGTGGGCATAATTGCTTCAGATGGTAGAATTTATAAGCCGCAGTAATAACATTTTTTCTGACAATGGTGAGATGAGAATTCCATTTCAACTGCGAATCGATGGTAACTCCTAAGTACTTAAACTCATTTACGAGGGAAATTTCAAAGCACTGCGATGAACATGAGTGTCCAGAGCAAAATGGAACATGATACAAAACCTTAGAATTGGGAGATGCGGCCTGACCAAAAAACATTACTCTGGATTTATTACTAAGAGCCAGGCGATGGTAGTAAAACCAATTACCAAGATTCACTAAGTCTGTGCAAACTAGGTTCTGTAATTCCGAAGGGTTTGCTGAAGTGTAACTTAATGCTAAATCGTCCGCAAATGCAGTGGTGTGCCCCAGAAGATCGATGTCGAATATAGAATTTATGTAGATTAAGAATAGAATAGGTCCTAATACTGATCCCTGCGGAACGCCGCAATTTAAGTAACCAGGTTCACTAAATTTATCATTTATTTTAACAATTTGGCTACGATTGTTGAAATAACTAACAAACCAGTCAAAAACTTTACCTCTGATACCTATATTTAATAATTTGTTTGCAAGAACCTCGTGATCCACCGTGTCAAACGCTTTTGCAATGTCTAAAAATAACGAAGCGGATTTTTGCGAATTGTTGGAAGCCGAGTAAACATAACTGAGGTGATGTAGTAGTGCTTCTTCAGAGGATCTTCCTGCTAAGAAACCAAATTGACTACGGCTAAAAAAATTGATTTTCTCCAGATAACCGAGCAATCTACGTTTTATTATTTTCTCAAATAGTTTGGAGAAGGAACTTAGCAACGAAATAGGTCGATAATTATTTAGTAATAGCACATCATCTTTCTTATGAATTGGAATTACAAGGGCTGATTTGAAAACATCTGGAAATACACCACTTTCTAGGCTGAAATTGAAGAGGTAAGCTAAAACATCTACAAGATACCACACGCAATTTTTTAAGATTAGGTTGTCGATTCCGTCAATTCCACAAGAGTGTTTATTTTTCAAACTACTAATCTCTTTTATAATCTCTCTGACGCTAATCGAATCAAACACACAAGACATACTAGGTGAAGTGGTCGAGCTTAAAACATATCTGCTATAGCCTGGAGAATTAGGCGAAAAGTTAGTGTTGTTCAAATTATTTGTTATCTCCGATGGAACGTTGAGGAAATAAGTATTGAATTCATTACTTATATATTGATAATTTGAAATAAGAACATCAGATTGGTATTTGTAAATTTTGGTGATTCGGTTTTTGTCTTTATTTGTTCCCAAAACGTCATCAATAGCCTTCCATGTGAGTTTAGAACTTCCTTGGAGAGTACTTCCTTGGAGAGTTTCTTGACAAATTTTTCCAAACGTGCATTAGTGGGATTATGGCGTAATTTTCTAGAGAATTTTTTTAATTTATGAACCTTCAAAAGGAGATAAGAATTCATCCACGGTTTCAGTTTTTTTAATGTAGGGGCAGAAGATGCGACCTTAGATTCACGAATGTGCGATTTCAGAATAAATAAGAACCTATCAAAAGCGATATTGCAGTTATTCTCACCATAAACAGTCGCCCAACTTTCAGATTGTAGTCGAGCATTCAGACGGCTATAGTCAACTCTCGAAAAATTAGCAGCTACACTATTTTGAAGCACAGGGATCTGAGATGCAAAAATGTTTAGCTTTTTTAAGTTGTGGTCAGATAGATGAATCGGTGTGTTTTCCACAGTAAAAATAAACGAATTTGTTGATTTGATGAACACATGATCAAGACAAGATGAATGTCTAGTAGCTTCATTTAAAAGACTTAGAAATCCGTGGGAGGCTAACATGGTAAGATAACTATAGCATTCATTGATATTAAGTAAATTTATGTTGATGTCTCCCAGAATAACTATGTTATTATTATTAATTGATAGAAGTAACTCCTCAATATCGACACAAAACGCGTTTACCGTGTTACGACTGTGTTGTCTTAACAAGACATTTTTGTAAATTTGTGTGTTTCTATTCTCCACGGTTTCTTGCGTCCGGGTTTTTTGCTGTCTAAACGTGGTTTCTTGCGTCCTGGTTTTCGCTGTCTAAACGTGGTTTCTTGGTGGATGGATTCTTGTGTGTTTTCTTCTGTTATGTTGGCAACGGAACGAAAATGGGAGAGAGAGAGAGAACAATGCGCATCGAGTGTGTGCAAAGTAAAACGTTTTGAAAAAAATGTTTTTTTTCTTGTATGTCTCTCTTTTGTACCAACGAAAATTTGGTATAAAGGAGAGACAGAGAAGAGAGATGCATTTTCTTCTAAAACGTTTTACGAGCTGTGCGACGCTCGAATATTTTTTTTGGTTTGACAGTCGAGTTTTGAGTGTTAAACGGTCGAGTTTTGATTTTTGGGTAGAGAAAGTCTCGTTTTGAATTATAAAGTGTATACATAAATTTTTTATAAAAATTGATAATATTAAAAAATGAAAAATAATAAAGGTTTTTATTAAATTTGTGATAATGAAAATATTAAAAAAATTAGAACATTATTTTATTTAAGTGGTGCAAGAAGATTGCGTCAGCAATTGTTGGTGGTTTCGTTTAATATTACGAAGTTTTATAATTAAACCTTTGTATGAAGTGGTGAAGTACCACAAAAATACTTTTTCGGCGAGCCAATGCCCAACAATTTATTTACGGGCGGCCGACAGAGGCTCGTTCGTTTTCTATTTTTGACGGGGGCCGCAATTTGTTACGTGCAGTATATTTTCGACACAAGGGTGGCTGATACGTGGCCGCTTAAATTTTATCAGTGAAAAGCTATTTGTAATTTTTATCGGACAATAACCGCAACCTACGGGTGGTCAGTTGTGGCCATTCAACTTTACGGTTACGGAAAACCGACACCCAACAGTAATTATTTCGGACAAAGGCGAAGTTTACTGTTTCGGCGAGCCAACGCCCAACGTATTTTGGCGGCCAGGCGAGGCCAAAATAGTTATCGGCATCAAGCCGCAACGGTACGGGTGGCCAATCGGCCCCTCGTGTTTTCTGTTTTTGGTTATCGGGGAGAGGCCCCGCAACATTACGGTAGCCAACCGGCTATTGTATTTTTATCGGTGGTCTGCCGCAACGCAACGGCACCAAGGCCGCAACCCAATTTTTATCGGGGAGAGGCCCCGCAACAATAACGGTCGCGCAAGGCCTTAACCAGTTGTTTTTAGTTAAGGTCCAATTTTTATTTTTAATTTTTTATTATTTTCTTAAATTTTTTTTTTTTTTTTTGTTAAATTAAAATTTGAGATTTTGTAATCGAGCGCCGCACAGCGGGTGCACGCGCTCGGTACGCATTGTTTTCTCTCTCTCTCTCTCGTTGTCATCTGGTGCGGGTGGAGGGGGAAGTTGTTTTTTTTTCTGTGTTTTTTTTCCTCATCTTAAATAAAATGAATTATTAAAATTTTCGGAAATGGTATGATGGGAGTGGAGACTCCCTCTGTGTCGGCATAGGGTTTGCGGTCCCTTGGTGCCCGCATCCGATTTCGTAACCAGGGCTTGGCCCCTTTTTAATTCGGATGGATGCGCGCACCAAGGTACCTCTCTCTCATTTATAATTTTGAGTTGTTCGTTCCTCAGGTTCCGGCCGACGAATTTCGACGGAACTCCAGTGTATTTTATTATTTGCGTTTCACTTTTTTTTTTAAATTATCTGTATGATCACGGTGTAAGCCAGGAGCCCTGTATGCCTCAAACCCCACGACCTTAGCACTTCTCCCTGAGAACGTAGCCGGCAAAATATCACCGTGGAGGCCTCTGCAGGTGCTTAGTGAAAATCTGCAGGTTGGCAGTAGCCAGCCTGTAACAACCGGTTTATTACAAAATCTATAAATGCAGATAAAGGTCCAATCATGACGCCCCAAGGTAACATTTAAAATTAAAACATCAGCTGTGGTCCAGTTGTAACAATGAAAAGAAGATACAGTTAAATTTTGATTGATAAACACACCAACACCACCAGATCTATAATCATCATTACAGCAAGCAATGAAATTATAATTTGGCAGTCTGTAATATGAAGATTCGTGTGAGTAAATCTAGATTTCCGAAACAAATATTAATAGTGGTTGCACTTTAAAACTAGATAAATAAGCATTGAAAATGTCGAAGTTTGCTCTCAAACTTTGAATGTTTTGGTGAATTACACTACTCATAATATAAGACTAACAATTCAATATGCATACAACAAATACCGAAAAACAAATTTTGAAGAGTGAGAGCAAAGTACAACATTTTCAATACAGCCAGATAAATCACAACAACGAATAATCTATTCCAAGTAAATTTCAAAATATTCCGACTAATTATAAATAAATTTGAAAATGTTAAAAAATAAGTTTTAAGTTTTTTGAGTAAATCACTAAAAAATAACTCAAACAGTGTTTAAACATCATCCAAATCATAACAAACACTACCACCATAAAAAAAATAATTACCGGAATCAAAACAGCTGACTGATTAATATAAACAAATATTATTTTTGACAACAAAATGTATAAAGAGTTAAGCTGGAATATGCAAAAAATATATAAAAAACAAATATGAGCTAATAAAGGTAAGATAAAAAAACTACTTAACGTTACATTATTTAATTCTAGATACCGAAGCAGCAACCGCTTTATCCAATTGCTAGTGTATGATGTTCTGGATATGAAAAATATCGTTCATGGAGTGTATACGATAAACGTCAGAATTAGCCGATTTCTTTAGGTAAATTTGTCCGGCTTTGCACCATAAATATTTAAAGTTTGATGACAGTTTTATGTTTTTAGCCTCATGATACAGCTGTGATTGGAATTTTGAAAGGCGGTGCATTATATGGATTTGATGCTCCCGGTGGTTTTGCGGCGAGATGATATCCAGATCTTTAGTGTAAAGTGTTTTAATTTTGCGCATTTGCGTTAAAATTTTTTGTTGTAGATCGATGGATTTTAGTTTTACAATAAAGAAGTTGTGACGAGTTACATAATTGTTGGTTTTATTCAGTGTGGTTTTGCTAACGTTTCTACGAATGGGTTCGATCGATAAAATATCATCCGGTTGAATGGAATTTTCGACTTTACTAATAGTGTTGAAAATCATTCCACTAATGTCAACATGTTCCATCGGCAAGCCACTGATTGTAATGCTTGAAGCGTTTAGCATTTGAGCTGGTTTGTCATAATCAGCCTCTATTTAATGTAATTTTGCAGAGTGGATAATAAACTGGTCTTCTAGATGTTTAAGTTTCGAAGTGAGAGCTTCGTTCGCAGCTTGGAGAGTATGTACTGCGTCTTTAACTTTGTCCAGAGCAGATAGTTTCTTTTCCATTCGTTTTAATTGAATCATAATATCGGCTAGACTCACGTTCACAACACATTCAGAGTCCGAGATTTCGTTGTCAATCACAGATTGACTGGATTGTAGACGACAGCTTTCACATAACCAATTGACAGTTCGATTATTAATATCACTTAACAATTCCTGTGAGATACAAGCGCACTTAACATGGTAGAAATTTTCACAAGGACCGCTACATTTAATACCAGGAAGTCGTCATTTTTTTGTGATATTGGCACCACACGAGGCCACACCATTACAAAGGCGCGAAATTGATTGACAATAAAATGGTTGACGATGTTGTACTTTGCTATGAAGATGTGAATCACGCACGAATAAATTAACAAATCCCTTATATTTTTGGTGAACTATATTTTAAATATGACTTAATGATTTTATTAATATAAAAATTAAAGCAAAAATTAGGTAAATTTAATTATTTTATTTATTTTTATTATTTTATTATTTTAGACGTATTTTAGATGTTTACACTTTGACAACTGTTTGCTGAAATGAATTACATTAAACATTTTTCTGTACAATTAAATATACAAGTTTTTTAAAAATTTTAAAAGAATTAATATTTTTAAGTTCATAGGGTAAACTTTTCCAAACAATAAACGCATTCATCAAAACCGAATTACATAGAAACCTCTTTTATCCGGAAATCTATTATCCGGAATAAGTTTTTTTCGTATTCTTTCATTTTCTCTTTTATTTACCTTATTTTCCAAAATTGAAATAATTTTTTTACGATGTAATTAATGAAAATAAATTTAAAATTTTAATAAATGACACTGAAGTTTAAAAAATATAAAAATATGCTGTTTTACTATGAAATTATTAAAAAAATATTTTACCCTGAAAAATCTTTTATCCGGAATCGTTTCCCCCACTCGTTCCGGATAAAAGAGGTTGCACTGTATTACTTTTGTTAAGGGGCAAATTGATGTTGCTAGTGCGCAGAGACCTGGAAAAAATTATTTTCATAAAGATATAGAGGCAATCCAGAGTTAATAATTCTGAAAATAAATACAGCTGTTCTATGATGATAATACTCGAACAAAGAACATCCCAAAATAGAAGTTTTTAAACTAGAAATATGATCAAATTTTCTGAGGCCATGAACGTATCGAATACAATTACAGTGCAACCTCTTTTATCCGGAACGAGTGGGGGAAACGATTAAGGATAAAAGATTTTTTTAATAATTTCATTGTAAAACAGCATATTTTTATATTTTTTAAACTTCAGTGTCATTTATTAAAATTTTAAATTTATTTTAATTAATTACATCGTAAAAAAATTATTTCAATTTTGGAAAATAAGATAAATAAAAGAGAAAATGAAAGAATACGAAAAAAACTTATTCCGGATATTAGATATTATTCCGGATAATAGATTTCCGGATAAAAAAGGTTTCTATGTATTAAATGTTATGTCAAGTAGACGCCGAGAGAAACTGTCACATTCACTATAAATCACATCACAATACATAAACAAAGGTACAACTAAACTTTTAACCAAAAATACTCGCAACTGAATTGGACATAATTTTTTTATTAATCTTAGCGAATATAAACTATAATTGACACGTTGACACAATGTACTGATATGATCACACCAAGTAAGTTTGGAATTTAATATCAGTCCTAAGTTATTAACAGTTGGAACAAATTTAATTGTGCCATCACCCAAAACAAGAGTAGGCTTAATAATATTCAAATTACTTTTACATAAAAATAATGATTTACTTTCAAGCGCCAGTGAGTTAAATTTAGACCATAATAAGATATCACTAAGATCTTCGTTCAATTTCATTGTAGCTTCATTCAATCCTAATGCTTTACATCCGACGTACAGTTGTAAGTCATCAGCATAGAGATGAACAGAACAATGACGAATTCGCCATGGAAGATCATTTATAAATATAGAAAAAAGCAAGGAACCGACAATTGACCCTTGTGGTACACCTAGAGTTACTCTACCCATTCCAGAGCAGTTAACACCATGCTTAACAAACTGCTCCCTACTATGCAAATAAGAGTACAACATATTAATTGCAGAGCTTGAAAATTTATAATATAAATAAAGCTTTTGAAGTAGAAGTATATGATTAACGCTATCAAACGCCTTAGAGAAATCCAATAAAACCAATAAAGCTTGCGAACCATGCCCATCCAAGATTGAAGAAAGATCATCAACTATGTGTACCAAAGCCGTTGTAGTACTGTGGCCATGCTTATACCCTGACTGAAATTTACAAAGAAAATCAAAATCTTTAAAATGCTGCAGAATCTGGGTTTGCATAACTTTTTCTAACACCTTAGAAAGGGCAGGTAGTATACTTATTGGTCGAACATCTTTAAGACTGGCAACAATATTATTTTTTGGAATTGGAACAATAGAAGCAACTTTCCACAAATTCGAAAAAACTGATTTTGATAAACATTGATCAATTATATATGTCACTTGTGACATATATAATTAATGTGTGTGATCTGTTTCTTGATCAATAAATAATTTTATAATTTTAAAATCAATTTTATCGTCTCCAATAGCATTAGATTTAATTGAACGGATAGCACTCAAGACAATTAGCTCGTCAACACAATCAAAAGCAAATTTATAATTATCATCAGGATCAACAGATCCAATATCTGGCAATGGCAGAACCACTAAATCTTCGCGAAATTTACAGATATCATTTAAAATATCTTCAGCAGTGAACTTTATGTCAACTTTAGCAACAGAACACGAAATACGAAGTTTTTTTAAATTATTCCAAGTAATTTTAGAGTTATAAACATTACCAAAATAAAAACTATACTTAGCTTGATTGATAAACTTAGTAGTTTTATTTCGAGCCCTTTTATAGGAACTAAAATCAGCATCTAATCCACTCCTTTTATAATTATTATACTTCAAATCTCTATATTGAATTGAATCCAATATCGTCTGGTTTAACCACGGAGCTGTGGGATAATTGTTAATAGTTCTTTTACGGGGTACACACATAGAATCTAAATGTAAGAAATTTGAATTAAATAAATCAACAATCATATTTACATCAGAGCAACAATAAAGACTAGACCAATCAAATGAGAAAAAACAATTTACAAAATATTCATGATTAATAATTGGGCACAATAGAACTTATCTCTAGTGCGACAACATTTACAAGAAGCAAAAATTAAATCATGATCCGATATTGAAGGAACAGAATATTGACCATAACTGATAATATTATGTCGGTCAGGCTTAAAAACAACAATCAAGTCTAAAAGGCTTTCTAACCTCGTAGCACTAAACGGCAAAAAATGTAAATTAAGTATGTTAAAACAATCAGTCAATAAATTATTATTTAGCTATTATAATTTGAAAAATAAATTACACACAATTTTTTTAAAAACACTATATGTTTAAAAAAACATGTATATTAAATTCAAAATTTATAAAAACATTAAATTAACTTAATCGTTATTGTGATAATATTGGGCAAATGGGCAGATCATTAGGCAAAAAAATTTCAAGAACATACCGACTAACTTAAAAACACACGAAAAGCATCATATCATTCAAATTATGCTCAACACTTAGCCGATGAGAAACATACATACTCAAACATTGATAAAAATTTACAAGTCATACAGCACATAAAGAAGAGTAGCTACATGGATAGAGTAGAAGAGTTTGAAATATATAAACAACGGAATAAACCACTACTATTAAATGACAAAATCAACACCAAGCCAAACAAGCTTTATGACTTGTTGATAAAACTTTAACATTATTCTAACACAACCATAAATAATAATTTTGGCGCAAAAACTTGATTTTGACATATATTTTTTATATTATATTTTTCAATATTCAGTAATTAACCAGATTTGAAAAGGGACGAACGTCCGAAACCAGGTCGTCTGACTATTAAAAAACCTTTTATCACAATAACGATTAAGTTAATTTAATGTTTTTATAAATTTTGAATTTAATATACATGTTTTTTAAACATATAGTGTTTTTAAAAAAATTGTGTGTAATTTATTTTTCAAATTATAATATATATATTGTGTGATACTAACCACGGATACACAAAAAATATGGATTTATATCAATATTACAGTACATATTATTTAGCATATTAAAGTTAAAATCACCCAAACAAAACACTTTTTCATACTCTTGTAATAAATCAGTAAGAATATCATAAATACTTGTAATGTCTCCTCTCGTAGTGGGAGGTGGGATATAAAAAACAACAATAAGAAATTTACTAAACTTACCAAACAGTTCAAATGTCATAAATTCGACTTTACCATTTAAACCACATGATAACATTTTAACATTCAAATTAGATCGATAGTATAATCCTACTCCACCACCACGACCATTAATACGATCAGACCTCAGAAATTTGTAATTATTAATTTGAAGAGAACAAGTTGAAATTTTGTTATTTGACCAGGTCTCAGACACAGCTAGAAAATCAAAATTAGATTTATGCAAAAGTATTATTATCTCATCTAAATGCAACTTCAAACTACGTACATCCAGATGAAAAAAAAATAAACAATTATTATTAGAATGCGATTTATCATTAGGAATGAAATGATCAGTAACATTTAAAGGAGATTTATCAAATTGAATCTCTATATCACAATTTGTGATGGACGCTGTTTTACTAAAAAAGGATGACTTCTAGACTTATAAACAAATTTCTTCACAAGAATACCAGCCGGCCACGAGGATGCAGTTAACAATTTGTCCATATGAACATTGGAAACTGATAATTTGAAAGACAAATAATCTAGAATAAACCCATTGGCACTTTTTGTATTAAATCGATGAATTTTAACATCACTTATATTAAAATGGTCCTTTAAGTACAGCTTCACATTATCCACATTAACATCAGGATGTAATCTTGATATAAATAGTTGTGAACGCGGCTCCACAGTACGTAAAGTACACTCCGTAGCTGTACCAATAATAACATCATTTTGCAACTCCAAATTATTTATAACAGTTTCATCATTATCACTAATATTTTGAAAACTAGTATTATTTTCATTAGACAAACTTACACAAACAGGTAAATCCATAGGAATAGCCAAACTAAGTTTGTCAGAATACAGCAATTGAGAATTTGACCTTTCAAAACGAGCATCAGCTTTACCAACACTATCAATCGAACTAGTAGAGCCAAGGTCAATATCATTCTTATTTTCAATAGTAATGGCTCCGTTATCCAAGTTTGCATGGCATTTTTCTATATTAGAAATAGATTTTTCAATGCACATGGAAATTTGTGACAGCTCATTAATTTTGCTTGTAAATGTGTTAAACATGTCACAACACATATCTCAAAACCAATGCACATTCTTACTTCCACATATGAACTCATACGATGCTTTTTTTAATACCGCACAACGATAATGAGCAACTTTTTTGCACAAACCGTAACAAATTAAAAAATTTTCACTCGCGTCTTTGTCGCACATGGAACAATCATTTAGTGCCATTGTTTGTAAGGCGGCCAGTTGAATTATAATGTATGTACACAGAAATGTATGTACACAGAAATGTATGTATGTACACAGAAATGTTACAATATATACAATGAAGAGGCAAAGGCCAAAACAAATAATTAACACACACAAAAAAAAAAAAAAAAAAAAAAATCACAAACACGAAAGTTCACAAAATATACACATTAATATGTATAACTATAACATATATTAATAAAATTAAAGCAGATTGAAAAATAATAAATTTTATTTGGAGAAAAAATTTTACGACATATATTTCAAAGCATACGATGTCTCTGGTTATGTCGGAGTCGACAAGTAAATTGTTTTGTGTAGTGAATCAGTTGTAATATTGAGTAAATAAATAAAAATCGAATACATAATTTGTTTTATAAATAAATTTTTTAAACGTTATTAATATTCACATCGGCATCTTGTATTAGTTTGGAGCCAATGTAGGGTAAAAATTTAGTAATCGCAAATCTCATAATTTTTACACAACTGATTAACCCTTCAAAATTCCACTTTATGTACGAGTATATAATATATAGTCTCTATATATAAATTACAAACATAGAATTTGAAAAATCTTAAAATTTATATTTATTACATGGAACATAAAAAAAAAATAAATATGAAACATAAAAAGAGGAAAACGAAGAAAATTAATAAATTTATTTTATTTTTATTAACATATATATGGAAAAATCTAGATTTATTTTCCTTATTTATACATACGAAAGTATTTTAGAAATATGTAAAATTTTTGATACATTACTATTATATGTACCAAGTTTGCATATCTATATGTACGAGTACATGAGTATATAGTATATGTGTATGTTTGTTAGGCGAATAAAACTTGGAAAATATTGAAGAAAATTAAAAACACTGGAGTAAAAGAGATCAATGGAATAAAATATTACAAATTTTTCTTTTTTCTTTTTAATTTTATAAAATTTATTATTCTTGTGTTAATAATAAAATAAAAATTATGTTTATTGATATATACATAAAATATATAGACGTATATATATATAGTACGAGTTTATATTGTATAAAGCTACAAGAAAATATGATTAATGTATTTTAAGATTATGTCAAAATTTTTAAGTAATATTTATTTTTTAATATGACGACGTTAATATTTATATATATTAACTAGGAACCCTCATCATATATTTAGATATAAACACATATTTGATATACATTAACGATAATTTATTTGAGTCATAGATTTCAGCGCAGTGTTCCTCAAACTGTGTTACACGACCACCATATTGTAAACTGACCTAAAATTTTTGGTTAAGGTTCGATATAACATTGAAAACTAAAATGGAGTATATTCCACTAGAAATGGCCATTGTTTTAACTACCGGCAATTTACAACTAAATTTGAATATAAATTGTTGATGTTTGTATGGCAATTGATGTTTGAAAATCTTAGGAATATAGGAAATGAGTAGAAAAAAAGGTTTCTCTGAAAGGGCTTGATATAGTGAAACCTTTTCTCCAAGCCTTAAGAAGTAATTAATAGTTTTCGGAACAAAGCACTGCATACATTTTTTGAATAAAACAACTTTTGGCATCCAAACATCTAACCGAGTAAATTTTCTTTGAATTATTTGTATTCATTCAAAATGTAATAAGGAGCCCACATGACTATAGCATATTCTAAAACAACCAAACCATTGACGAATATAAGATTTGAAGAGTCTTTTTGTCTTTAAAATCTTTAAAAATTTAGAGAGACGCTTTATAAAACCCAACAAAGATAACGATTCTGCCATTATTTTATCAATATGCGGCATAAAACTCAGTTTGGAGTCAAACGTTACTCGCAAGTCTGTGATTTGGGTAACCCGAGCTAATGTTTCGCTATTAATATTTTTATAAAAATTTATCCGAGTTCTTTTCCTTGAAAAAGACATAACAGCACACTTCTCAACATTTAAATTTAAATGATTCTTGCTACACTACAAAAATTAGAATCCAGGTTAGATTGTAGTAGAGGCACCCAACGGGTCAACAATGAAACAGAGAAGTTTGAGATTATCTGAATAACGTTTGAATTAACATTTAGTTTTTACTGTGGCCGTTTGATGAATATTGCGCCTAATGTCATCTAAGTGTCGATAGCGGCAAAAAACAAATTGTAGCAGAATATTCCATTCTTTATATAAACGTATGGAAAATTTCAAATTGATCTGTTATTTCATTCTTTGTTTACAAGCCATTTGAAATTGATGTGTTTGTGATTTTTTTCTTTTTTTTTTTGTTATGATGGATAATTTTAAGAATCGTAGTCATTGAATATTTCTTTAAAAAAGGTTTATTCAATTAAGAAATTCATACCGATATGGTAAATGTGTATAGCGAATATGCTCCTTCATATTCAACAGTAAAAAGACGGGTTACTGAATTTAAACGAGGTCATATAAGCCTTGAAGATGAATCACCAGTGGACGCGAAAAAGTGTCCCTACACCAAAGATTATTCGAAAAGTTTATGATATGGTATTGGATGATCATTGAGTGAAAATGCGTGAGACAGCTAATGCCATAGGCATTTCAACAGAAAGAATAGTTCAAACCTTGCATGAAGAATTACAGATAAAAAAGCTTTGTGCAAGATGGTTGCCGCATTTGTTAAGAATTGACCAAAACTGCATTCGAATGAAGATTTCTGACGCATGTTTGGATCGTTTTAAGCAAAATAAAATCGATCGATTTCAAGCGTAACTGTGAAGGAAACTGTATAATGGTGGATACATCAGAACGAAAAGAAAAGTCAAACCAATGGATTGCAGCTGGTGGAAGTGCACCAAAAAAGGCAGTCCATCAGCAGGAAAGGTTATGACAATAATTTTTTGGGATTCCAAAGGTGTTTTATTGGTCGATTATCTTGTTTTTAGTTGAATTCAAAATTATTGAAAAAAGACCTGGTTTACAGAAAGAAAAAATCATTTCAACATGTTGATAAAATCAACTTGGCATTTGTAGTTATTCCAGAAATTGAACCCGATTTTAACAGTACGTTGGTAACAGTAAATTGTCCAATTCTGATGAATTAACGGCGATTTTTTACGAAATGTAATCTATGACGAAACGATCATTTGGCGTTGGTTCAATTCTGTGATAGTTGGAACTCAATATTTTCCGTTAACAGAATTTTTAAACTGAACATCAGTAGTAGATGTGGATATTCTGGATACAAATAACCATTTCTTTGGAGACAACAGATATAGTTTCGGTATAGTATCTGAATCGACAGGAGCAGTCTCAATAACAATATTGGTTCTAATCGGCTGCGTTGTTTGGTCTCTAGGGTGATCTGGTTGATAGTCAATTTTAATTCGTTGGTTGATGTGCTTGTATAAATTCTTTATAACTTTGCGATGAAAAGCAATCTCCTATTCTAAATGCAGAAATTTATCCGCAAAAATATTTTGTACCAATATACTCCACCTGTTTTTTGTATAATACTCGCCAACAGAATCATAAAATCATTTTACATCCATAACCTAATTTTATTTTTCATTAAAATAAGTGCTTCATGTGCTTAATTAAAATTTTGTGATGTGAAAGACCACATCAACAAATTACTACTATTAATTATGGTAGGTCATAAAGTAAAATATACATAAGAGGACTCATGTAGAGATTCCGAGGTTAATCTATTTTACTATAGAAGCAGTCTGTATAAGCCTAACAAGAACCATGAACTATAAAATAACTATGGCGATATGCTTATAACAGTCGTATATATGGATTAAATATAGAAAAAAATAAAATTTGGGAATATAAATATATTAAAACTATAAAATAAGATTAACCTCGGAAAAACTGAACTTGATTTTTCTTATATATTTATTGCTCGATGGGTAGGTGTAGCCACTTCAATTAATTTATCACATTTGCCACAATTCGACATTATAAATAAAGATAGATGTCACTAATGGAAGTGGTTTGAGATTTAAATAACTATGGACAGTATCCAAAATTAAATAAATACGTCAATAGTGTTGAGAAGTTTTTGACAGCTCAATCACTGAACAATTCATGTAGATAACAACTTCCGTAGTACTAATATGCTGTAGTGACATATATAACAAAAAAACAACTATCAATTTCTATTGTTACGACTTTCAATTAGTTAAGATACACTACAATTATAGCAAGCTACTATAAATTATTTCCGCCATCTTGAATCGTTTCATTCAATCCAATACTTCGAGCGGTAAAGAAATAAATTATTGTGTGGGTAAACGGCAAAGTTTGTGAATTATCCGTTGAATTTTGTCAAGTACATTTTTCAACGCCACTAAACGGACTTTCCTTTGAACATCTTGCCCAGTCTTAAACTATTTATCAGTGAATTGTCCTCTACCCAACGGCTGATTATTCAGCATCGATTGTATCTGTGCCAAGAGGGTGTGAATCCCACCATTTGATAAACTTTTGTCACCAGTTAACCATTGTACCTTTGTTTTAATGAACTTTACTCTGGTCTTCTAAAGGCCACCGAAGTGAGGTGCCTACACTATACTGCCTACTATACACGCTCACTTCTTAGAAAATCAGAGCTATTTTTTGCTGGTATAAGTTACATTTCAGTATCCAGAATGTTTAAAAAAGTAGTACTTTGATAGACTGACGCATGAAGGCCATTCTTTTGTAAAATGTAAAAAAGGCTAGTTATAAGATTTTGAGATATACATTTTAGTGAGTCAGAATATTAATATCAATACACAATTTTTAGTAGTATTTTTTTGCAAATATTTTTCCCCACTTTTTATTTTGTTTCTTTAAAGTCACAAGTACATAATATAAAACATTTGTTTATCCAGAAGTTTTCAAAGTTTAATTTTTTAAAAAAAATATTTTTTCATGCCGAATATTTGTTCTGAATATCGGGCCGTTATGTTACAAGCAGGATGAAGTAACCAAATTTAAACACACAAATAACTCGAACTTGGTTGGTTCCAGCGAATGGACGGGGAGGGGGTTTTACATGTTTTTATTTATTTTTGATTTAGTCAAAATTACTATGATTTTTGTTATGGAAACCTATATTTTTTATTACGGAATCTTATTCTGCGTAAGAAAATCAGGCAACTTCATCCGACTAAGTTTTTTCTGAGACTTGCACTTTTTAAGATATTCAGTAAAACACTGAACATTTTAACGTACCTTTTCGCTACATTTTTGAGTTAGCTGTATTTAATCAGAGTATTAGTTCATTGTTCTGTTAGAGTATTAGTTCATAATTGACTTTATAGTTTAGCCACAATATTCAATAATTGTCTTCATTATTGTGGCTTAACCGTGCAAAAATTAACAATTGAAAAAAACTTTGTTCTGATAAATAAAACAAAGTTATTTCTCCTTGGAACCTTTCAATGCTTCCTGGGACCATTTTCTAAAGTCTCCAGATTTTGAGCTATTTATTTGTCTCAATTTAAATGCCCCACTTTGTACTATTATTTATTATTTGTAAAATTTAGATTAACATGGACTGGGAGGTAATGCAAACGCATTACGAAAAACGTAAAACCATTTGTGGTGGAAACGTAAACAAAAAAAAATAAACTCCAACGCAGATAACACATTTATTTATTTTATTTTCTCGACATAAAATCTCAACATCTCGATATAAAAGCTGCCTGGAAGTCAAACGGTTAAACATGATGGTTAAGGATGGACGAGTAAAAGATAAATCGATCTAGGAACGTTTCAAAAATTTCCAAGAAGGAAATGATGTAAAACAAGGTATATTTTTACTTAATCAAAAGCAATCAGTGTAAAAAACAAAACATTATTTGTTTTTTGACACGTTTTACTATTCTATTACCCGAACCGGAATTCTTACTTATTAGTAGTATATTTTTCAGACACATTCGTGTCTAAGTAGTTCGAGTAGTTCCTATACTCAAAAAGTAATAACTACAGGTGGTGAAGGATCAAAAATCATCGCTAAATATACAATAAAACACTCGCAAGTTTCTTTTTTAGTTTCTGTAAAGCCACCAAGATTAACTGTACGAACTCTTTTACTTATTCAACATTCAATATCCAAAATCCAGCATACGTTTTGGCTCATTGTGGAAAAATAGTTTTATAATTTTAATAGTGAATCGAAATTTTCTGAAGTTGAATTGGAAATTTGCGATTTAAAAGAAGCGCTTCAAGAAAACAATTAAAGCTATGTTTTTGTGATGTTGTCTTAGTTTTAAGCTTGGAACTGAAAAATGCTATATTTATAATTTTGTAAAAAATCGTTTATTAATTATTATATTTTCAATGAATATTTCTCGATATTTAAAATTGGAACTAAACTAATTTTGGTTTTCCCATTTCTTTCTTCTGGGGGTCCACCCCTCAAGTAAGGGTAAATTGACTCAATATTGAAGAAATCGAGTTATGCTCACCCACATTTTTTATGACGGTCAATTTAAGCCCACGGGGACCTCTGTACGACCTTCCCCGTTCTTGCTACAGACTACGCAAAAACGGGCGAATTTTGCGGTCACTCTTTAATCGTTTGATGGCAATTATTCAGAATGGCCATCGTTTTATGACCAATACGTAAAAACGGTACATAATAACAAATCGATGACGAATGTAAATAAATTCCACTATTTAAAGACGTTATTAGTAGAAGATGCTGCAAATTTATTACGTCGTTTGCCAATGACGGATGAAAGTTACACTGAAGCATGGGATAAATTGATGAATCGATTCGATCGGAAGAAAAATATTATTAAGGATTATATAGAGTTATTCATGAATCTGCCAAAAGTACAGCAATCATACACATCTTTAAGAACATTACGTGATGTCAGCGATCAAGTATTAAGAGGCATTCGCTCATTAGGTAAGGAATGAGAAGGCCGTGATCCTTGGTTATTGTATATTACTATAAAAAATTGGATCCTGAAACCCAGCAGTTATGGGCAATTCATTCGAGCGAAAAGACGAATCCAACTATTAATGATTTGCTTCAATTTTTGAGCCGAAGATGTGATGCTTTGGAATGTATGTCAACAAAGCAGCAACCTACGATTAAGCCTCGACAATCAAACATCAAAAGCCATGCCGCTACGAACGAGACAACTAAGTTCAACTCCTGCCCTATGTGTAATAAGGACCACTCGTTGTATAAATGTTTTAAGTTTAAAGGTCTAAAACCTCTGGCACGCAGAAAATTTGAATTAACCAATCAATTATGTGGGAATTGCATTCGTGTAGGTCATTTTTCAAAGAATTGTGAATCTGTGAGAGAGAAGAGAAGAAGAACTGTGAACGAAAGTGTTTAATATGTGCAGAAAAACACAGTACTCTCCTTCATATTAATGATGATTCTACTAACAACCATACTATGATTTCTGCTCAATCAATTAATTCTTCTCTCAGTGGAACTATTAATAATCAACAGCCATCAATTAAAGACTCAATTTACGTTTTTGGGGCAATTGATCCAATTAATAAAGTAAACGTCGTGTCATCAAGCAAAGCAACATCCGTTAATGAAGGTAAAGTCTCTCATGATAGTAAAGGTAACTCTGATTCTTCACAAGCAACTTGCTCAACCACATCGTATATTTGTGAAGAATTCAGCTCAAGCGCTATTATCAACAGTGCAGGTTAATATTATAGATGGAAGCAATACAACGCAAACAGCCAGAGCTTTATTGGATAGCGGATCCCAATCAACATTAATCACCGAGTCTCTAGCACAGCATTTTAAATTAAAAAGTTTGCAGTCTCTTGTGTAATAAGCGGAATCTTTGCGAAACCAGCAGCCTCAGCACGAGGATGTATGAAATTACAAATAGCGTCAATATATTCCAATTAAAAACTAATAATTGTATAGAAGCGTTAATATTGCCAAAACTACTTCACAGATTCCTGCTCGCCAAATTAATAAATCCAGATGGAATGTTATCAACAATCTTAAACTTGCCGATCCGAGTTTTGCAAATCCAGGAGTGATTGACCTGATCCTCGGTAATGATGTGTTTTTTTGATGTTTTGCTACCAGAAAAAATTGTTATTGAACCAAATATAATAGCGCAACATACATTGTTTGGATGGGTTATTGGTGGAAAACTTATTTCTTCGGATCAAACTGGAAATCTCTACTCGTTTCACATATCAACAACGACAAATCATGATGAGTTGAGAGTGATGGAGAAATTCTGTCAGTTAGAGGAAATTGTTGTCGATAGACAAACTATAGCGGAAGATCAACTGTGTGAAATTTACTTTAAACACAACGAGATGAGAGTGGTCGTTTTCAAGTTCGTTTTAGATTTAAGGAATCAACGGAGGTCTTAGGCTCATCTTATGTCAATGCTGAACAATGATTATTGGCGATGGAACGCAAATTTACTAAGCAACCACAGATCGCCGAGCAGTATAGCAATTTTATGGAGGGACATATTTCTCTCGGGTATATGGAGCGTATACCAGAAGATAAATTAGAATTTAACAAGCCACATTTTTACTTACCCCATCAAGCCGTATGTAAGGCTTCTAGCACAACTACGAAATTGCGGGTGGTTTTTGATGGGTCATGTAAGTCATCATCAAGTGCGTCAATCAATAAAATTTTGTTACCTGGTCCTACTCTTCAAAATGACCTTACAAGTATCCTGTTGCGCTTTCATATTCATTATATCGTTATATCGGCGGATATATAGAAAATGTATCGCCAGGTGAAAGTACAAGATGTAGATTGTGACTTCGTATCAGCAGTGCACCGATTTTAGCTATTCGCACCATGCTTGAACTAGCACACATTTATGAAGCAATGTATCTCAAGGCATCCTCAATACTTCGAAGGGATTTTTATGTTGACGATATGTTAACTGACTGTGAAGATTATGAGACAGCAATAATAATTTATCACCAAATTTCACATTTATTAGCCGAAGGAGGTTTTAAAATTAGAAAATAGATACCCAATGATCAAAATTTATTGCAACCCATATCAGTCGTTGAGCGTGGTAGTCGTTGAGTGTGATGATTCATTCTCTCTCGACGATGATTCGACATACTACAAGACATTGGGCTTTCACTGGAATCCGTTACGAGATTGCTTCAGTTTCTAGGTTAGTTTACATGAACATATTAAATTATCTAAACGAAGTTGATTATCCGAGGCATCTAGGGTATTTGACCCGCTGGGACTGTTAGCTCCTATTACCGTCAAATTCAAGATGTTATTTCAAAAAGTGTAGGAACGTTAGATTGATTGGGATTAAGAACTTCCTTGTGATATTGCTGAACATAGGACAGAAATTAAGTCGTCATTAAAATTATTAGAAACACTACAAATTAGTCGATGTCTGAAAATAATCCAGCTTGTTTCAATGGAACTGGTGGTAGAATTGCTGAAAACATATGTGTTAGATGGGTGCAGTACGATGCATTCAAAGCCGAAATCATATCATTACGGGAGAAAAATAGCGTATCCAAAGTCAGCAAACTAATTATGCTCCACCCATTCATCGACAAAAATCAAATCATGAGAGTTGGTGGAAGATTATCAATGTCAGATTGTGAGTTTGATGCAAAACAGCCAATAATTTTGCCAGAGGAACACATTTATACAAAACATTTGATAAATAAGCAAAAGTATTGGATTGTGGGCTGTAGAAATATGGTGCGACGTCATATATTAAAATGTGTCAAATGTTTCAAACTTCGAAAACATCAAAACGCTTAAATAATGGGCAATTTGCCGGAATATAGGACTACCTGTGGTAGAGTTTTCATGCACACAGGGGTGGATTATGCAGGTTCAATCTGGGTTCAACCTGGATTTCGTGGACCGTATAAACCAGTGAAAGGATATATAGGACTCTTCGTGTGTACTAGAGTCAAAGCCATTCATATTGAGGTCGTATCAAGTCTTATCACCGAAGCATTTGTTATGGCTTTACAAAGGTTTATTGCGAGCAGAAGTAAACCAGTTGAAATTTTATCAGACAATGGCAGCAACTTTGTAGGAGCACGGAAGGAGCTCGACAAATTATTTGATCTTTACAAATCGGAAGAACATTTCTCGCTTGTAAGTAGCTTCTTAACTCCCCTTAAGATTAATTTCTTATTTGTACTGGCCAGATCAACTCACTTCGGAGGATTGTGGGAGGCAAACATCAAATCTTACAAATATTTATTGCAACGATCAACTGGGACAGCGCCATTAACATTCGAGCAGCTATATATTAAATTCGAGGCCTATTTGTGCAATGTCTGAGTCGCCTGATAGCTACGATGCCTTAACGCCTAGTCATTTTTTGATCGGGACCACTGGTCTAATTACCAGAGCCGTTTGTTGAAGGAACTCTAATTAATCGGTAATCATGTACCAAAACATTCAACAACGAGTCGAGATATTTTGGAAGAGGTGGTCAAAGGACTATCTTTCATCACTTCAGCAAAGGTCAAAATGGAAAGTGGCCCAACCGAAATCAATTGGTTTTGATAAAGGAAGACAATTTACCGAAGGGAACTTGGTTGATTGGTAAAATTATCAATGTGTATCCAGGAAATGATGGGAAGGTACGAGTTGCAACCGTAAAAACCCCGAAAGGAGAAATCACTAGAAGCATTGTTAAGCTTGTGCCGCTTCCAATTGATGAACACCAAACAGTTACTTTTTATTGTGATATTTTTTAAATGATTGATTGTATCATAATATGATATTCATGATCATAACAATGATGATCACTTGTGATATTTTTTTTCACAACTGATCATCATTGTTATGATGAAGAAGATGAAAACGAATGATCAAGAATATCATATTATGATACAATTAATAATTTAAATAATTGTATTTAACACACAATGATGATATTACTCATATAAACTAATTATGGTTCTGCGTAAATCGGACCTATAGCGGTACGTCCTCGATTTGACAAGCAACGCGTAAGGTAGGAAATGGAAAGTAGCCACGATAGAGTTAGGAGTGCTTCGGCCCCAGAACAGATTTCATAGATTAAAACAAAACAAAAAATCACCTCGAATCTAGAATTCAAACCAGTTATTTATTCTTTCACTGCTCAACAAAGAAAAATGATGTTAAATCCCATAGGATTTTAAGGTTTATTTGAGTACTAGCTGAGTTACCCGGCGTTGCACTGTAGTTGCAATCACATATGAAAAGAAAATTATAAGTAGCTGAATTCAGTAACGGGTGCCTCCGTCAATGCATCCAGGCGAACTTTTGTAATGATATTATTGGACATCCTGATTGTGAGGATAGTTAATTAATTTTGGTTTGGTATTTGTTACCAATTGCCAAATAATTATACTCCATTTTTACAAACCTTCAACCAGATCAAAGTGAATAATAAATATAAAGATATTTTAGTTAATAATTTTTATTATAAAGCCTTTTGATAAACAATATATTTTTGGTTTTCCATTTGGTGTGTAAATAAATAAATTTTTTGGATGCAATTCCATATGATGCAACAGCGAGGCCGATTGTTTTCTACTGTCTTACTTCAGCAAGTACCAAATTAAGAATAAATGTTTTTCCAGTGACTCCGGGTGCATCAAGAAATATAATTCCTCCGTTACCTTTTGCTATGTATTGCATCACTTTAGTGTATGTCTGTCTTTGATCATCCACTAAGAGACTTTTTTGAGTCTCAGCGAAAACACGTAACTGACCAACGTCGTAATTTTGTTCTCGTAATAGATCTCTATCACGAACAATGTTTCCATGGCGTGTCAGTGCTGGCAACCCAAGTTCGGAAATGACTTTGTTATTAATGTATAAGCATGCATACTCGAGTAATATAAGTGCTTCATTAAATATGTCTGCTGAAAACTGTATTTCCATATGGGGATTTGTTCTACGTGCTTGCCAAAGTACATCTTCACTAAGGCTTTCTTTGTGCTTTTCCGCAAAGACCTTTAGGATCGGAAGGCGTGCATGTTGTTAATATGATTGCAAAGAGCTTGCGTATTTGTGCTGGACGACACATCAGACATGCTTCGGTTAGTGTTCTATCCCAGTGTTCATCATTTTTAAATAAGCCCTGTTTAAGACATGCCTCTCTGTAGGTTTGACATACTTCGCCATTTACAGTTCTCAGTGCTTGAAAAGACGTTGGTCCTCTTACTTCATAAAGCAGCATTCACAGAAAATAACACTCCGTATTGTTAGGATGAACATTATAAACTCGACCCAAGGCAGCAGAACCACGTATTCCAGGGTACTCCTGAAAAATTGTGCCTTGCTTTCTTCTGAAAAACTGCTTCTTCGACGTGTTCCATGTATAATATTTTGGAACTTCATGATACAGCAACGTTTTTACGAATGAATCTGTTCCGCACAATTGAAAAAAGGCTGTTAATGTCGTTGGTTGCGCAGCTCTCTGTAACAGATTTTCTTCCGTAAAATAAACTCGTTGTCCATTTTCTAAGTGTACACTAAGATGTACAACTGTTGGATAACGCTCGTGAATATTAAAACTCAGAATTCGCCATACAGCTTCATTATACTGCTGATGTAACGTCCTATTTGAAATCATCGAAGCGTGACTTTAACGAATGGTGAATTTTTATTCGAAAGTCCAAAACTTGCCATACCACTGCCTTTGTTGACGTATTTACATATATATTTAATTAACTTAACCGAGTTGCAGTACTCAACGTTAATATGGGCTTTAAATATTTTCGACAGTAACAGAGTGTAAGGAACAATCCAGCTATTATCTACCTCATGATGCACATTGTTTACTTTGATAGTGGCTGCGTGTCCTCCGTCATCGGGGTTTCGTCTCCGGTATTGTGGATATCCGTCATCACAAGTTTGTGTTTCCTGATACATCTTTCGGGGATATTTTTTCGAACACTTTCCGTCTTTCATGCAAGGTGGATTAGGATTCACGGCTCCACATGGCCCATGTATCATGTTTTTGCTAACGATTTCAAAAAGTATCGGATCTGCTTGGGGATTGGGTAATTCAGCTGATATAACACTATCAATTTGAGTCGGAGTAATCTTGTCCTTTAACCAAATCAAAATGTGAGCATGTGGTAGGCCTCTTTTCTGCCATTCTATAGAATACATCCAGCAGCGAGTTTCTCCATAAATATGATTTTTTATGAGGTTTATGAGATTTGTGAGTTTCTGTTTGAAAACTCTAGCTGTCAGATCATGCCGATGGGTCGATGATTGCCCAATTAGAAGTAAATCTAAAATCTCAGTCCATGTTGGATTACATGTAAACGTTATAAATAGATCAGGACGTCCAAATCTTTGGACATACGTCATGGCATCCTGAGCGTATTCGTGCATGTGCCTGGGACTTCCCGTATACGTAGCTGCCAATATGACCAATTTCCCAATGTCAACAACGTTTCCATAATTTGCAATTGCATCGCGCAAAATACGCATTGATACGCATAAAAATTCATGCAGGAAATCCTTTTCGTTATCGCAGCACTTGTTGTTGGGTTAGTTTGCATCACGTTGAAATGATACCCATCTTATCCTTGCCAAAACAGGATTGGATACTGACTGAAGAACATCATATGATCTTTGTGTTTCAGTAACACGATGTAGGCTTTCATTTTGTCTATGGATAATAATATCACGTTGGTTGAAATCCGTTCCGACCATAACAATAGCAACTTCGTTAATTGTTGGAGCATATAATCGTTTTTCATGTTGACCAGATGGTGTTTTGTCTGCTCGAATAACTACTCTGTGGTCATCTAGGGCATTTGTTCAAATGCAGTTTTGAATAAATTTACCAGATGATTGCGTTCATGGACTGAAATCTGTAAATTTCATATTATTTCGCGTTTTGTTTGTTAAATTTGTAACAACTTGGAGTCGTTGTTAGAGAGAGGAGAGTAAAAAGTGATCCAATTTTATGATAAATTTGTCCTTGTACTTTAAACGTGGGCATAAAACCTCCATCCTTAACAATTTGGGTTGCTCCAAAAGATGTCATTAGTAGAAAATGTCTGGATAACTCAGTAGTTCCGGAGACGTAAGCTAGAAGAGGTTCAGGTGGATCATCCAGAGGAGGCAAATTCACTTTTCCATTTGAACAACACATTACAGGCGATTCATTGTGAAACTTTAAAGCATTAAAATACAAACAAATGTTTTCCATTTGTCCAATTGAAACATTGCAATCATAGTCTTTCTCGTAATTGATTGCTGCTAACTTTAAATCATCTCTAAAAGTTTCTATTAATCGTCCATATCGTAACCGATCGACTTCCAGCCAGGCCTCATGATGTTCAATGGTTTCAGTAGCTCTAGAAGAAGACATCCTGCTTCGAACATTTTCAAGTCGTGTTTCACACCGTTCAGTTGTTTTATTAGCTCTAGAAGAAGATGTACTGCTTCGAACATTTGCAAGTCGTGTTTCATGCTCTTCGCTTGATTCAGCCACCCTTGCAGCTCTAATCTTCTTCGACTTTGCAGTTACCTGCCCAATTGATTTTTTTTTTCGGTGGCATTTTTAAGCCAAAATGAAACGTGTAGTAAATTAATCAGGAATGACGGACATTAAAAACAGAAATTAGTATTTATTTATCAAAACGATTTTAATGTTCCCTTCAATACGTTTCACTGCGAACTACGTTTGAAAATGTCTTTTCGGAATTTTTTTTAAGCAAAATCAAATGTTATCTACAACCAAAAAGTAATCATAGATTAACACGTTTATAAACTGAGAACTTAAATCTAATAAGAATTTATATTCACTTGAAATAATATTTAATACCTGGAAAATAATCACCAACAATTATTTTATTGCAATATATCTAACTAATCGAGAACAACGGCATCCGAAACACAAATTAATATTAATTTATTCAAAACGATTAAAACTACGTCCACTTCGACACGTTTTACCGCGAACTGTGGTTGAAAATGACATTTCAAAAAACAAAAGAAGTTTTTTTCAAACTAAGGCAATTTTACACGTACAATAATTTGAATCCAAGGATGTTTCTTATAGAAGATGCTATTTTAAAATATAAAACGCTAGTACTTTTCAAATGAAATCAGTGTATACGTAGAATATTTTTTAGTACCTTTCCTAGAATTGATTTTATGAAACAATCATTGATTATTTAAGTAATAAACTAAATAAAGTAATGAACTTTTGGCGTTTAGTATGAAACCACTATTTTCATTAAAAGCCGCCGGTTGCAATAGTGGATTAAAATAGAATGTTAATTATTTCTGGAGTTATGTGGAAATTAGAACTCGCTGACTATGATACATTTCAAAACAGGATATAATAAATAGGATATCACGAAACAGTACATGTCAAACCAGTAAAAATGGATTACTAGTATAGATAATATATGTGTTCAGAGATTTGTCTTCAGTTAAAGTGATGAAAGGTTGTCTTAAATTTAAATTAATAAAATTAATTTGAATAATTAAATCAATTATAGTAGAGGTGTAATTTGTGTATAACAATTGCACGCTAGATATCCTTTTTGGTGTCTAAATTTGCGGCTAAGGCACTATTTCGGAACATTTAAATAATTGTATCTATACATGTAAAAATGAATTCTTGATCCAGGGCAGACATCCGGATAGGTGTATGTCACTAATTTCATATAACCCCTTTCCTCAAGTCATTCCCGTCAAAAATTCTTAAAAAAAAAGAAATTTGAGAAACAATTTGTATCACATCCCCTAGACCCCGGGGTCCAGCCCCTTTAAAAGTATCGTGGGCTTGGTCCTGAACATGCAACATATACATGGTAGAAATTTCATGGCGATCGGTAAAGCGGCTAAGGCGTTATTTCAGAACAATCAAATAATTGTATCTTTACATGCAAAAATGAATTTTTGATCCAGGGGCGGACCCTCCGAATTCGAACATGTCTCTTATTTCAAATAACCCATTTCCAAAACTCATTCTCGTAAAAAAATTTAAATTTTTGAAAAAATTTGTACCATGGGCCCTAGACCCCGGGGTCCAGCCCCTTTCACAATGTCGTAAGATTGGTCCTGAACATGCAACATTTGCATGGTAAACATTTCATGGTGATCGGTTGAGCGACTGAGAAATCATTTTGGAATAATCAAATATTTGTATCTTAACTTGTAAAAATTAATTTTTGATCCAGGGCTGGGCCCCCCGGATTCGAACATGTCAGTAATTTCATATAACAGGCCCTATAAAATCATTTTCGTGGAAAAATTTAAAGAAAATTAAATATTTCGAAAAAAATTGTACCGCAGCCCCTAAACCCCGGGGTCCAGCCCCTTCTAAAATATCGTAAGGTTGGTTCTGGATATGCAACTTGTACATGGTATAAATTTCATGGCGATCGGTTGAGCGGCTGAGACGCCCATTCGGAACAGACAAACAAACAAACACGAATTCATTTTTATATACGGTGGCTCACAGCCAAAATGATGCAAGCCATTTTTCTTTTTTTTTTAAGTAAATATCCAAAAAACAATTATAACTATCTACTTCTAATTTACATTTTTTATAAGCTTCAGTATTAATTGCTAATTTCATAAAACAAAACAAATATAAAATTTCAATTTATAACAAAATAGTAACAAAAATCAAAATTTCTACGGAAAAACATGTCACAGCGAAAATGATGCAGTTTTAAAAATTCTTTAAAAAAATAATTCATAATATGTTTGTAACTGATATTATCACATTGTATAATTAATTTATTAATATTTGGTAGAGCCGTCTTGTTTTAGAACCGCTTTGAGCCTTTTTGGCATCGAATCTACGAGTTTTTTCGTGTATGTACTCTGGAGTTATTTTACTCCACTCTTCTAACAATGCTTTTTTTATGCCCGCTACCTTATTAAGCTCATATTTTCTGATTTCGTTTTCAAGTTTAGACCATAAAATTTCAATAACATTGATGTCTGGTGATTGGGCAAGCGTTTCCATGACATGAGGAGTATTCCAAACGAGCCAACTTTGAGCAATTCGAGATGTGTGTTTCGGATCATTGCCCTGGTATAACCGAAAATGATCTTTAATATTTTATTTTCAAAACTTTCCTCTATATTTTGTTTTAGTATGTCTAAATATATATTTTTGTTCAAATTGCCTTCGATAAACTCTAAATTTCCATCTCCGACAGAGGCTATATAAGCCCGTAACATAGCATGACCTCCACCGTGTTTAACAGTGCTTCGTAAATTTTTAGCTGCTAGCTCCGTATTAGTCTTTCTCCATACGTAGTTTCTTCCATTTGATCCAAAAAGGTTAAATTTGCTTTTATCAGCAACTAAAATCGTGTTCCAGAATATTTCATCTTTGCTTTTATGGTCTTGGGCTAATTTAATTCTAGCCTTAAGATTAACTTCACTGATGTATGGCTTTTTCCGCATTGTTCTACCATGAAAATTTGGTTCTCTTAATATTCTGCGTATTGTTGCTGGATGACATTTTTTATGTTAATATTTTCAGCCTCCTCGGCCCACTTTGGAGCACTTAATTGCGGTTTTCTTTCATTTTTCGGACAATCCATCGACAATCTTTTTCGGAAAATATTTTATTGTGCGCTTTTCTAGGCTTATTTTCAACACGGTGTTGTTAAATGAAGCGTTCGATAATATGATAGAGAACTTGTTTCCACCATTTCTGCATTTTTTTGCGAATTTTGCATTCTTTAAAGTGTTTAAAAACTAATTCACGCATTTCAATACTTGTAAGGCGACTAATTTTTTGCAATTATTACAAAATTTCACTTATTTGCCTATATTGACGCACAATATTGACTATAATCGCACAAAAGGTTGCTTAAAACTGATACTTAAAATTGTTTTCATTGAACATTTTGTTTTGTGTAGGAAAAGTACTGCTATTTTCAAAACAAAGAGGGTGTATCATTTTAGCTGTTACATGTTTTTTCGTGGAAATTTTGTTTTTTGTTACTTTTTTGTTATAAATTGAAATTTTATATTTGTTTTGTTTTATGAAATTAACAATTAATACTGAAGCTTATAAAAAAAGTAAAGATACATGGCTACAGAGTACAGATTACATGGCTTCATGTGACTACGTAAAATTTCATTTACAGATAGTGCAATTATTGGTGGCTACATACTAAAACTAGAAAATATTTGATAATGTATAACATTTAGGTGTATGGTTCATATACATAAACACGTTAAGAGACACTGATAACACAAACAATATTTACTGAGTGACAATTTTAATATCTGTATGCCGTATATGTATAACGATTTTTTGGGCCCTAGAAAGATATTATATATCGATGTATATTAATATATCTATATATAGCCATATATCACCATTAACCTACTATTGACCATTTATTTTACATTTGATAAAAGAACTATAATAAGAAAGCCAGAATAACAAAAAGATATTGGTAAATGGGTAACCATTTCTCAAGAACATTTTCCCATATAATTTTTTTTATAAATTTCCTAAACATATTTAACTTTGTCGAATGAAAAGCACAAACATTATATAGATAACATGTATAATGCAGCTTTGTGCAATTTCCCCAGTTTTTCCTAAATACATAAATATAAAAATTGTTTAGCAAAATAAAGATTGAATAGAAAAAAACCGAAAATATTGGAATGGCATTATAAATCAATATGTGTATTAGAAAACTTTTATTTCGTAGAGCTTTGATATACGAATTTATTCCGTTTAAATAACCGAAAGCTATTTGTATTTAAAAATCTACTCTACACAGCAAATTTTGTATACTAAACGAGTATATATAGGTATTTAGTTTATATATAGAGCTAACTAATTGATTGAAAATCGAATAAGAAGTTCAATATGTATGGGAGAGTTTTTAACCCTTTTGTGTTTGATAAATTAAATTAAATTTGTTATAGCTCGAATGTTAATTATGATAATAAATTAATTTGAATTTTTTTTATTTAAAATTTTTGGGTATAGTAAAATTAATCGATTCCCATTGATAATTTAAACTATTTCATATCAATTCGATTGATAATCATTAATCATTTTGGTGCTGGTAATAAAACCGTAAAAAAAGGTAGAGAATTTTTCAAATTTTCTTCTTAGATTAGAATTATTTGATTGATTTAAGATGATACTTACTGTAAAATGTCAAACACATGTGACTTATAATTAATTAAAATATTTGCTGAGCTTCGTAAAAAACAAAACGCGAGATTTGTTCAGCAGGACCTCAATTTCCATCAAATTCAGCATACCGTGGTGCTTCAAATGAAGAGCTTAAACGAGAGGGATGAAAACTTCGAAGAAGTGGATGGTCGTTTAAAGGAGATGTAAATAAGATTAAGCAAGTAGAGGCTGCATTTAAAACATATACCTCGCAAACTATTGGAGAAGGCTAGCAAAATAAAAAAAATTCAATGGAACTAGTTACCGCAGGTTCAAGAAAAGTTTCGAAGCATCCAACATTCGATGCCGAGACAGTCAATACAATTATTAAAGAGCCTGCCAGCTTAAATTAATGCACTTTGCGGATGTGTTGAACGGACCAATATTGGACGCAGTTATCAGTTATCAGTGCTGTAAAGGAAAACCTTCTGAAACATCATATGAGAACCAAAACTTCTGAATATTAGGCATCTAAAACAAGTTTAGCCATTGACACAGTAAAGTTGTGCAAGCTGGATTCCACGAATATTACACAAACAAAACTCTAATAAATGAAGATATAAGGAAACAATGGACAATGGAGGAATTCGGAAAACTAGTTTATACCAGATTTGCAGAGCTCAAGCTGATGAATTGGAGAAGAACACCATTATAGAGAACACCGACACAAAAGTGTCTCTGTTATGGCTTAGCTTTAATACAGCGTAAAACACTGAATGCCGCAGCAAAATCGGATGTTCGTCCTGATATACAGAGCAAATCCAGTATATAGACGAATCTTAAATATAGCCAAAGGCGAGTGTACCCTTCCAGTATCCTTCGGCTAAAAATGGTTCAAGCATCGGCTTATCGAAGTTAGAATAACTGATTAATGTATCATCAGATTGAGAGTTATGAATAAATTTGAGATGGTCGTGAATCTGAATAATCACATACTAAAATTGCATCTTGTGGAGGCACTCTTTCAAATAAAGATAATAATCGCAGAGAGAGCCAAGGTATACTATTGATGCGCGAAAAAACTATCTACGCGATAATAGACGATGACCTTGGGGATTCCAAGGTGGAAATTGAGGAGCATGCGCATGTAAAAAATATCGAGTTGGTATGTACGAAAACATTGTAGACCAGCAGAACGTGTGCGTGTTTTGAACGTGAGCTCATCAACAAATGCAATCATCAAAGAGATAGTCATTAGTACAACTGAGGAAATCGTAACTATACTGCCAACAGCCAGTCGAAACAATGTGGTCGATCTCCAAATCAGAAACATAAGAAGATCATTCATTTACTGTACAGACATTTTCCAGCAAAATAGTTACATGTCACAGTGAAAGATCTGGATCAACTAATCGATGTATTTGCTCATAATTATAACGAATTAGAAAAAACCAATATTGTGCAATATAAAATCGACATAGAAAACGCTGTTCTAATCCGCCAAACACCAAGGCGATTACCGTTATAGCCAGTTATAGACCAGTCTAACAACCCATTTAAATAGGTCTAACAGACCATGGAACCTGTGCAGTTTCTCTCCAGAAAAAGGACAAAGTGACGACGATGCACAATAACCGAAAAAATAGAATGACGAAGAAGGACATTAATTTTCATAACCGCGCATTGACGACACACTGTCTGATTCGGACAGCTCTATATATATATATATATATATATATATATATATATATATATATATATATATATATATATATATATATATATATATATATATATATATATATATATATATATATATATATATATATATATATATATATATATATATATATATATATATATATATATATATATATATATATATATATATATATATATATATATATATATATATATATATATATATATATATATATATATATATATATATATTCAAGAAAAACTAGATTGCTCCAGGTAAATAGGCAACGTGCAGGAATTTGCAATCTCCAGGTAATTATTAATAAACGAACCAGGTAATTAATGACTTATAATTTATTTTAGCTGCTCGACCTTTTCACTAATGAATTTTCTTAAAACTTACATTACATACAGAGATTTTTTTTTTTTACAACTTTATAATGAAGCGTACAAAATACTAATTACAATTCCGACCGTAAGATGGCACTAACATAATATTTTCTTTTTGTACCACCTTAAATAATAAAATTATCTTGATTAAACTTAATGTCAAAAATAGTATTTGTTTTGTTTTAATATAACTTTCCCAATTTTAGATTTTTACAACTATTAAACAATTATTAATAATAATTTAAACAAAGTTATAATGTGATTAAAGATAAGTATAATACTAATACAGATGTTCATTAAGTACCAATACAATACAATTCCAGGTGACGCTGCAATTATAATACCAAACAGAAGACAGCTGATCATCCGGACAACAACATGTTTGACCTTGAACTTCAGATTTATACACCAACAGACGATCATCGTTAACATCAAATTTTTCCTCGTTTAGCTATATGAAGCTTGCAAATATGTACCTCAACGCATCAATAAATGTATAGAAGACAATAAATATATAGTACGTTGTTGCATTATTTTGTGTTGTCTGAACACTGTCCGGGTCAAAATTTTCAGTATACATTGAGTCTGAAAAGCAGATATTGGCAAGTATAGCAATCCATTCTGATGACAGAAAGAAAGCTGCGTTTTTACCAATTTGTGATAACGAAGTTTGAATTATGCAATGCGCCTGCTACATTTGAAGAGATTAATGGATCATGTTCTTAGTCGCCTAAATTGGAAAACACGACGGGTTTATTTGAAAGACATCGTTGTATTGGCCGCACTCAGGGTGGCAGGATTTATTTACGTGCAACAAAATGTAGCTATTCAGGAAAGAAGTTAACTATTTGGGTCATATTAGTAGTGTTGCTTTCGCAAATCCGCTTAGCTTAGCTAAGAAATGTGAAAGCAACAACTTTTGGCTTTAATTTTTTAATTAAACAAATTAAATTCGGTATTTTGCTATCAAATAACAAATGCCAAATTTTACTACAAGATAAATTTTTCGAAAAAAAAATAGAAAAAATAAAATCTTGCGGTAAACACCAAAACCATAAAATGATTTTATTTCCCCTAATCCTAAATTTTTTTTTCTTAACATTAAAGACAATCGGCTTTAATACAATGCAATTGTTATTGTAATCTTTTGAAAGCAACACAGCCTATAAACACCAAAGAATATTACCCAACTAAGAAGTTATGCTTCTACTAAGGGACCCAAAGGGGGCCACTACTAAAAATTATTGGACGCGGTGGCTCTCGCTAATAATGAACGACGGTCTAGTAGTAAAAATGTGAGAGTCGGTTAACAGTTACAATAATAAACAGCAAATAGTGCCTCCGGCTAATCGGATTTGTGAAGTTCTACAAGAGTCACGGGGTGGAAAATCCCTAGCACATTTGGGAATCAATAAAACCTTTGATAAGATAAGACACCGGTTTTATTGGGTCAATTATTGCAAGAACGTTAAAAATTGGTTTAGGCAGTAAGTGTGTGCTGTGGGTATGTAAAGCTGGGATGAAAAGGAGAATGCAGTAATACAATTTTGAAACAAGCATTTAAACCTTTAGCAGTGGATATCGTCGACCCAGGACCAAAAACAAATGATAGTAGTTGATGCATTGAATACTTCAGCAAGTGGGTGGAAGTCCATCACATTTTGAATCAATAATTATGTAAGGGTGTCGCAGTGCATGATACGACAGGAAATTCACCTGCTATGTTTTTGGGTTACAGGGGGTCTCGCCCATCATGTGTGTTAAGGTTGCCTTACCATGAAACAAATAAGTCGCACAGCATGAATTTGTAGCCGATGTAAGATAGAGAATGTACAGTATTTATAATGAAGTAGAAGCAATATTGCAAAGGCCGGGGAAATAATGGAAATGAGATTCATCCTAATAGCGGGTAGTGAGGGATTTGCAGAGAGAGTTTGGTTTACAACAAAGTTGGGAAGGATCTTATAAAAATATCGAACGGATTAACGAGGTTATGTATCGAATACAACTAGGCCCCAGAACTAAGATGAATGATATAACTTGAAGAAAATAGACAAGTCTGTTCGGGACGAACAGATTTAAGGTGGTGGGATGTATTCAAGGTAGGACTGAATGCCTTAAATTCTTCACCCGTACGTTAGCAAAACACACGTAAGAAGCGGTAAACTAACAAATTTTACTTTGAAAAACAACTAATTTATGAACCCAAAGACCTCACATAACCATATTAGATTCATCACATCACATTTCATGGGAACGTTCCATGCTTAGCATCTTAAGACCTGGAAATTTATTAAACTTTTCGAACTACAAGTTCCAGGATCCAGGACCCGACCAATGGTTAAAATATCGCGGATACTAATAAATGTTCCTACCGATACCATCAATACTTTAGTTGAAGAAAGTGCTACAGGAATAGTATTGAACAATGCAAGATGGTCAGAGGGTAGGGAACTATATTACATACAAATTTTATAAAGTAGATGTGAACGTTTTGACAACCATCGATAGAGTGAGATGAGACTGGATTTAAATGCCAAACTCAAACACTTTAAACCAAGCGAGGTTACTTTGTCCAGGGATAATATCATTGATCTTCCTGAAGGAGCTCTAATAAATAAAAATTACTTTTATGTCGATAATCTCGTGACTGGTTGCAACTCTATTAGTTTACTTATAAAATTTAAAAAACCAAACATTACAGTCTGCAGTATTCAATTTGATAAAATGGAGTGCGAATACTACCTTGTTTTTTGAAAATGATGCGTGGAAATACTCTTAGCAACGCTATGGTTGCAAAAATGTGGAGTGGGGTGGAGCACTTGAAGAATCAAGTTAAAAGAGTTACATAAAAATTAGAAAATGAATTTTTACATTATGATTGATTTTGGTTGGTGTGGGTTGTTTTGATAAAACCAAGAGCACCCATTTATTGTAAATGAAAGTAATTCGATGCATTATGCTAGTGAGGTTCATTTTATGTGCATGTGAAACGCTGCAATAAATTCGAGGGTAACTTTTTCTTAGACAAGAAGATAATTAGATGCACTATGATCGATTTTCGTAAGTGTGGCTGCTGTTTCATGCTGTTCATTTGATTTCGGTTGTTACATCTACAGTGTGACCACTATATATGGTTACATAAGAAACTAGCTGTATTTTTTAATCTAATTAATAGAATTGAAATTTTATTCGTGAATTAATAACATAACGCCTTATGGTTTAAAATACTAGAAAAATACGGATATGTTCTAATGGGACTTCATCCTTCGTACGCAAAATTACCTTTTTAAATTCATTCAAAGTCCTGTATCGATAATCCTTAAGCTTTTATTCATATTTGGCTATGAACTCAGTTAAATTAGCCACACACCACTCAGAACTACTTTCGCTGTATGTGCTAGTACTCCGTCTTGTTGAAAGCAATAATAATCCTCCTGATACATTGCTTGGGCCTCTAGCAATAAATGTTTCTGCAAAACCTCCTCCAAGTACTATTTCACGTTTATTTTAACACCTTTATTAATAAGAACAAATGGAAGGGTTCTTTTTGGATATGGCTCACTAAACCATTATAGATGACACATTTTGGTACCTCGGTATATGCTTTTTATAATTTGGGACATCCTTTATTGAAACCGCCTAAACTGGATCATTTTGAACAATGTGCGAAACTTCAAGCACAAAGAGTTTTTCATCATGAGAAGATTATATCGTCACCAGCATGCCATGCAATCAGGTCCTTCCTTGTAGCTCTCCGTTTCTCTTTTGTAGCATCTGTGAGCCCTTGAATCTTCTTTTAATTGAAGGCTGACATTTTTAAGTCGTACCTGAGTATTTTTCGAATATACGCTTCAAATTTAATTTGTGTGTGGGATTTTCAGTCCCGGATATCGGGTACCCGGGTACCCGGGTATTTTTGTCATTATTCTACTACTCGAATACCCGGGGAATTGCTTCGGAAAAAAAAATTAAATTTTTAAAAAAATTTAGCGTTACGGTCGATAAGAGGACAGACATTAATATGAGGAGATTCTTAAACATCACCCTTCATTCCACAACTACTAAATTTGTTTTGAGTTTAGTTAAAATAAATGGGAGTTGCACATCGGAAGTACTTGAAGGTCTTGTAAGAAATTGTTTACAAGAATATGGAGTACAACTGAATAAGGATGTAGTTGCTCAACCCATGATGGTGCTAACGTTATAGTAGTAAGCTATAACGAATAACTTACGAATAGTAAGTCAGCTCTGCTACAATCATGCAAAACATTTAGTAGTTGTAAAGCAATAATATATAAAAACATTACTTCAGAAAGAGAAGAAATATTATATGAAGACGACGACATTGTGATGATGATAATGGAAGAGATGTTGGCGTAGTAAATGAAAATGTATGCGCAACGATGGAAATTTGCTGTTCGAAATAATATCGGAACATGAAGCCTTTTCTCTGACTTCAAACATCAACTTTAGGCAACATGCAACAAAAAATAAGCTTTTTAAGAAATCAGCAATTCGAAGCGATATTTTATCAAAGTATGCAGTACAACAAGAGGGAAAAACCTGAAACTAATTTTGGTCTGCAAAACCCGCTGGAATACACTCATTTTTGCTGTTAATCGAAAATTAAAATTAAGTAACTGTAGTAACTCGGCACTAAATGAATTGGGTTCGGAACAATTTGCTGACGAGGACACTCACGTTTTAAACGAAGTTCCTTTAGTGTTGGAGCCTTTAATGGTTTTAGTATTAAAAAAATGCCAATCTTATAACTGCTGAGGGTACCCTTATATAAATATTAAAAAAAACTAAAAATTGAATAACGGGCTTTCGCAGGATATAATTGAACATTTACATTTTGAAGTTGAGGAACGACGAAAAAATGCCAATTTTTAAGTAACTCATCAAAGACAACAATAAAACTACTTGCTAAACAATTAATAAATAAACTAAATCCAGATCAAATTCAGACCGAAATATCGAAATAAAGCGGATAGCTCCAGCGATGACACAGATCGAGATTGTGAAAAAACAGCCTACGATGAGTTACAGAAGTCCCTTAATTTATTTACATCAACTAGAGGATTGAGAAGGGGGGTTGGCGATTGAACGTCGTAGAGGAAATACGTGTTTTTTGTCTCTCCTCTAAATAAATAAAAATAAATAATTTAAATTTGTTTAACTAATATATATACATATATATTATATAAGTGTTCATATATAAATAAATAATAATATTAATATTTTGTGTAATTTAATAAGTGTAAAGTTGTACATATTGTACAGTTATATAAATTTGTGTATGGCGCGCTTGCAATGGTGTAGGATATATACATAATAATTTTTGGTTATATGTATGTATTTTGATACCGTTGCTGGAAATGCATCGTATACATTGTATGTAGGACTTTTTAGATTCCAAAAGATGCGTAAGATAAGTGTTTTTAATTTTTTTTTCTTTTTCATTGTTTTAACACATATTCTAAAACATTAATACATATTCTTGCAAATAAATTTTAAATATGTATATCCCTTTTGTGATTTACTAACACAATTGTGCGGGTAGGGCAAAAGTACCATGTCAAAAATTTAGTTTTGTATGTTTTTTGAACCAACTTACACATTTGTCAATTCCTTTTAAACTTATTTCCGTCCGAAAAAAACACTATATCTATACACACCATTGTGTTGGTTTTACTTCAAATCAAACAAAATGTTTTATCAACAACGCCATTACATACTATGGTTTTTTACTCACACATTTGTGTGGGTTGGACTAAAACTGAGTCAATTAATTTGTTTTCTTGGTTGAAAAAGGGATATAATCATAATAACTGTATTTTCAGTGTGTATTTTATAACTCATAAAGACGTAAAATACTAATATTCTCATCTAGTAGTTTATTCGAGTATAGCTAGTTTGCGTGAGAAAGGGTTTTTCATTTCTGCTGTTTTGTTTTGTCACATTCACTACCAATTTTTGTTGTTGTTTTTGCTGAACCATTGGCTATTTTACGTTTTTTTCTGTTTTTGTTAATTTTGTTTGAAATTTGAATCCTATCTTTTGTTTTATATACGAACTTAATTGTGGCTCATGCCACACGAGCATTTTTTGTATTTTGGCATTTTTTTTCTACCAATGTTTTGTTCTGCTCTCGTTTAAATAAAATGTTAACTAAAATGAATCAAAAATGTCCTTGAAATATTTTTTATTTCATTTATGTTTGAGTTGTGTGGTTGAACAGAAAATTTGTTTAAGTCGCAATTAAAACTTGTATCATAGGTAAACGGGGAAAGAAACGAAGAAAAATGCGGCATTTTTTTTTTACGTGTAGCATGGGCATATGTATTGTATTTTTTATATGGAGAAACGATATCATTGCAGTGCTGACATGTTCTACCATCACATTTTCGATACTTTATCGAAGATTATGTCTCGCTTCTTTAGAATAAAATGTTACACTATTTCACATTTTATATCATTTACCAGGTTACTAGATTGAAAAATTGTGATATTCTACTCCATTTCTATCACGAAATAATTTCGTGACTTGAACGAAATTAGAGAGGGACAATTTGTTCGCATTTGTACTAGTAGGTTGTGATAGCAATAGAAAAGAAATAATTCATAAATGAAACAGTTGTCCATTTTAGTTTAGGAAAGCGAGACATAATCTTCGATAAAGTATCGAAAATGTGATGGTAGAACATGTCAGCACAGATTAGTATTGGAGGTGTACAATGATATGTACATTTCAATAACCACCGAAAATGTGGTATTACGATATATTATATCCCTTTATCAACCAAGAAAACAAAAAAATACGCTCAGTTTTAGTCCAACCCACACAAATGTGTGAGTAAAAAACCATAATATGTAATGCCGTTGTTGATAAAATATTTCGATTTATTTGAAGTAAAACCAACACAATTGTGTGTACAGGTATAGTGGTTTTTTTCGGGTGAAAATAAGTTAAAAAGGAATTCACAAATGCGTAAGTTGGTTCAAAAAACATACAAAACTAAATTTTTGCCAAGTACTTTTGCCCTACCCGCACAATTGTGTTAGTAAATCACTAACGGGATATACCTTGTTATATGCTTCTAGCTGTACTATGTAATAAGTATGGATAATTAATATTACGAAGGAACAATTTATGAGATCAGGGCAGTTTTGTTTTCATTTTATTTTATTTTTTTACTTTATTTTGTATTATATAATTATGATACATTTACTTATTATATATATTTGCTTTTTGTGCGTGTGGGCGTGGATGTTTTTTGATATACGAGGGGAGTAAGGTACACAAAAAACGACGATCTAATCATAAATGCTATTCATATAAATATTTTTTTTTGACTTTTTCATTAATTTCATTGGGTTTTGACAATGCCTTCTAAACTACTGGCCGCTTACACCAAATGGTGACGACACGCTAAGTCGACGTTGTTGTTGCTTTCTCTAGTTGCTTTGTTAGTGTAAATATGTTAAAATTATTATTGCGCAGTCTCGGTTTAGACTTAAATTGACGTCATGTGCGAAAAATGAGAGTAGTAAAAGGCCAGTAGTTTAGAAGGCATTGGTTTTGATGAGTAATGCTTATGTGTGTGATCAATATACACAGTGGCGGCGAAGGTACGGTGGAACTATAAATGTTCTTAGATATTTACAGTACTTTGAATGGGCATCGTTCATTATGAGTAATAGGTCGTTGTTTGAGGTTTTTGATGATTCGTCATTGTACATTATGTTTCTCAACTTACGGAAGGTTGTATTCATTATATGCTCTATTGTTATCTACATTTCTAATATAGTAAAATTGCAGTTTTACATAGAACCCTTGCTTGATGTTTTTGTTGAAGTTTGCCGTCAATTTCGCGGGAGCGGAATCATTTTTGAAATTTTAGGACTACAGAGTACGTTTGTGATCTGTCATGGATTCATCACGGCTTTGTAAAGCTTGGGTTTTGTTGGTTGGTGATGTTGGTAGGGGATCACTTGGAACATAGTAGAGGTTTCACAGAGAGAGGATTCGATTCTAGTGTGATCGTTTCGGAAATAACTTTTGTGTTGCAGTTTGTTTCGTTCTTTTACTAATGAATTTTATTTTTTAGTGGATATCTGAAGTTTTGAAATTACAGATAGCTTGGAAGCTACAGAGTAAATTTGAAATGCCGTTAAATATTGCTGTACTTAGATAGTTTTTTTGGGGATCGTGGCATTTCGTTAATTAAGTTGTTTTGTAGGTTGTTCGGATGGGAGACTGTAAATTGGTGGTGGATTTGGTTGGCTTGTTCTAGATTGGATAAATGATTATGCTGGTTGTTCATTCAGGCACAATCTTTAACTCATAATAATGACGTTTTATTTCAGGAAATTTACCATTAAGAGAGCAACTTAATTAATCATAAATTTCTTTTAGGATGCTGATTGCTGAATATTTATTGACAAAAAAAAAAAAAATCAAAAATAATTGTGCTGTCTTGTGCTAACCGCCTTACATTATATTGTTTACTAACATTTTACTAACTATCGACTACTTAGGTGTCTGTAACCGGGTCGATTCGGTCATATTTAACATGCCTATCCTATCCTTCCATCTTGCTAAATGTAACAAAGGTGTAAGGCGGGCCCGGCGTCATCCGGGAGTCTCGCTAAATTGCCTGATCAAACATTGCAATCAATCAATCAATCAGATAGTAAAGCGGTACTCAATACATTGCGGATTCCTTTGACCACTTCCGGTTAAGGTCTGTAAACACTTTATTAGTCGCCTGTGTAACAACAATAGTGTCAAAAACATGTACGTCGGCTCATTGTTATATTGAGGAAAGTGGAGTGGCTGATTCTTTGGCTATGATTGAAAAGCTTTGCAACGAAACTAAGCGCAATTGGTTTGCTTTCTCTACCTGCCGGAAGGTGAAATTATTTATCTGCTCTGTCTATATAAAAGAGCAGCTACGAGTTTTGGTTACTATTCTTACGCGTCGTAGCCGTTTCAAACTCCATTTAAAAAGAATGGGGCTAGCTCGTTGATCCTTGTGTGATGATTGTCTTGCAGAGATCGACGACAGTATTCATTTTGTTTGCGGTAGTTCAGCTTTAGAGTTGTTAGGTTCCGGTTTCTTGGTCACACATCTTTTAATGATGATCCGCTGTTTTTACCGCCTTGGTTCAAGCTCTTGCAGTTTTTCAAAGCGGCAGAACGCAGTTGTGATTTGGGATAGAATCCTCGGTTTGCACCATGGGCCTATTGTGACATTAAGTGCGGGACCTTCGTAATAATAATAAAAGCTTATTTGATTTTGTCGATGACGAGAAACAGTATTTTTTACAAAATAAATATAGATCAGCATAATTTCACTTCATTCTCATTAACTCGTAAGGTTTTATTCCCTAACTGTGTGATTTTTCGCGTACTAAACCTTTAAAACAGCGAACGAAGTGGTATTGTACCTCGGTCATTATTGTCAGGATTTCAATAACGAAGAAGCAAAAGACATGACGTTCCTAAATGTAGCAGCGCCCATTCAGCAATGTTCTGACATGATACCATGGATAATTAAAAGCTAACAACAGGGTAATTATACGCTCTATTAAAAAATTTCGGACACCATTCCTTTCCACTAAGCGGATGGGTTCGGCTAGATTTAGTAAAATTAGTAAAATCCATAACAAAAATTATTAAAAAACCATTGGAAAGCTAAAGACTAACTCTAGGATAATTAGATTTCCATTAACATTTTTTGCGTCTCCTCTAGAAAAGGATTGGGTTTTTCACTTCAAAGCAAGCAGAATCCAAATCGAAAATCGCACGAAATCCGAAATAAGTATACAAAAGAAGATTAATTGACATACAAATAAGTTTAGGCTTGTTATGGCCTAATCCAATGCCCTATTAAAAGTATTTTGCTCCACTCCGTTCTTGACAAATCTAGCAGACAAATCTACCCAAATTGAAAATCACACCAGAACCAAAATTAGAATGGACACCAAGATCTATTGACATTTAAATGATTTAAGGCCTTTTTAACCGAGGTTTAGGTTATTTAATTTAAGGCTAACAGAATTCAAATCGAAAATTGAACCAAAACCGTAATAAAAAAGCAGAACAAGATCGATTGACATACAAATAATTTTGGATTCATTATAGAATTCCTAATGAAATTGCTTTTGTAGATTAAAATGGTGTTGTCATTGCATTAATAACGATCCACTTTATTAGGGGTCTGCAACTGGGCCGATTTAATCAATTAAATTTTGCATTAATTTACAATTACATTTCAGGAAATTTCCAGATGTACGTGAAATAATACAAATTTTTTTCAGGTTGCTAATTTAGAGAAGCAATTGTTGAAGACCAATAGCATCGTTATCCATTAAACCTATTAAACCTTTATCCTTCCTTAGTAGATTAGTATTATTTTATCAGCCAGTTTGCAGTGAACTTATTAAATGCTAATGGTTTTAGAGAAATAATTAATAATTTAATATTAATTGTTAATATAATTTAATTTATTATTAATATAATTCAAATAACTATGATTTCAGGAAATTTTATTGTAAGTTATGGAGTTGTAGAGGATTAAATTAATAAATATTTATATTATTATAGGAAACCGGTAGGGTAGATTAATTAATAATTAATTTCAGGAATCTTTAGATGTTATGAAGTAATATTTCTTTGAAATATTAATTGCTGGTTGTGTAGATTAGAATTGTGCTTTCATTATGTTATTAACTATTGGCTTTACCTAGATACTTGGAACCGGACTGATCTAATTAATCAATTTTGTTTAGATAGCTGAAAAGTATTAATGCAGAATTATATTACAGGAAATTTCCAGATGCACGTGAAATAATATTATTTTTTCTCAGGTTGCTGATTTAGTGAGGTAATTGTTGAAGATCAAAGCAATACCATCGTTATCCATTAAACCTATTAAGCCTTTATCCTTCCTAGTAGATTAGAATATTGTTGTGCCGTACGATCGCTAGGTGTCTGCAACCGGATCGTTCCGTCCCATAAAAAAAAAAAAAAAAAAAAAAATCTTTCCTATCCTTCCTATTGTTATATGTAAACAGGCTGTAGGAATAGGCCCGGCGTTATCCGGGACTCTTGGCTAGCACTTGGTTCTACAGTCAAATCAATCAATCAACTAGAGGATTGAGAAGTGAAGTATTGGAAAATTTATACCAAGTACTCCCAACAATAAACACTAACTCAACGGCATGCGAACGGGTCTTTTCCGTTGCCGGCAATATAATAACAAAACTCCATAGTCGTTTATCTGGGGGTATGAAAAAAGAATTTTAGCATTATTGATTTCTTTCTTCACTATTTTGTTTTATTTATTAAATGAATTTTGTATTTATTTATCTTTTTTCGGGTTACCCGGGTTACCCGGGTAGTTCAAAGAATAATTACCCGATACCCGGGTTTTTATTTTTCGGGTATTTTGGAAACTATATTTGTGTGCCATTTTCTTTGCCAATTCCTTCGCACGCATCTTTTTCAACCAGGTCGAAAAGTCTCTCCACATTTCAAACCACTATCACAATTTATTCACAATTAAAGATTGTGCGTTTGGCATGGTCACTACAACGCTATTACGCAAGTATATATAGAAAACCTAACGGTACGTCACGATTTAAAAATCTCCAGATTATTTAGCTTACTTTGTTTTGTTTGTTTTGAGAAATATGTTTTTTAAAAAGTTTCACTCTTTAGTGGTAGTTTTTGGAAAGTGAACTGTTCCAATAAATTGTAATTATTTTATAAAAACTTCTGGTATCATATCCGAAAACTACCCGATCTTTTCTTTTTTATTTATCCGAAAGCTTCGGCCATAGTGTAGCATATGTCATTTAAAACGGGATCACCCAAATTAGAGAACAAACATATCGATCGACAAAAAAATCATATTCAAAATAAAATAATCGAAAATAAAAAGAATAAAGCAATTTGGGGCAAGCGGCTTTGGGGTGTTGCCTTTATAGTTATTACTTAAAAAAAATGGAAAACAAAAAAAAATCAGAACTTTTAGGCAGAAAGTAGAGAAATGCTAAGCAGCTTTGGGAAATTCTTTATTTTAGTATGAGGATTAGAAATAAAAGTTCGTTCAAGATAATTAAACATTCACGCCTCAACGTAATTTGAATTTCTCAAATTCGGAATCGGCTATTTTACACAGACCCATTTCAAACATTTTAAATACTTTTTGTAATACGCCCAAGCTAATAAATTAGAATGGTTTTGATGATAATTAAACCCAATATCTGCATCAACATTTTTGATGAACATTATTGGCAAAGATTAGCTAGTTACACTTTTTTATTGCTACACTTTTTAATAGTTACACTTTACACTACCTACACAGTTACATAGCTTTGTATAATACAGTTACCGCGATTATACACCAAATTATATTCATCTAAAACCCACAGCCACAGAGTTTGATTATAGAACATATTACTCGTATACGCAAGCATCCAAATAATTGTATGTACATATGTGTTTCTATCTGTTGTGTACATAATAGAACATACCCATGTATATACTCGTATAACCCCAAAAACCAACAAAAAATGTTTTTTTAGTAAACCACAACTTTATGTTTAAATTCCATAGCATTTTCCTATTTAAATTTTTCCACACACATAAAATAATACATAATAACAAAATAAAAATCAAATGTCAATCACGAGGATACAAAGCAAAAATAAAAATTGTAAGCAGGGATTCAAAATAAATTAGATAAAAAGATTCCAATCCAAATTGTCAATCTGGGGTTACTTCGGGCACATTATATGCAGTTATTTGATGTGAAATCGCGTGTCTAAACCACTCGTCCCCCAACCAACCCATCGACATGTGTAATTTTTTTTTTATATACACACCGAATTCAATTTGTCGCATCATCATTTTTAATGTATAATGTACAAAATCTATGTAGAAGCAAAAATGTACCTTGTATTCATCTAAAAATTATTTATAAATTAAATTGAAAAAAAAAAAGATAACACATTTTTGGTTTATATACGACGAGTAGGGTAGGAAAATTATATCCTTTCATAGAAAATTTTAGTTTTGTGAAGCTGAAAGTTATTTTCTCTACGTACCATGTTAATGTAATACAACATAATAATAAAATGGATTGCGGAGTGATTGAGCAAGAATAGGGCTATATACCAATTTTTGTGTGTAATAAAGCAATTTTTATTAGAAAAACACTATAAAATACGTATATACAATATACGTAACACATATGGACGTGTGGGTGTGTTTGTGGTATGTAAGTGAACACATAAATTATAAACCCAACGTCATCACGTTTTATAAAATTTTAAAACACTTGTCGAAAAAAAAAATATTTAGGGTGCGATTGATTAATGTATACATGGTTTTGTATAATACTGGGTTCCGTTACGGCAATGGACATTACAGCTATGTAACGGTTTTTTTAGAAATATGTTAAGCTAATGAAATGGAAAGCTTTCAATATAAAACGATAAGGATCAAATACTATTTTTACTTTAGCTAAATACTTCACCAACATGAATGTAATAGATGATACCGTGTTGCACTCTACTAGATGAGTCTATATGGGGCTCGCAAACATTATTCTGACATGCTGCGAATCGAAAATCAAAAAATAAAATGGTCATATCTGAACATTCCATAGTGAAAAGGATAAAATTAGAAATCACTATCAAATTCGATGTAGAAGCATTTGTATCATATAGAGTAACAAGCCAACCTCAACAAAATGGATATCAACCGAGTAGATTTACGAAAACTGAAAAATAGAATAAACTTTACAATTCACCTAGAGAACCTTGCTACAATTTATTAAAGAGATCGACAAAATTTTAAACGATTCCTGGACCTTTTTCACATTAGCGATGATAAAAAATAAACGGGTGACTATTTTGTGGCCAACACCTGATGCTCTGACAGTTACTCACATTTATTACTATAAATAATAATAATAATTCCCAACGGTAATAATAATAATAATAATTCGAAACCACCAATTACCCCTCCCTGGGAGTCAACATCACAATTATTATTATTATTTTTTTAATAAAATACGGCGGAGCAATAAACAAGGATATCATTCTAAGAATTAAAAGTAAAAAAAACCTAAAAATAAACGATTTCCGGAAATTCTTCCTTTCCCGTAAAAACAATTCATCGAAGCAAAATTTTTCACCTAAAAGTTCCTGTTGAAAATCAGTACTCACATAAGATTTCTTAAATGAAGATTTTACAATTATTCATCAAAATAAAATTATATCGATGTTGAGTAGATTTTGAAAAAGATTATTAAGTTGAGGTGTATAATTTATTTGAATCAAGCTAAATCAGGATGGAAAAAATGTGAAAACATTAAAAGCTTGCAAAAAATTTGCTGATTATGGGATAATATGCCATTTCTTCAGAAGCAAAATCTGAAAATCTGAATCTTAAACTTATTACACACTAAATGTCGCAAAAAATTGAAAACCTGTGTTAAATTTCTATAAATTCAACTTATCTGGCACGCAATGGTTCGATCGCCCATTTTTTAAAAATCAGTGTAAATTAAATATAATTCACATAAATTTGTAGTATAACTTAATGCAATAACTGTTTCTCTATCTAGAACAGAAAGCCGCTTGACGATTTCTTGAGTAGGAGCTGAGATATGAATATTCTCGCCAAGTGATTCTCCAAAATCGACGAATACGCTTGAACAATGGGGCACATGCTCGATCAGCTAGCAAGCAAGCAATATGCTAGCGCAAAACCTGGCTACTCACTCAATTTTACCAAGAAAATTTGAATTTGTATTAATTTTTTTATAAGTTTTTTGTTTATTTTTGCGATTGCATAGTAAAACAATACAAAAATTTGCTGGATAGTTTTCTAAGCCGCAAAGTTTACTGTGCAATCGCAAAAAAAATAAAAAAAATTATAAAAAAATGTAAGTTCAAACTCAAATTTGCTTGGTAAAAATGATTGAGTAGCCAGGTTTTGCGCTAGCCCTAGCATATTGCTTGCTTGCTAGCTGATCGAGCATTTACCCCAATATATTTCCCAAGCAAATAACCATTTTCTTTATAAGCCCCAATCGCCGTACATGTTCAAAGTGCAAAGCTTGCTTTGGTAGCAATGAGAAAATCTCAATTAAATCAATAGCAGGTTTTTGTTTTTCAGCACAGTCAAATTTGGATAAAATCCAGGGCATTATTTAAACAAACGATCTTCATCTTCCGACTATTAGAAAACCGTCATACTGGGGAAACAAAAAACACTGTTTATTTTTCCCTCTGAATATTAATAACCAATCGCTAGTCTTTCTTCCAAATAGGTGTTACAAATTTAACTCAAATTTAATAATAACTCTTGGAGTACATTAAAAGGATGGAGTGTAAAATGATACAAGAGGCCAAACTGAAGAAATTGGAAACCAATTTTTGGCTGAAACATGCTACAGTTAATTTAGATCATCCTGAACCACAACAAAACCGTGTTGGTAGTTCTTCCACTCAAACTAGCAAACTCTAGAGAAAACATAGTTCTTATACAATAACCGCTACTAATATTACCATAAATTATGACCTTACAGTGAACGGGTATTGAATTATATTCTCAGGTAATTCCAGTAATATTAATTTAAAAACTTTTAGTCCTACCTTCTACTCGATATACTGACGGCAATATAATGGTGACTTGTCTAGAGATAAGCTCATTACTACAAGATCTGGCTGTTAAAAGCGTATATAACCAGACAAAATTTGGGGCAGGCCAATAGTAATATGGTTGTCAGTGGAACTTGAGATCTACCAGAAAATATAGAGGTAGAAAAACCAACAATAAAACTAAAATTAGTATAAAGGCTCTGGTTTGGAATTCGTACAAGGAGAACCTAAATATTATTAAAAATGAACTGAGGAAGGTTAAAGGAAGTTTTGTTATAAAATTGAAGAGATGTACGGACCAAACACAAGCAAGTCTTGGTTAGTTTTATGTGATGAAATGGGGAATAGAATGGGATGTCCGAGCCCTCACGACTTACGAAGATTATTTCTCCTAATCAAACCACTTCCAGTTATTAAATTCGACAGCGTGATGTATGGACATTTTCAAATGCGAAATTTTTAAAGTTTTCTTCTAAACTGGCAACTTGTACATGTAACAATACCCAGTAATATCGTTAAAAAACGAATGTTGTAAGTGATAAACGGATCCAAGTGATTTAAATTCGCCGGATCAAACTGGATCTTTCCTGCAGAAACGCAGTACGAATAGAAGTTATTCTTCTTTTGCTGAAAGCAACCTCCACTGAGTGTTTAAAGCTGATATATGTTCCCAGAAAATGGACATATGTCAAGGTGGTATTTATGAATTCGGCCAAAATTGTTATATATATATACCCAAAGATCCTAAGACCCATAAGTTTATTGTCCCTTCATGAACATATTTAAATAGTTCTTCGCTGCAAATATTTAAAAACTAATGAATATTGTATTTCTCGATATTGGTGGTTCTTTTAACAATATGAAGACTGCGTGGTCTATATGAAAACTGTGGAACAATATCTAAAGACTTTCTGAATTTCTAAAAATTTACCGTTTAAAGTGTTAAAGTTCTAAGGTTCCTGAAATGTTCGAATTATTATCGCAATTCATTTTGATTCTTATAAATGATGGACCACAATCACAATAATCCGTTTCAAAATCTACGCACTATCGATATAATTTTATTTCAACAGTAAATTCCTTTGGGACCGGAAAAATGAGCGAAAACGAATTGTGCGAATATACAATTCATCGAAAATATTCATTATAACTAATATGCTTCTGCTCAGATTTGGGCAGTTTCCCATGATTTTAGCCAAAAATTAAGTTCTGCGTAATTACTCAGCATAGCTTTTAAGGAAAATGGTTATTTGCTTGGGAAATATATTGTTCAAGCGTATTTGTCGATTTTGGAGTATCACTTGGCGAGAATATTCATATCTCAGCTCCTACTCAAGAAATCGTCAAGCGGCTTTCTGTTCTAGATAGAGAAAGAGTTATTGCATATCTAAGTTAAATTACAAATTTATGTGAATTACCTGGAGTTTACACTGATTTTTTAAAAATGGGCGATCGAACCATTGCGTGCCAGATAAGTCGAATTTATAGAAATTTAACACAGGTTTTCAATTTTTTGCGACATTTAGTGTGTAATAAGTTTTAAATTCAGATTTTCAAAATTAAACTCAAATCCAACACACTATTTGCCCGAGATGTTTTAATTATTATAACAATTCATTTTGATTTAAATAAATGATGCTCCTCATCACAATAATTCGCTTCAAATTCTGCTTAATATCGATACAATTTTTTTTTACCTGAAGTTGGGGCGGAATCATGAAATACGACCGGAAAAATTTAAACGGATTTAAAAATATTTTCAAATTTTATAGATTAAAAGTATTCAAATTTACTATGATGGATGCAGACTGATGTATAAATGCAACTTTTATAATGTTTTAAGAGCAATGGTTAATCTCCTGCAAGATTTTCGAAATTCATTTCGAATTTCAAATTTCTTGTCCCAGGTTCGTCGCCACTTCATTTTATAGATGGCATTGAAGTCTTTTGTATTTCAAAATTGTAAAAATTCCGGAAATATATAATTATTTTGATGTATACAGGGGCAAGATCATAAAATCCGACCGGAAAAATGAATTGTTAGAAAATATTTCAATGGACAAACACAAAAAATTTCGAAAGATGGTCAAAGTTGGCGTAGATATTTTGTATGAAAACTCAAATACATAAAAGTTTAACATAAAAATTTAATTCGACAACTATTTCACAGTCGAGCAGTTTTAAAAGGAAATGTTGTACCGGTAAAAAATGAATTTCGAAAATCTTGTAGAAGATTAGCCATTGTTCTTCAAATATTATAGAAGTTGCATTTATAAATCAGTCTGCGTCCATCATGGTAAATTTGAATACTTTTAATTTAATAAGTTTGAAAATATTTTTAAATCCGTTTAAATTTTCCGGTCGTATTTCATGATTCCGCCCCTGGTTTGTTTTTCGTATATCACAAAATTGAACAATTACAGAAAATTGATCAATAATTTTTAATATGCATTACGAGTCTTTTCGATGAATTGTTTCTTTCTTTCGCATATTTGATTTTTCGATGAATTGTTCAGTGTACAATTGTTTCTGTGTACAATTGTTTGTAGTACAATTCTTCTTCTCTGAATTCATTTGTAACAATTGTTTGTCGCACTTTTATGATTGTGTTAAATTGTGTTGCGCATAATTTTCGGGTTGCCGCTAACAAGAAATTTCTAAAAACAGTTTTTTGAATGTGAAAGGTGGTATAACGTGAAACCCCTTAATATAAAAGTGAACCTTGCTATGATAAAAATAAGTTATGTTACTAAATATAGCCTACTGAATTAGCTGAATTATAAAATGTCAGTAGTTATAAGTGAAAACTATCGTAAAATATAAGTACGTAACCGTAAAAATATGTGTAACTGTTCAAAATATTTCGCTGAAATAAAAATGTGCTCAGTGAATCATCAGTTTTTGTAAGTTGCAATGAAATTGTACGTACGATGCACCAAAAATGATCAATTATAACGTTGTATTTAAACAACGTCAGTTACCCAAATATCCACATGTAATTTTAAAATATTAAAATTATCAATTTATCGTAACTGGCAACGTTTTACATTTTGCCATTTCAGTTATTTAAACAACTAGATTTCGTCCCCAATACAAAGCAAATAATTTGATCAATCTACATCTCATCTTTAAACCTCAACTGGAACTTCATCAGTATTATAATATGTACTATGCATTATGAACGCGATTGTAAAACTATTATACATGGAAATCAACATACATTGCTTCAACTCATATAATCGATCCAGATCATCCGCATCAGCTTTAATTAAAACCAGGTCATCATTTTCAATAATTTTAATATATATGTACGTCATCAATTCTACAACAAATCAAACAAAAATTGTCATAAAATGCCAAATGGAGCAGCAGTACATCATCATGATGTATGAATGAAAATTTGGAATTTTGGTTGGTTGCTCTATTTTTATTATTTTATTGTTATAAATAAAAAGCGACGATCTTTGTCTTTAAATTCGGGCGAACAATTAAAATCTCTTGAATCCATAGATACAAAATTAAATCATTCTGACGGCGTAGAAAATCGCTTCAAAAATATGTCTAAATTAAACGTCCAAGTAGATCTTAAATTAATTCCCGATTTTGACGGTAACTCTGATCGCTTGCATAAATTTCTATCCTGTTGTGACGCAGTTTATAAGCAATTAGCAGCTACCGGAAGTGAAATTTTTTTAAACTTGAGCATACGACATTATAAAATATACAAAATTTTTCTCTTGGGAAAATTTGAAAAATAAATTCCAGTACTCGCGATCTAGTGAACAATTACAAATTGAATTGATAAATATTCATCAAGAACGAAATGAAAGCGTAACTGCATATGCCGGTCGAGTCGAAAAATTGTTATCAGAACTGAACGAGGTGCGCATGAACCAAGAAGGAGAAAAAGCATCTACCACTATTTTAAATTTAAATTCTAAAACGGCTTTCAAGGCATTTCAAGAGGGTCTTAACGAGTCTATAAAAATTATTATTAAAGCTTATCGATTCAATAAACTCCAGGTTGCAATAAATCAAGCGTGTGAAGAGGAGTGAATTATTAATAGTCGAAGCAACATTAGCATTTATCAAACAAATACTCGTGTTAGATGTCAACTTTGTAAGAAAAATGGCCATACTGCTGAATGATATTACAAATTACACCAATTCACACCTAACTCTAATCATATCGGTAGAACTCTTCCTACTTACAACAATGTCTCAAATAAAATAAACGACGTTAAACCTATGTCTTCAAATATACGTGTTGCTCAAGGAAATGTTATTTGCGCTTATTGCAAAATACCTTTACATCATATCAGTTCATGTCGGAAACGTCAATACGTAAACCCACGAAACAAAATTTACCATTATACTTTGAGAAATGAACAATCATCTTCTTCGGGAAATGGTCTAGGAGCAGATCCAACAAACTCAATGAACACTTCTGTTCGGATCCAAGAAATTCCAAAGTAGAGTGTTCGAAAGCAAACATTATTATTCTCGCAACTGAATCGAAATTCAATGTTCCTCTTGATTCTAAATTAGATCATAATCCAAATTCTTTTCATACTAACTCTTCTAATTTTATGCTAGAATCAAACGGTAATCAATCTATATACGAGCGGCTCAACCAATCGCCATGAAATTCGCCATGTACAAGTTGCATATCCAGAACCAACCTTACGATATTTTGAAAAGGGCTGGACCCTGGGGTCTAGGGGCTGCGGTACAATTAATTTTTTTAAATTTTAAATTTTTTTACGAGAATGAGTTTTGGAAAGGGTGTAACGGAATTTATTCCGTTATCAATTCAAACACCCAAATCCACATATTTCTTTTTCTAAGTAATTTTGCCATGACTTTGAAGATTTCATCTTCATTAAAATCCATTAAATGTCAACCTAGTCATGCTAAAATTGCAAGTTTTCATTATGTTTGTTGTTGTATCAATATAAAGGGTGATTTTTTTGTGGTTAGGATTTTCATGCATTAGTATTTGACAGATCACGCGGGATTTCAGACAAGGTGTCAAAGAGAAAGATGCTCAGTATGCTTTGACATTTCATAATGAATAGACTTACTAACGAGCAACGCTTGCAAATAATTGAATTATATTACAAAAATCAGTGTTCGGTTCGAAAAGTGTTTCGCGATTTACGTCCGATTTATGGTCTACATAATCGACCAAGTGAGCAAACAATTAATGCGATTGTGACCAAGTTTCGCACTCAGTTTACTTTATTGGACATTAAACCAACCACACGAATGCGTACAGTGCGTACAGAAGAGAATATTGCGTCTGTTTCTGAGAGTGTTGCTGAAGACCGTGAAATGTCGATTCGTCGCCGTTCGCAGCAATTGGGTTTGTGTTATTCGACGACATGGAAGATTTTACGCAAAGATCTTGGTGTAAAACCGTATAAAATACAGCTCCTGCAAGAACTGAAGCCGAACGATCTGCCACAACGTCGAATTTTCAGTGAATGGGCCCTAGAAAAGTTGGCAGAAAATCCGCTTTTTTATCGACAAATTTTGTTCAGCGATGAGGCTCATTTCTGGTTGAATGGCTACGTAAATAAGCAAAATTGCCGCATTTGGAGTGAAGAGCAACCAGAAGCCGTTCAAGAACTGCCCATGCATCCCGAAAAATGCACTGTTTGGTGTGGTTTGTACGCTGGTGGAATCATTGGACCGTATTTTTTCAAAGATGCTGTTGGACGCAACGTTACGGTGAATGGCGATCGCTATCGTTCGATGCTAACAAACTTTTTGTTGCCAAAAATGGAAGAACTGAACTTAGTTGACATGTGGTTTGAACAAGATGGCGCTACATGCCACACAGCTCGCGATTCTATGGCCATTTTGAGGGAAAACTTCGGAGAACAATTCATCTCAAGAAATGGCCCGGTAAGTTGGCCACCAAGATCATGCGATTTGACGCCTTTAGACTATTTTTTGTGGGGCTACGTCAAGTCTTAAGTCTACAGAAATAAGCCAGCAACTATTCCAGTTTTGGAAGACAACATTTCCGAAGAAATTCGGGCTATTCCGGCCGAAATGCTCGAAAAAGTTGCCCAAAATTGGACTTTCCGAATGGACCACCTAAGACGCAGCCGCGGTCAACATTTAAATGAAATTATCTTCAAAAAGTAAATGTCATGGACCAATCTAACGTTTCAAATAAAGAACCGATGAGATTTTGCAAATTTTATGCGTTTTTTTTTAAAAAAAAGTTTTCAAGCTCTTAAAAAATCACCCGTTACATAAAATCGGTATAAGGTACAACACAACAAACGTAAAAATATTTTCTTTTGTGTACATTATCCAATTGCAACTACGTCACTCATTCATAATATAATGTAATTATTATATAATGTAAATGAGTGAACATAAATATTTGATTTGTAATTGGATTACGTATCCATATGTTGTTTATGTCCGCGATAAAAGCAAATGTCCTTCTTTCCTACTTAAAAGTGATCGAACGACCTAAGTAGGAATTTAAAACGTTGCAGTTTTCACGGCATACATAAACTCTCCAAGTGTTTATTTTATAACACTTTAAAATGGGCGGTATTTATACATTTTGCCAATATGGCAGAAATAATTATATTTGGTTGAGAGAGTAGTACATTTTGTACTAAAAATTTTCCCCTCCCGCCTCAACCAAATAATATGTATAAATACCGTACCAAAATTTTGGTAAGAGGTCGTTCAGTTTTTAGTTTTGGACAGTTGAGTTTTTTTGGTCAGATAGTGAAGTCAGTATATATTAAGTATAGTTGATTAGTTCAAGGGTTTAGTTAATTAAGTAAAGTTTTTATATTTTTTTTGTGAACAATTCACTTTAAATAAAATAAAAAAAAAAAAGGAAAGTGATTTGTTTGAGTTCGAACACTATTTTGGGGTAGAAGTTTTGGTAAGTATAAAAAAATAATCTCACATCATACTAATCCAAGCGGTACCGATCCGCAAAGCGTACGTTAGTTGTCCCTCTGGAAAAAGGGACGGGTGGTTCTTAAGCCACAGTGCCTCAGGCATTGCACACCCTTCTACTAGCCTCGTTTTGCGGATCTAAATACTTACTAACCACTAGGGCCGTAGGCCAAAATAAATTAAAAACTCTAAAAAATTTTTTAGGGTAATAATGCTACCCTAAATTAATTAATAACCACGGCTTAATAGCCCTAAACATCGTTGGAGTATACTTCAACACCTATTGGGTCCGGGTCCCAATATCTCCTCCCTATACCCACCATTTGATGGCATGCATTATGCTGTCTCTTCTCTCCCTTTTATTATTCAAATATGCGGTAATCTAGGCCGTAGTCTGAGTACTCCAAAACCCACACTGTACCCCTCTGCCGGCTTGAGCTGCGGGAACCGACGCCGCATGGGGCACATATCAGATGACGGCAATTCTATGAAACAGGGATACTTATACGCTGAGTAGAAGTGTTTTTGTTTCAAGTGGCGCCCAATATCGGGCCTTATAACATCAGGTCCAACTTAGTTATATGTGGCTCCACTAGCGTGTACAATCGAGTACACATTTTTATTATTAATTTCTGAAATTCAACATAAACAGATATCAAAATCTTTCTGGTGTGAGTGTGCGCCGCGGTTTGGCTTTCGAGCCAACCTGACCAAATGCACTGGTGGGACACACATGCTCTGGAAGGATATTGTAGTCGTTGATTTCTAATGCTGGATCTTCAAATAATTAGTTCACCTGTGGCAAGTCCCAACCAGCACTCCGGGGGGTGAACTGTTGTTTGTGGTAGCACTGGGAATGCGACGATAGTTCTAATTATGTACAAACTTGGAAATTGAACTCATTAATTTCTAGATTGTACGGTTTTCGATACCGTGTGCAATCGACAGTTTCGCTTTATTTTACCAGTAAGGGAGAATGACATGATCCCTGATGTAATGGGCATATCTCTTTCCTGCCGAGAGGTTATCGGATGGTATAAAGGGATGCTCATTTCTCAGGCTATCAAATGTGCCATTCCATATTCTGGTTAGTAAAACAGAACTGACCCTAAATTTTTAATTTCTCTTCCTCAGTTAAATCTTTATGGCTATAGGTAAGAAATTACCACGAGCCGTAAGATAAATTTATTACTTGAGAAAAATTTTAATTTTCTACAATTGACATAAAGTTAGGTTTTGCTTTTTTTCCACTTCGTAATCAAATTTTATCTTACATCTTTCGGGATGAGGTTTGCAAGTCCACCCAGTTTAGTTTAGTCGCGTTCAGAATATTTTACACTTAGCTGTTCACCTCAGGTTTCTGCTAGTGAACGAGGCTAATTGTAATTATATCATATGTCATGAAAATTCTCAACGATAGTCGGCGAATTATCGTTCCTAACTGATAAAAATAGTAGCTGTTGTTCGAGCGCTTAATCATTTAAAAGGCCTAGCTAACTTCGGTTCACTTACATTACAATGCGCTTGTCAACTCGCGCAATTGAGCTCCTCTGTTAATAGAGTAAGACTGTCAATTGCGATTAAGAGGACAAGAACATGGTAATGATCAATTAGGTATCCTAAATGAATTCTGTTTTCATATTTACTACTGCAATGAGGATCACTCGTAGTGAGTTTAGAAGCCCATTGCGACATTGAAGATAATGAAATAGATTCATCAAAATTTAAAATACATTTTCCTTTTATTATCCTATTTGACCCAAAAAAAAGGTGGAATTCTTTACTTCATGCGATGAGGGTAGTTAAACCGTGGTTGTTTTGTTTCGACATACATTATATAACTGATAAGATTTAGAGTTAAGTTTGTTAGATTAGCTTCATAACTGGAAATTTAGGTCCAGGATAATTTAGTTCTAATCGTTTGAGTTTTGGTTAATGAGAAGTTAAATTACACATAAAATCATGAATGTTGATTATCTAGATCAAGATGAACTTCTAGTAGAGTTCGAGATACGAGGAATGGGAGAAGATGCAAAGCAAGGGATATCAGTAGACCTCAAAAATGTACTTCTGGCCAAGATGCAAGAGGAGCAAGTGGAAAGCTGTCTCGCACCACAAAAGGCTCACAATGCTGCACACAAGCAACCGCAAACTGAGACTGAGGTTTGTTTAAAGAAATTGCAGGCAATACGAGGTGAACTGCTAGGCCTAGTGACAGGAGATAAAATTGACCTAGCAACACTTCCTCGCTTGACAATGAAAATAAAACACGTTCAGGATAGGATGCACCGAAGTGTCACATCTGCAACTTTTCATAGATTGTCAGGAGGTTGGCTTAAAGGGTTGAGGCAAATGATCGTTGTGATTGCTCAACTAAAAGGACAACAACTGACAGCAGATGCGGCAAAAGAACAATTAGAACGGCTAGTATTTGAACGTCCCAAGAAAATAGTTAGCCAAATGAATACTAGGCGACAACTTGTTCAACGACCAGAGGAGTCATCAGAGGAAGACGAAAATGAAAGAGACTTAGATCAGAGTTTTTTTAAACCTAAAAATTTAAAAGAAACCGTGCTCACATATCAAGACGGTGACTTTGCGCCTCCAGAGCCTGTTGCAAATGATTTGGAAGTACCTGAAATATCCTCAATGAAACAAAGACAATTAGTAAAAATATCATCACTGATTGCACAAGATTTCTCGTTGACAAACAAAACAACAGATGCTAAACTAAGAAGGGAAGTAAGCACCTGGAAGGTGAGATTTGAAGGACACAAGAGTCCACTTACTGTCGAGAGATTCCTAGTGCGGATGGAATGGCACGCCGATCGAGCAGCAATCCATTTAAATGATTTAGTAGGCGTAGCTGACCTATGAATAGAGGGGGACGCACTAGACTGGTTTTGGACATCTGTAGACAGAAACCCCAGTATGTCATGGGAAATGTTTCGTCAGAAAATGTTGATTAGGTTTGCGTCAAGTCAAACTGATGATGACGTCCGGAGAATGATCAATAATCGCAAGCAAGCATATCCCCGAGAAACATTCCCAGAGTTCTACCAAGCCATTCATAGGTTTACCTTACCAACTAATAAAGTAGTTTCTGATGATACAATCTATACGATCCTCAGGCGAAATATGCGTCCAGGTTTACAAATGGCCCTGCACAACGAGCGCAATTTCAGAAATTTAGGTGAGTTTGCACGTCGTTGTAGCTCTATTGAAGAAATGTGGACACGTCTAAGTCATAACCCAGAAGCGGGATTAATGCCCCAAAATAAAAGTTACGGTCCTGATGGTAATTATTATAGACCAATGAATAGAGCACAAGGTAGTTTTGAAATGCGACCTCCACGAGTACACGAAATGGTGTGTGAAGAGGAGGATACGGAAGATAGAAACTGCTGGTATACAACCCAGGATGAACCCCAAGATTACTACGAGCAGGTGTGCGAAATTAATGACCGGTTAAAACATCGCGTTACTTTCCAAGACCAAACCAAGAGTAAGGTATTGCAGAAAAGACCAGAACAAATATACAGACACAATAACCACGTACAGTCTTCTAGGCAAGGAGAGCTCACAGGTGTTAGGGGTATACAAGGGTCTCGAGGTTTTCATTGCTGGAACTGTCATGATGCCTCACACTCATACTTGGATTGTAATAAACCCAGTACACGCATTTTTTGTTTTGGATGTGGAGATAAAAGAGTACTTCGTCCAGATTGTAATCGTTGTAACCCGCCGGAAAACTGGAGGTCAGAGATGGGAAACACTCGGGGTCCTCATCTCGATCACCGCGAGCCGGGGCAACCCACCCGTACTCTGACAGAAGAGGCCGCCAGCAATACCGATCCGGAATTGTACCGGCGGTGGCGCAATTAAATAAAATCAAAAAGTGTAGTTCAATTTCTTGCCAAACGGATAACAGGCGAGTCATTCGAACAATTAACTATTTCCGCGAGCGCCAGAAATGGCGTAAGCGAATTAATTCGACAGTTATCCGTACTAGACGAGACAATAGACTATACGCTAGTATCAGGATCGGTGATCAGTCAATTGAAGGACTACTTGATTCTGGTGCTAATATTAGCGTATTGGGAAATGGAAGTGAAGAGTTTCTGCAGATGTGCAAACTAACTTACCATCCAATGACCACGCAGTTACACACCGCCAGTGGGTCAGCAGGGAAAATTATAGGGCATATCATCGTCCCGATCACATTCCACGACCAAACTAAGTCATTGAAACTGTTTGTGGCACCTTCTCTGTCACAACGTCTATATTTTGGGCGCCACTTGAAACAGAAACACTTTTACTTAGCGTATAAGTATTCCTGTTTCATAGAATTGCCGTCATCTGATATGTACCCCATGCGGCGTCGGTTCCCGCAGCTCAAGCCGGCAAAGGGGAAGAGTGTGGATTTCGGGGTACTCAGACTACGGCCTAGATTACCGAATATTTGAATAATAAAAGGGAGAGAATAGACAGCATAATGCATGCCATCAAATGGTGGGTATAGGGAGGAGATATTGGGACCCGGACCCAATAGTGTTGAAGTATACTCCAACGATGTTTAGGGCTATTAAGCCGTGGTTATTAATTAGTTTAGGGTAGCATTATTACCCTAAAAAATTTTTTTTAGAGATTTTAATTTATTTTGGCCTACGGCCCTAGTGGTTAGTAAGTATTTCGATCCGCTCACGATACTTTTAAAGGAGCTGAACCCCGGGGTCTAGGGGATGTGGTACAAATTTTTTATCAAATTTCAATTTTTTTAAGATTTGTTGACGGGAATGATTTTAGGAAAGTGGTTATATGAAATTAGTGACATGCTCCAATCCGGAAGTCTGCCCTGGATCGAGAATTCATTTTTACATGTATAGATACAATTATTTAGATGTTCCGAAATAGTGCCTTAGCCGCAAATTTAGACACCAAAAAGGATATCTAGTGTGCGATTGTGATACACAAATCATATCTCTACTATAGTTGATTTAATTTAATTTAAGACAATCTTTCATCACTTTAACTGAAGACAAATATCTGAACACTTATATTATCCATACTAATAATCCATTTTTACTGGTTTGACATGTACTGTTTAGTGATATCCTATTTATCATATCCTGTTTTCAAATGTACCATAGTCAGCGAGTTCTAATTTCCACATAACTTCAGAAATAATTAACATTCTATTTTAATCCACTATTGCAACCGGCGGCTTTTAATGAAAATAGTAGTTTCATACTAAACGCCAATAGTTTATTACTTTATTTAGTTTATTACTTAAATAATCAATGATTCTTTCATAAAATCAATTCTAGGAAAGGTACTAAAAAATATTGTACGTATAAACTGATTTACTTTGAAAAGTACAAGCGTTTTATTTTTGGAAATAGCATCTTCTAAAAGAAACATCCTTGGATTCAAATTATTGTATGTGTAAAATTGCCTTAGTTTGAAAAAAACTTCTTTTGTTTTTTGAAATGTCATTTTCAACCACAGTTCGCGGTAAAACGTATCGAAGTGGACGTAGTTTTAATCGTTTTGAATAAATTAATATTTATTTGTGTTTCGGATGCCGTTGTTCTCGATTAGTTAGCTATATTGCAATATAATAATTGTTGGTGATTATTTTCCAGGTATTAAATACTATTTCAAGTGAATATAGATTCTTATTAGATTTAAGTTCTCAGTTTATAAACGTGTTAATCTATGATTACTTTTTGATTGTAGATAACATTTGATTTTGCTTAAAAAAAAATCCGTAAAGACATTTTCAAACACAGTTCGCGGTGAAACGTATCGAAGGGAACATTAAAATCGTTTTAATAAATTAATACTAATTTCTGTTTTGAATGTCCGTCATTCCTGATTAATTAGCTACACGTTTCATTTTTGCTTAAAAATGCCACCGAGAAAAAGATCAATTGGGCAGGTAACTGAAAAGTTGAAGAAGATTAGAGCCGCAAGGGTGGCTGAATCAAGCGAACGGTATGAAACACGACTTGCAAACGTTCGAAGCAGTACATCTTCTTCTAGAGCTAATGAAACCATCGAACATCATGAGGCCCGGCTGGAGGTCGCTCGGTTACGATATGGACGATTAATAGAAACTTTTAGAGGTGATTTAAAGTTAGCAGCATTCAATTACGAGAAAGACTATGATTACAATGTTTGAATTGGGCAAATGGAAAACATTTCCATGTATTGTCATGTTTTAAAGTTTTACAATGTAGCTTACGTCTCCGGAACTACTGAGTTATCCAGGCATTTCCTACAAAATATTCGAAAATACAACTCATGCTTATATACCTCCCGTACAACGCCGGGTAATTCAGCTAGTATTCGATAAATTCAAATCTTTATTCAATTAATTTCAGTTCAGATAATAACAATAAAAAATACGTTCAGTTAGACTTAGATATATTAATATCAACCTCTTATTTTTTTTCTGGTAGATAGTGGTGTTGATATCAGTATAGTTAAACGAGATTTCATCAAGGAAAATACATTATGCTATCACGATCATAAGTGTAGGGTGAAAGGCATTACTACAATTCATTAATTATCCTACATTCATTTCAAATTGTTTCTAACTCATTTCCTATTTCTTGCGCTGTTATTTTTGGAAAGGATTTCTTATCCAAACATAAATGTAAAATTGATTATTCTAAGTACTACAATCTCGAAATTCCATCCAAAAACGAAAGCTGAAAAAACGTTTACAATTCATCTAAATATTCCTAATAATACAGATTTTTTTTCAGTCTCGTGAAATTTTAAGTAGAGTTCATATTGCCAATTTAATTGTAAATTCTAAAAATAATTTAACTACTCTAAGTCTTGTTAACACCAACGATTACGACGTGAAAATAGAAAATTTAGATTTATCACTACAAAATTTAGAGGGATTTGAAGTTTTTCATTTACGATCATGGTCCTGATCAACTTACCGCAACCAATGTAACGCGTCATAAAATTCGAGTAGAACCTAATCAACATCCTATATATATTAAGCTATATCGTTTGCCTAAATCAACCAAAAGTGAAATCAATAATCAGATTGCTCAAATGCTAGATGACGACATAATCGAAACTAGCAAAAGCCCGTGGAATTTTCCTCTCATAGTAGTACCACAGAAAACTAACGACGAACACAGAAAATGGCGAATTGTTGTTGACTTTCGGAGGTTAAATAATGTCACAGTAAACGATGTTTTTCCGTTACCCAATATCTCAGACATTTTGGACCATCTCGGTTAATCAAAATATTTTTCTACGATAGATCTAGCTAATAGGTATTACCAGATATACTTAGATAAATCTGATAAGGAAAAGACTGCGTTTAGCACGTCTTTAGGCCATTTCCAGTTGAAGCAAATCCTATTCGGATTGAAAAGCGCGCCGGCAACATTTCAACGCTGTCTGAACCATATACTAAGTGGATTAAATGGTATTAGATGTTTAGTATATTTATACGACGTTATAGTGTCAGGCCATAATCTAAGAGATCACAATTCGAAACTGGAATCAGTCTTTGCTTGTTTTAAAGATAACAGTTTAAAAATTAATGTAGGGAAATGTCAGTTTTTGTCTAAGGAAATTGTTTATCTTGGACACCACGAAACCGAACAGGGAATTAAACCTGACCCATTGAATATTACTGATTACTACCTGACCCATCGAAGATTATTACTATTCGATATTATCCTCAACCTGAAAACCAAAAACACATATAATCCTTCTTGGTTTTAACTGGATATTACAGGCCTTTTATCAATAGGTACTCGGAAATTTCAGAACCAATGACCAATCTATTAAAAAGGAAACAAAAATTCATTTAGGATGCTTTTTGTGAAGAATCCTTTTCTAAATTAAAAAATGCGTTAATAAATCCGCCTACACTCCAGTACCCAGATTTTGCCGAAAAATTTGTTATAACCACAGATGCAAGTGATACGGCCATAGGGGCTTTCCCAACAAAAAAATATTTTCGACTTACCTATTGCGTATGCCAGTAAGGTGTTGAACAAGGCGGAAAAAAAATATCCGACAATTGAAAAGGAACTTTTGGCGATGGTATGGGCTGTTAATAATTAAAATAATAATTTTAATTTAATAATAATTTAAAAAATCCATCATCCCGCTTCATGAGGTGGCGTATTAGGTTAGATGATTTCGATTACAAGATAATCCATAAACCTGGGAATCAGAATCTAAACGTTGACGCGCTCAGCAGAATTAAAACCAATAAAACCGAATTACATGTTGTTACTCGATCACAACAAAAGCAATTAGTTGAAGCAAAATTAAACCTATCATCTAACAACAATCCTATTATCAACCCTGGCAATACTAAAATCATACAATTAACTAATGATGCTGAGATAGACAAAATAATTCAAGAGGTCATCAAGGTGTATTTCGTACCGCCGAAAGACTCAAAAGATATTATTATTATTTCAAATATTTATATTCAAAAATAAAAAATTGTATACGGTCCTGTGAATTATATCAAAACTAAACTAATCAGCAGTAAACTAAATAAAGTACCGATGCAAGATGCAAATCACTTCTACTTCCTCGGCACCTTTCGAAAAAATATTTTTGGACATTGTGAGTCCTCTACCTATATCGTATCAAGACAATAAATATATCCTAACTGCTCAAGATGATTTGACTAAAATTCCCATGGCTTTTCCGATACCTAATCAAGAAGCAAATACCATAGCATGCGTATTTGTCGAGAAGGTAATATTTATCTTGTAGAAGTACATATTTCGAAAAAAGCGTATGTTGCAAAATAATTATCGAAAATCAAACTATGTCCAGTGCTAGTATTTAATTTTATCTTTTGAAGGACTGGTTGGTTTTCCTTGGTAAATTAACAAGTCATAAGGCAGTCCATTTTTTCCACAAAACTTATACATTTGTATATCCCAAGGGCAAGGTTTTCCTTTTATATATTGTCTAAGCGCCAGCTTACCTTTAAATGACACTCATCAATAGAAATTTGTTTTTTGACTTCGTGTTGTAAGCATCTATTTCTATATGAATTTATTATTGGATTCAATTTATAAAATTTATCCGCAGATGTACTAGCACTGCGGAATTCAAGACGTCCACGAAGTGTAATAATACGTTTTACTACTTGAGAGAGTCTTGCATAACTCGTGGCTTTTAATACCAAATCTAAACCAATATGCGAGTTCCCATTAATATATGATATCCAAATATTTCTTTTTAATTCATCCGCTGATGTATGTTTGTAGCCAAGAATGGATTGCTGTTCTGCATACAAATTAGTGTAAAAAGCAGTATTTATAAAAAAAATCATCAAGGTGTATCTACTTCAGGAACATCTTCGTGATCCGAGCAACCTCTACTAATGAATTAAATTTTTGTTGTTTGGAAATCTATATTGCCATGACGCCATCTAATATCGCATTTTTTGGTAAATCAAATTCACCTAGTTGGTCAATAAACTCAACTATGATATTTGCAGTTTCGGATATAGCCATCATATAGCGTTTTCGAATTGCCTTGCTCTATGTCAGTGACAATTTCTTCCTCGACCGATTCACAGCTCAGCAACCAAACCTTCTGCTGTGGTAAGTTCCATTTAGGAAACTGAAAATCATTTAAATTGTTATGTAAATCTTTAGTTTTAATATCCTCATCCTCAAATCCGAAATCGTATTACGACTCGGATCCATTTAAAATATCGGCCAGTTATTTGAGATTTAATACCTTCTTGTTCTTCAAATATCGTTTCCGATCACTTTTGTTCATTTGTTATAAATTTATCTGAAATTAAATCGGAAATAAATTTCTTTCATGTTAAAAAAAGACTGGAAAGGTTCAGAACCGAACCGTATAAGCATTTTTGTTGCCTATAAAGACGTGATGTGTGATTGCGTATTTCAAATAGCACTGCCACCCACACCCACCTAACCCCATAAACACCTAGCCCAACCGACCTCAATCATCCATAACTGAACCGACCCCAATCAACTGCAAACCACCATAATTAAAAATTATATTCACCCCCCCACCCACTATCCAAATCAAACCCCTAAAACCCATTTGACCCGCACTACCCATAACAACACCATCTTCATACCCACTCCCATACACACACACACACCAGCCAAGCAAACCCTCCCCATCCAACAAATCCGAATTCCCATACCAAACCCAAAACACCTCATCCCAAGCGCCCCTCCGTCTCCCATACTACCACTCCTAAGTTTCGTCCTAAGCTGAAAGAATGATTTTTAAGCCTAAAGAATGCAGCAGAAACTTATACGAGAAACAATGAAAACAATTTCGATATCATAAACAACATCCCTAGCCCTACCACACCGTTTACGAAAAGGTCCTGATTGTTCGATACGCACACGCCTTCAACATTTCGTCACCCCTAATATGAAATGTATATAATTCGTCCACGCATATGACATAATCCTAATCCTATAACGAACCTCATTAATTTATAATTATATTACAATTCAATGGTTAGTAATTGCAATTTGAATCTAAACCACCTACGATGGTATCAAAACTCAATTTAATTTTACGTCCTTCATCCATTTTATATGTTCTACGGTATATATGTGAATATGTGCGTATATATGTGAATAAAATTAACAAAGATTTCGATGGAACCCCTCTTTCAATAAATTTGTATTATGTTGTAAAGCGCACCGAGAAAATTAAATTTCGTGCGTGTGACGTCTGCACCACCCTACATACAAAAATTATATTATGTTAAAATTAATGAAGGGATACATTTTTTTGGTCCTTTTGCCACGAAATATCAAATTATTAAAAATATTTTCGTCTCCCAACCAAACCAAAAAAAAAAAAAGGATTTGTCTTATTTTTATTAATAACTCGTAGAAATCAATATATAGACGTTGTATATTAACATCGTCCTTATATTAATTCCTACATGTATTTTTAATTCGTGTTCGAGAGTCCTTTTTCTAATCTTGCTCTATATAGATGACGAAAATAGCAAAGCGAAATCAAAAATTCATAGTGTTTAAAGGGAGGATAAGACATAACCATCAAAAAGATGATGAATAAAATATTTAAGATTTTGGACCAAAAATAAAAAGGATACGGCTATAAAGATTTTATTTTAATTAGAAAATTTTGTGATTCTTGTATACGTTGCCGTACGAGAACAAGCACGACAGTATTTTGTGTGAGTTAAATAGCGCAAACGGGAAAGGGTGAAAAAAGATGCTTATTATAACTCAAGAATATGCGGGTTGTAATTATTAAAAAACATTTTTTTTTTGCTTATTTGTCCTGCCATCGTATCGATAAGGATTATTGTGAATATATAATGTATAGATACGTACACATTTTTTACGCTTCAAATGAAAAAACATTCATAACGACGTTAAAAAAGTGTGTACGTTGTGTCAATTCTAATCAGGACATCATCCGAATTTATTGGGTGGTTCGAAAGAGTTCGATCAAATTGTAATAAGAATATGTCCATATATGGAATACAAGTGAGGGTTAAAATTAAATGCAAGTGGGGTGTCAAATATATAAATATATATGTGATGTGCGTTATAGGACATTCTTTATTATCAATCTGATTAGTCATGCTTTTTGGTGGAATTAATTGAGTATACAAATTTTAATAACGCAATCAGGTAGAAATTTAGTAAACACAATTTAGGACAATCAATCACAAGACACCTAGCATTCGCATGGCACACAACACCACCAATCAAATTAATTAAAACTTATTAATCAAGGGGCGTGATAACGTTCAGCTGTAATAGTTTGACCAGGTTCCAGAAGCTTATAGTAAATGACTTCATTCTAATCCCACCAGACACACAGTAACCCTTTCTTGGCATAAATATTCTGGCCTCGACCAACCCATGATTTTCTTTGCAAAAATTTCTCTCTTTTATACCGAAACAGCAAATTAATGCAGATGTCAACTCTTTGATTTTTGTTTTCTTCGGCCAGTTTATGAGAAACGCATTTTCCTTTCTTCCGATATGGCTAGGTGAGTAACTCCTAACTGTTCTGCAAGCTCTTTTTGAGCTTGCCTCGGATTTCCATCCAGTAAATCGTTAAGTTCTTCTTCTTCAAATTGTTTTATTTTTCAGATAATTTAGTTAAATTTTACCGGAAAAAACGATTTTGAAAAAATACTTTATTCCAGCCAAATTCGACATATCTACAGTCCTGGCGGATTGACTTTTCGGAATCAAACTTCATACTAACGCTTGCTCTATAAATTTGAAGATCCATGCGGAATGTGATGGACAACTGTATATCAGAAATGGCAGATTCTGTAGAAGCTTTTTCAATTTTTGCAATGAAGATTTAATATTCTTGTTGGGTTTCTGAAATTTAAGCAGATTTTATATTATACAAGATAATTTTTATCAAAAATCCTACCTACCGAAATTTTTCGATTTACAAATTTAGTGTGGTGTATTCGAGAGATCAATGTACATTTGTCATAGAAAAGTGGGCTGTTTTCCACAGCATATTCACCCCTTCCATTCCGTATATATTAACCTCGGTCTGTAACACCAAGTAATTGAAATCATGATAAAAATTATGAAAAATTACCCTGGTCCAAAACCACCTTTCCCAACGATTTGAAGTGAAGTTGAACAATTTACAACTACTATAAGTGAAACCGTTCTCGAACAAAATCAGCAAATGTTCAACCGACTTAAGCAAACTCCATCTCAGAATTGTCTAGACAAGAGATAGATCAAACGATAGATGAATGGTATAGATTTTGCACTTTAAATTCACGATTTTGCAAATGATTTTCAATTTATTTTAGTTCGTTCACAACTTTTTACAATTCAACTACAATTTTTTATATTTCATTGTCAATTTTTTCTAAATCAAACCCAATTCGTATTTTTTTCAAAGTAACTTCAATTAAATGCAAAGTAAATTTAACACTTTTTAACACAAATTCAAGTTTTAATATTTCAAGTTCGTAAATGTTTTGTAACTTTTTGCAAAAGTAATTCAGTGCTCACAATTCTTAACCAATTTTGATGGGATTGGGTACGTTGGATGGAAATGAGATTTCTAAATAATTTTTGAAAGAATTTCTGGAATATGCCACCTGGAATGAAGCTTTGGACATCTCTTAATTAAAGATTATGAGATTTTGTTTCTTGCTCCATCAAATTCCGTCGACAAATGGTCAACTTGTGACCCAGGTTGCCTAATTCCTGAATTTTTTCCAGGATTTCTTCAAAAAACATTTAACGATCTCATTTCCATCCAGCGTATTAAATCTCATCATAATCGGTTAAGAAATTAACGAGTTCCGCCCCAGAAAGCCATATTCTAGAACTTCTTCCAAAAATAATTTAAGAATCCCATTTCCATCCAGAATACACAATCCCATCAAAATCCGTGAAGAAACTATCGACTTCCGACCCAGGTTGCCATATTCGGGAACTTCTTCCAGAATTTCTTCCAAAAATCAACGATCTCATTTCCATCCAGCGTAATAAATCTCATCATAATCGATTAAGAAATTAACGAGTTCTGCACCAGATGGCCTAATTCCACAACTTCTTCCAAAAACCAATTAAGAATTCCATTTATACCCAACATGCAAAATCGGTCAGTTCGTGCAAACTCAGGAACACTGCGCATAACATTGCAGAGTATTTTCTGTGTTTAGGAAACTATACCTTGCAATGCTTTCCACAAACGAATTGCCAGCGACACGCTGACCACAGTAATTTGTTTAGAACATTGTTTCAAATAAATAATTCTTGTTTTTTTTTCTATACAACAGAATTAAAAGTTATCTTCAAACCGCAGGACTTACCAAAAATACGAAGCAAACGGACAAGGTTCCGGATTTACTCAAATAATTTAAACATGTGTGTTCAATTAAATTAAAATTCAAAAAACAAGTTTATTAAATTAATTTTTTTGTAGTGTTTAAATAATTCATAAATTGGGGATTATAAGTGTTTCATTCCAAGCACGGCAAAAGCTATAAGGACCCCATATTGGTGACCCCGACGCTCCTTTTTAGGAATCAAGATTTTAAAATCGTAAGTTTTTACCAATTTTATTTAAATAAAAATAAATTAGTGTGTTTTAAAAGCCGCAATATAAAGAGGCAGCGTTTCATTTTAGTTTTATTTCCCGTAGCATATGTAATTAGTAGTACATATAAAATTCCTCCCAACAGCGGCCAGTCTGCACCATTTAAAAACAGGCTGTCAAATATTTTCATCTTATTTTTTTTCGGGCGTTTCGTATTTGCGTTATGCGTTATTTTTAAAGCGTTTCAACATTTATAAATACCTTAATATTTGTGTCCGCGTATATATAAGACACACAAGTAAATTAACACACACCCAGTTTAGTGATTTTTGATGAAAATAAAAGCGAAATATGTCGGACAACTAGTTCGAATTCGGTTCCAGCACCACGCAGCAACCTCAACATTTAAGCAAGACTACGGCACAAGGACAAGTGGCAGCAACAACAGGCCATAGCATCAAACTACCAACATTTTGGGAGATGAGTCTTAAATGCTGGATTTTGTCAGCAGAGATCGCGTTTGACGCGAATCGCATCACTAGTGACAAAAGAAAGTTTGCTTACGTAGTCGCATCGCTCTCGAAAACGCAAGCGGACAAAATAAATTTTATTTTGCATGATCCGCCGTTAGAAAATAAGTACGAGGCGGTTAAACGAGTTCTTATGGAGCGTTATGCCATATCCGAGGATCGTAAATTGGAGACTATCCTCAGCAAAGTGGAGATTGGTGATCAGCGTCCTTCCGATTTCCTGCATCAAATTCAATCGCTGGCAGACAGGTAATTTTCGCCCAAAATCATTAAACAGCTATGGATCAGGCAATTACCTGCTTTCATACAAGCAGCACTAGTTCCACAGCAAGATAAGCAAGAGGAAGCTCTTGCTTACATATCAGATAAATTACACGAATTTATTTGCAATAAACAAAATCGTGTAAATGCATTACAGCAAAATACTTTTCAGCAACCAACAGACAAACATTGTTCCAATAACACAAATTTGGAACAAACTCTTAGTAAGGTAATTGACAGGCTGGACAAACTGGAATATAGTACACAACTTCATAGCACGCAAAATACACACAGCTAGTCTCCTAGGAGAAACACATTTTCTCCAGGTAGACAACAACATTATCGCCCGATAACAAACAATCGGAGTACTAATTACTACCAGCGGCAAGCAGCAACAATGCATCAAGTAAATACATCATACCGACAACCACAAAACTGGTGTTGGTATCACAACAGGTTTGGGCCTAGAGTAACGAAATGCTTTAAACCATGTGGATTCAACGCTCCACATGGCGGAATTGCACATACTAATTCCCCAAACTACTAAATCTCTCAGTGGCGACCTTAAGAAAAACAGCACCAAGCCGCTTATTCACCCGCGATCCAGTCAACAAGCTAAATTTTTTGATTGACACTGGCGCGGATGTTAGTGTCATTCCACGCACAAAATATTTCTGCCACAATCGGAGTCCCGATTTAGTATTATCGGCAGCAAACGGTACTATAATATCAACACGTACGGTACCAAACTACTCGACGTAGACATCGGTCTATGTCGATCATTCAACCATTCATTTCTGCTAGCAGGTGTTAATCGGCCCATAATTGGCGCGGATTTCCTTACGAAATTCGGCATTTTAGTGAATCTTCGCAATCGCAAACTTATCGATCCATTCACTAGTCTTACAATTCACGCGATAACAGCATGCGTGGACACATCTACTCCACTTAATTTTATAGTCAGCAATGGTTACGGATCTCTTTTTAAAAAGTATCCTTCTTTAACAGCTCGACACTATAGCTTTATTGTGACGAACGGACACTTACCTATTTCTCGAACTCGGAGACTCGACTCAATTCGGCATAAATCAGCTTTCCTATAATTCCAGCACATGCGGTGGATCTAGGAATCTGCAAGCCTTATTCTTCTCCTGTATCATGTCCGCTACATATGGTACAGAGAACAACAACGATCGGAGACCATGTGGGGATTATAGACGGATCAACGCGGTCACAATTCCTGACCGTTACCCCATTCCCCACATTCAAAACTTTTCCATGCAATTACATGGATGCAAAATTTTCTCCAAAATCGATCTCGTCCGGGCATATCATCTCATTCCAATTGCTCCCGACGACATTTACAAAACAGCAATTACTACTCCATCTGGTTTATTCGAATTCACTCGAATGCCATTTGGACTTCGCAACGCTGCACAAACATTCCAGCGTTTTATCAACGAGATAGTAAAAGATCTCGACTTCGTCTTTATGTACATAGACGACATTCTCGTCGCGTCACAAGACGAAAAACAGCACTTTGAGCATTTGGAACAACTCTTTCAATATAGTTTTGAAATTTTGGCGTCAATTTTAACATCGCAAAATGTGTTTTCGGAATCATTAGTCTTGACTTTCTCAGTCATAAGATTACCGCTAGTGGCATTCTGCCGTCTCAAGAGCGTATTAATGTCATTAGCGATTTCCCAGCACCGCAAACTGTCAAGCAAATTCAACAGTTTATCGGCATGATTAACTACTATCACCGATTTATTCCAAAGCTAGCGGAGACTCTTGTCCCAATCCAGATGCATTTGGTAGACCTCCTTAAAAAACCCAAAACACATCAGTATTGTTCTTGGACTGAAGAATGTCAAGCGGCATTCCTTCAGCTCAAGAATAAGTTACAGGACATAACACTACTAGTGCATCCGTTAGCTAATGCAAAATATAGCAATACTATGGATTCGTCTGGTACAGCAACAGGTGCGGTCTTGCAGCAACTTAACGGCAAGACGTGGGAACCTCTTGGGTTTTTCTCCAAGAAACTCACAGATGCGGAAAAGAAATATTCTACATTCGATTGTGAGTTACTTGCAATTTATCAAGCAATCAAGCATTTCCGTTACTTTGCGGAAAGTCGTGAATTTTCCATTTACACCGACCACAAACCACTTACTAGAGCAATCTCCTCTAAAACGGAACGTAGTCCAAGGCAAACACGCCATTAAGATTACATCGCACAGTTCACAACTGACATACAGCACATTCACGGCAGAGTTAATGTCGTCACTGGTATCTTATCTAGGACAAGTGATAACGAACTTGCCTCAGCTGAAAAGCCTTATACAATCGTTACTATCGCGAAGCAACAAGCTCGTAGATTCGGCGTTCCTAGTACAATCACTACTGACCAAGGCACTCAATTCGAATCCAAATTCTTTTCGGTATGGTTGAGCGCCTTCACCCCCAACTTAAAGCTGCTCTTAAAGCAAGAGCAAATACCGTTAACTGGAGTTTGGAGGTACCAATAGTTTTATTGGGAATCCGAGCAACAGTCAAAGATGACCTGCAATGCTCACCAGCAGAACTGGTGTACGGTCAAACACTTAAACTTCCTGGGAAATCGTTTGTGGAACATCCACTTACACCTCAAATTACGGCTGACACAGTGGTAAATCAATTAAGGTCCACTTTTAACAATCTCATACCAACGGACACTCGCAAAACTAGGCAAAACGACATTTTCGTACCCAAATCACTGCAAATTTGTGATTTCGTTTTCGTTCGTACTGACAAATTCCGAACAGGTTTCGCTACATCATACGAAGGTCCATTCAAAGTGGTACGAAGATTTCGTAAATACTTTGTAATTCAACTCAGGAATCAAGAAAATCGTTCGATTTGACAACAACAGTCCACGCATTCCAATGATTACTTCTCAACAAGCATAATTTTTAGTTTTCATTTCGTTCAACTATCACTATCAGCGTTCTCAACGCCCGATACGAGGAGTTGATCAAGCAAATTGAAATGGAGCTAGATGCTACGGTTCTTGAATCGGAAGTAGAATCTTCTCCATCAACGTCAAAGCAAAGGAAAAGGATTCAATCAAAATCGATGGCAACACAAACAACACTGACGATGCTACCATCCAATTACTCGAAAGCAACCCGTTTTTTGGAGTTACGAATTCTCAGGTTGGAAAGACGCATGAACGTTCTCCAATCTACCAGAAATTTGAAGCAAGCAAGCAATTCAGTCATAACCAACCATTCAAACAAAACAAGCATTTGTTGGTTCCACACAAGGTTTGGGTTTGCAGCCCAAAAATGTACAATTCCGTGTGAATTCACCGCAGATAAAATGATTAATTCGGTATGCAAACTATCTTACAATAATCATTTCAAATTTTATTTCAGCATGCAAAATAAATACAGACATTCCTCTGGTATTTATAAATACTACTTCTTCCACCAGTAATGGAACCCTTACTCCAGAACATTTGGAAAAGGACGTTCGCACTGGGGAGGGAGTAATGCAATGGTCAGTTCCTGCAAACTCAGGAACACCGCGCATAGCACTGCAGAGTATTTTCTGTGTTTAGGAAAATACCTTGCAATGCGTTCCACAAACGAATTGCAAACGACACGCTGATCACAGTAATTCGTTTGGAACATTGTTTCAAATAAATAATTCATGTTTTCTTTTTTTTTCTATACAACAGAATTAAAAGTTATCTTCAGCAAGCAACATCAGAATTAATCAGTTCATTCTGCAAGCAACATCAGAATTATAAAAACCATTCAGCAAGCAACATCGATATAAACGCAAACCGCAGGACTTACCAAAAATACCAGCAAACGGACAAGGTTCCGGATTTACTCAAATAATTTAAACGTGTGTGTTCAATTAAATTAAAATTCAATACCCAAGTTTATTAAATTAATTTTATTGTTGTGTTTAAATAATTCATAAATTGGGGATTATAAGTGTTTCATTCCAAGCACGGCAAAAGCCATAAGGACCCCATAAATTTAATCATAATCACTTAAGAAATTAACGAGTTCTGCCCTCAGATAGCCATATTCCAGAACTTCTTCCAAAAATAATTTAAGAATCCAACTTCCATCCAGCATACACAATCCCATCAAAATCCGTGATGAAATTGTCGACTTCCGACCCAGGTTGCCATATTCCGTATCTTCTTGCAGAACTTCTTCCAAAAATTATTTAAGAATTTCATTTCCATCCAACAAACCCTATCCCATCAAAATTGGTTAAGAATAGTGAGCACTGAATTTGTTTTGCAAAAAGTTACAAAAAATTTACGAACTTGAAATATTAAAACTTGAATTTGTGTTAAAAATATTTGAAATTACTTTGCATTTATTTGAAGTTGCTTTGAAAAAAAAAACACGAATTTGCTTTCCAAAAAATTGGGGTCGATTAGAAAAAATTGACAATGAAGTATAAAAAATTGTAGTTGACTTGTAAAAAGTTGGGAATGAATTAAAAAATCTGAGAATGAAATAATAAAATTGAATATCATTTGCAAAATCGTGAATTTGAAGAGCAAGTCCTGTATACAACCAATCTTCCAGATAAAACACTAGATATCTTTAAATGTATTAGGGATATTTTGGGACAACACGATGAGTTTAGCTTCTGGACAAAAAGTGTAGACTGTGTCATACGAAATAAAATTGTCCTACAATTTGGTGTCGATATTGTGTTAGAATTCTATAACACGCTGGCAAAAAATTTCTAAATGCCTTACTGTGTAGATAAAAGGGATCGTTTTACACTATGACCACATTCGATACCTACGCAAGTGAATCACACCATTCCCGAGTTCTACCACTAGAGAGCACTAGGTACCAAAACAATTAATTACATAGGCACAAGATTACCAAATGTAGATTTTAGGACACAATATGCCAAAAATAATATTCACAATATCCATAGACGACAAGAAATTTCTATAGCACCTTCTATTCTTCGAAGGAACACCTATGTATACACAACACCATCTACAACAACAACACTATCCACAACTGCTGTATAGGTTAGGTTAGGTTAGGTTTCAGTGGCTGCTATCGCACACTTAGGCCAGTTATGGCCCATTGTGATACCACAGGATCCAACATCATACACTCCCTTAAACCCATTTAGTACTATTAATATAGCGTAAAAGATCTCGCACATTACAGCTTTCAAGATCACAGAGGCTGTCCATGTTGTATAACCCACAAAACTATTATAATAAAATACCCAGCAAATTAACTGACAAAAAATATGAGTGCAAAATTCAAATTTAAAGAAACCACCACAACAATATAAAAAGATGCAATTTAGATATCAATCATATCTAGACCCGAAAGAACACCCGGAAGAATAGGGGAAATATAACAATTGGATGACATTAATTTTTTTAGGTTAAAGAGCTTTTCACTACCTTATTTAGAGGGAACGTAGAGATGATCGGTAGAATATTTAAATTTTCAAATAAAAATTATATTCAACCACGGTATGTAAAAAATTTTCAACAAAACGTTAAACCTTTCATAGCAAACTCCGTAGCAGGAAGTATCAAAGTCATCATGCTCTGGTTGACCTATTCGGTCTGGATAGAAAACTGAAGTTTTTAATTTTATCCAATCTTAAGTCATTTGGTGGAATTATTGGGAACGACAGCCTAAAACAGCTTGGTGCTACGATACACAACAATGAAGGCTTTGTGACAATTAATCCGAACATAAAAATTCCACTCAACACATATCCGATTCCATAAATAGTATAAGTCTCGGAGTTATTCATCTTAATTCTGAGGAAAGGCCAAAACTGAATAAAATCATAAATAGCTGCTCAAATCTGTTCTCTTATCCAGATGAAAAAATAACTTTCGTAACATCTCCTTTCACAGGGAGAAATTCGTACAAATAGTTCAGATCTAATCTACTCTCGGCCATGGATATGACCCATATGTCCCAAGCAGGAAGTAGAAAGATAAATTGGTCAATTGCTTAGCAATTAACTATAGCTTACAGATATCCAGAATTTACCGGTATTCAATTGTCGATCTTAAAAGTAAATTTCTCTAGTTTTCACTAAAATATTCGAATATTGAAAATACTGCTTTTTCCGTCAATCACGGAAAATATGCATTCACACGCCTTCCTTTCGGACTAAAAATATTATTATATTCGGAAAAATTGGAAAAGAACGAAATACAAATTTTTGCAGGATGAGGTAGAATTTTTGGGATGTATTATATCTAAGATCGGGATAAAGACAAATCAAAAACAGAAGAGCCATAATCGACTTCCCAATACCTAAAAACGTGAAAGAATTGAGATTATCCCTCGAAATAGCGTTATCGCAGATTCATTCGAGATAGAGGAGGACGAACATGTGTCCAAAGTAGACTCAAGAACCAAACTTGTAGCGTTAGATAATCACACAGTGATTATCATGCGAGTTCTGCTTACGTGGCCAGATAGAGATGCATCAAATTTTCCACTAAGTGCAGTATTGGCTCAAGATGGCAAGCCAATAACATTCTTCTTAAGAATTCTTGACGAAACAAAGGAGAATTATGGTGCACATGAAAAGTAAATGCTTGCAATAATCTGGGCATTAACTAAGTTACGAAATTTCCTATACAGGTAAATAGCGCGTTTGAAAACGAAATCATAGAAAACTACTACTTCCCGAGGATGAGTAGGAAGATTCAATTTCTGATTAGGCAATGTAACATATGCAAAGAAAATAAATATGAACGACACCCTAACAAGTAAATAATAGATCCCACACCCATTCCTAACTATCCCGGAAATACTTTGCTCATCGATATATATCCCACAGAAAACCTGCTAGTTTTAACATTCACTGATAAACCGTCAAAATTTGCTTTCCGTAAGCCTTTAAAATCAAGAGCGATCGAGGGTATAAAACAACACCTTAGAGATATCCTGTTTTACTTCAGTGTCCCTGAAATCGTCGTAATTTACAATGAACCTTCTCTCAGTTCAAACAATAAAACCTCATTGACGGGAGATGCCTTCAAAATCAAAATATTCAAATTACCACCATATAAAAGCGAGGTGAACGGGCAAATCGAGAGGTTTCATTCGACCCTCTCGAAGATAATGGGATGCATCATTATATACGTATCCCATCATATCACTAAAAGGTGCTTGAAGAATGTCCCAAATAAAATGAAGCACTTTAGTACTTAAAACTACCGTTATGCCGCTGGAAGCAGTTACATTTAGCTCAAACCAATAAAATCATTGACACCAAAGTTTTGATTGCCTCGAGAAATTTTGGCCGGAAATTTCTAGTGAGTAATAATAGTGAGCATTGATTCTAACAGTTCGGTATTCAATCAAATTTTGGGAATAATTCATTATTTTCTTGAACGATTTAAACGTCGGTTCTTTGTCGTAATTTCGATTAATTTTATTTGCACTTCAAATAAAACAAAACCATATTTTTCGTAAAATAAAATCTTAATAATTCAGTATTTTATTTTGTTTTGAACAAAAATAAAAACCGAAATTTTCCAGCATGAAAAATAAGTGCGAAAAAAGCTAAACACGAAACGCAAAACACAGTGGAAAATGACTAATTTTGTATTTTTTTTTTTTTTGCTAAGGGTGAATTAAATTTTCCTCGTAATGTTTCATTAATGCATGGCACGTACATTTAAATACAAATTTCATTTCTTCTTCATTTCTTATTATTGTACTTTGTGTGTATGTATGTACTATATATGTTGGCGTAATAGTATTGTACATCTCGAGAAAACTTGTACGGAATATTAAAAATGCAGAAGACGTATAAAAAGTGAGCGGATCGCAACGACTTCGAAAACGAAGGACAATTGAAAAATAATAGGAAAAGCATCGACCCAACAAAACAAATTAGTAGGTAGTTGGATAGTGATAAATTTGCTGTACCCTGTTAGCGTTTCATCAGATTCAATAAGTTATTATTATTTGTACCTAGTGTGTCATCGTGCTGTACAATACAAAATAATCTTTAATAACACAAAACAACAAGGTGAGAATAAAAAAAAAATTCTGAATTAATATTTCAAAATCCGTTCAATTTAAATTAAATTTTTATGAATTTTTCTCTCTATTGTTTCGAGAAATAAATTGGAAATACGGCTATAAATATTGATGAGAAAAACTTTTTTTTTTTATTTATTTATCGTGATTTTTATTTTCTACAGCTTGGTGAAACGAATTCATAAATATCTAATCAAAATTTAATAAAAACGCAAAAAAAAAATTAATTCTCAAACTTTAATAAAATGTTCGCCCGTTTCGCAATAAATAAAAAAAACATTTCTACGGATACCGGGAAAATCGCTACTCAAATTTAATTAATTACTATTTGTGCAGATTTCACGTACAATTCATTCAATTTCTAATATTGGGTAATATGGGATGCCATGCGATGCTTGCACCGAAATAATAATTTACCTCAACTCAGGTTTTTTCGCTAATAAATCTTTTTTATTCCAATTTATTTTATTTTATTTCAACATTAGTGTTTCTCTGTGATCTGTATAATTGATGTTTATTTGGTAGCCTTCTATAAATTATATGGATGTTGCACATACACATCACGTTCATAAAAATTTCAGTTGGTTTTGAGTTACATGATATTGTTATACGGATGTACATGTTTTTTATAAAAATATATAAAAGCTACTTTATTTTTATAATGCAGGACCAAATTTATATCGATAGGGGCCCGCGCCGATATACCTGTGGTAAAAATGTAAAGTACCTCGTCCCGAGTTTTGCAACTTTCACGAGAAGATTAAAACTACAAAAAAAAAAAATATACAACCACGACTCCACTAATTCCAAAAATCATTGACTCCCAAAAAAATAATGACTCCAAACAAAAGATGGCAGCATAAAAACCCATACTGCTGCTGGATGAGACATGCTTAAATGTTTTGAGGAGATAATCTCGTTTCCAACCATCATTTTATGCTGTTCCCGTAGCGTAGTTAGTATCGCATTATCTCTCTTTGCCAAGCTCAGCGTCACTGTATCCCATAAAAACGCATTTCTTTGTCTTAGAAGTTAGACTCTCTTTTTTTGTTTCAGTATGGGCGCAAAACACAGAAATCCAAAAACTCTCAAACGTTCTAACTGTGACCAGAACATTCGACTTGGTCAATAATTTGCCAAATATGTTGCGGTGTTCAGACGTATAAGGTGTAGTCTTGATGAGCGATCATTTCTTTCATTTCAAAGAATTGAAATCATTAAAAATTTCCGACGGTCAGCAGCCAACCATTGATTGACTTCTTCGATTTTTAGGGATGATAAATTATTATCGAATTTTTCTACCTAATGCAGCACACGATCAAACATCATGGTATGCATTTGCCATGAAATGATGAGGCAACCAAACGTTGGAATTGTCCACGTACCGCAATATTTTCATTGCGACAAAATTTGAACAAGACTCTGCCAAGACAACGCCGACAGGTAGATTTTATTGCACAATTTACATCAGATATGCGACTCAGTTCGGGAAGCTTTAACATTGATACACTGATACACTTTCACGTAACGAACAAGTCGATATCGGGAGCACAATTGATTACGCTTCGATATAGCTGAAGCACAAATACATGATTTAAAACTAGCAGCGCCTGATCGAATCAAGCATATCTTATATTTTTCAATAACTCCCAGTATTTAGAACCGATAAATATATTTTGTGTGATGTTTCAAGTTGCATTCAGCACTTGTTCATACCAAAATCGTTACAATCAGTGTTGGAGAAATACTTGAACCGACAACATCGAAAGTGAAGAATAAAAATCGCGTAATAAAATTATAGTCTGCAAGTGGGTTCGAAATCGCGATCTTTGGATGTATAACTATAACACTCGACCACCGAGTGATATTCTTGTACAAAATAGAATTCGTGATAGTATGTTACAATTGTTTGTCATCACGTTACATCATGTTGTTAAAAGTTTGGGTACAATCAAGGCAGAAATGAGGAGCAAGGAGAAAGGAGACGCTATATGACGTCTCCAAACTACAACTCAAGTATAAAAACGCGCCAGGTAGAGGATTAGTCATCGGAACATGATAAAGAAGAAGAAAATGTGCAGATATACATTTGGTTACTAATCTGAACTGTTTAGCATCTATATTACCAACTGACCCGACTAAAGTGAGAGATTTATCTGAACAATTTAAGTTATGCAGGATTCTTTTATATTAGGGTTTCCAGACTTTCTTCATTTCAGAACCTTGTGTAGAGAAGTTAGGTTCAACAAGGTCAAACGCCAAGCTGTCTGTTTGTGTCTGGAATTGCTACTGCAAATCAGTTCACCAAAGCAATGACTTCAATACTTTGTTACAGGCTGGCTACTGCCAACCTGCAGATTTCACTAAGCGCATGCAGAGGCCTCCACGGTGATTTTTGCCGGCTACGTTCTCAGGGAGAAGTGCTAAGGTCGTGGGGTTTGAGGCTTGCATGACGCTCCTGGCTTACACCGTGATCATACAGAAATTTAAATAAAACGCAAATAATAATAATAAAATATACCCGGATGTTCCGCCGAAATTCGTCGGCCGGAACCTGAGGAACGAACAGCAGATAATCAAATAATAAATAAATTTAAAAAAAATGATAACGGAAGAGGTGCCTTGGTGCGCGCATCCATCCGAATTCAAACGGGGTCGAGCCCTGGTTACGGAATTGGATGCGGGCACCAAGGGACCGCAAACACTAAACCGACACAGAGGGAATCTCCGCTCCCATCACACCTAACCGAAAAATTTAATATTTCATTTTATTTACAGAAAACACAACAAAACAAAAGGAAACAACTTCCCCAAAAAAAAAAAGAAAAGGGAGGGAACGAGAGAGAGAGAGAGAGAGAACAATATGCATCGAGCGCGCACCCGCCGTGCGGCGCTCGATTACAAAAATTTAAATTTATAATAAAAATGTAAAGAATATAAAATAGAAAATAAAACTAAGCAAAAATATAATAAAAAAAATAAAAAAAATCGTACCTTACTTAAAATAAACTAATAATGATGCGGCCTTGGTGCCGTCATGCCACAGGTGTACACCACCCGGACCGTTGGGCGTCTTCCGCCGTAAGCTAAAATAAAACAACAATAGCCGGTTGGCTACCGTTAGATGCGTTGCGGGGTCCCTTGTTGACTACCCCGTTGCCGGATTCTGATGGAAACTCCGCACTACCCAAACGGCTGGCCTCAACTGGCCGCCGAATCCGTTGTAAAGAAAAACCCAAAAATATGTGGCCTACACTAGACTCCCGTATATTGGGCGTTGGCTCGCCTACACCGTTGCGGCCTTGAGCGACCGATAAATATTTTGGCCTCGACCGACCGCCAAAATATGTTGAGCGTTGTCTCGCCTTACTCGTAAATAAAGTGGCCTCAACTGGCCACCAAAACGTGTCACAATAAAATTGAGTGGCCTCACCTGGCCACCCGTAACTAATTGGTTCACCGATGACTCACCGATAAACCGTAATATAACGTTGGTTGTTTAGCCAAAAACCGCAAATAAAGTGGCCTCAACTGGCCACCTGCAAATAACTGGGTGGGCGTCTTCTGCCATAAACCGTAGAATAATAGTGACTGTTATTTCGCCGTTATACAGGGACCACACCCATCACTACCCAAAAATATAGGGCGTTGTCTCGCCAAAATCAAATTAATTAGGCCTCGGTTGGTAGCCGTCAATGTTAGGCGCCTTACCGCCGTAGATTAAATGGATCAAATCACACGTTAATTTACCGCTGGTATCTCCGAAATTCGCCGTTTGTACGGCCTCGATTGACCACCGATAAAATATGAGGCGAGCCACAATTAGCCGCCCGTCACACTCGCCGATGAATTAGCCTGGCCTCAACTGGCCGCCAAAATCCGTTGTGCGTTGTATCGCCTAAACCGTATGTACACAAAAAAATTGTTTGACCCAACGATGCTAATTTCTAGTGAATTATATACACTCGTGTCATCCACTTTCGAGACACCCTGTTTATCGTGACTATATAATTCAGATGATGAATTACTTGATAACAATTTACTACTCTTCTTTATTTTAGTATAAAATGTTCTAAAATTTTTATTTTATTTTATTAATTTAAATCTTGTACGCCATTTTGATACACAGATGCACTTTTCAAAACACCAAATTCCCTTTTTTCCAATTTCTAGATTTTATTTACACAATATGTTTTATTTTATTTTATTATACAGTACATATATGTATAGTTTATTAATTTAATACTATATAGTGGTATATATTTTTAAGCGTATATTTTGAATAAAAAAAATTTACTTTAAAGTGGATCAACACCAAAAGAAAAAAATTATTACACTACACAATTCAAGACAGACTCTATTTGTCAAAAAACTAGCGCGCAGTGCCACGTCTTCAAAAATCAAAACTTGAATGTCATCATACAAAACATTCGAGCCCCGCACAACTCGTAAAACGTTTTAGAAGAGATGAATCTCTCTTCTCTGTCTCTCCTTTATACCAAATTTTCGTTGGTACAAAAGAGAGACAAGAAAAAAACATTTTTCCCAAAACGTTTTACTTTGCACACACTCGATGCGCATTGTTCTCTCTCTCTCTCGTCTTCTGTTCACCTCCGCGCCACCACACAATGGGGAACAAAACAAAACGTCACGGGTGCGTTCACAGACAAACACAGAGGTGAATAAAAACATAAGAGAAGATGGGCGAAACGAAGACAACAACCGGGGTGAATAAAATACCAAAAAAATCGTCGTTGCGACCATACAGTCGTAACAACTTTTAAAATAACGGTTTGAGTTCGAATTTTTTTTTTTGTGAAAATTGACCACTTTGCCACCAATTTACTCATTTAATGTAAAAGACTATGACTATTTAAAAAATATGGGTGGTATCAGGTGAAAGACTGGCACAAACTCAACCTTAATTAATTGGCGCTTAATAATTTGATGGAGTATATCGATCTGATATTAAGGAACTTTTACGAGTGTGAAGAATTGGACATTGGCACTAAAACGTTAACGAAGGAAGAAGAAGTTGAAGAAGATAATTTTAAAAGTAATATAACAAAAGATACAGACGGAAGGCATAGAGAAGCATTACCATTCAAATCATCTGAACCAACATTAAAGGAAATTCGCAATCTATGTCAATTCACCGGTTGAAATCTATTGAATGGCGAAGAACATTATTATCTGCAACACCGTGCAATTTTGAAGATGCCCGAAGTAACCCGAGTTTCCCTTAATAACAGTCTAATGGTTCACTTCACTATTCCCAGCATTATGGTCAACCTTAATTCGGTTTCGCACACATCCAGTGGCACTATGTGCCGAGAGATATAAAATGTGCCATTATAGATCAGGGTATGATCATTTCGCGGCAACCCGAGATTTGTATATTGGAGATTTTTGGCTAAAGGCTATAAGTAACCTTATAGCAAATGACAATGCTTAAAAATTCCACAATTGGCTCGCAACATATCGAATGACTTTTACTTTGACGACTTTTTAGCAGGGACTATACGGATATCGAAGAACCAACCCAACTTAAGGAGGAATTAATAAGTTTACTGGGCCCAGGAGGATTTCCACTAAGGAAAGCAAAAACAAAGACTGCTACTAAAATAAATCACACTACCTAGATTAGAGCTATGTGCAGCAGTGTTATTGAGAAGATTATGGGCAAAGGTAAAGAAAGGAATGTCTCAATACAACATTAAGGAGTTTGGTTGGGCTGACAGTACTAAAGTGTTGGCTTGACCTAACTCGTCGATGAAGTACTTATGTGTCAATACGACGTCGGGTATTCTGTGCACTTTACTGCATATCAGATGGAATCCTAAAAAATCAACGAATAAACCAGCAGATTACGCTAGTTGAGGCATCCTTCCACTAGCATTAAAATCGTTTGATTTGTGTTGACAGGAACCAGAAAGGCTTAGAAATCATGAATCGTCCTGGAAAACAAATCAATCATGTCTGTCAACCACTGAAACTGTTTTATTTAATCGTTGGAAGTTTTATTTAATCACTATTCGTCATAGAGAAAGCAGCCTCGAGCAATAAGCTGCATCATTCGATTAAAGAAGTCTTGGTAAACTTACCTCCAATGAATTGCAAATGGGAAATAGAGCATGCATATTGTGGGGTAAAAAAAAACAGTTTTTTCAGAAATGATTAGACTACAGAAGCTGGAATATTTGCCGACTGTCAAAAACAGCCAAGGCATTCTCAGAGTGAGTGGAAGGTTGGCATCATTTTGACAAATTCCTAAATCTTAAGAGCAAAATGAAAGCAAAACAGAACCATTCAAAATACCTTCATCACGGTTCTTCCTTATCATCGTCTCTGGATAACGCGCAACAATTAATACTCAATTAACGTGTACATTATCAAAATCATAGGTTTCCACAGTAGAATTAGTTTCTTTTAGTAGAGTTGAAGTTGACTTCTCTGGCCCGATTTCTATTGTCTCCAAGAACGGGTACAAAACTAATAAAAGCTTACACATGAATCTGTGTATGCAGGATGGCAAAGAAATTTTTAGCTGCGCTAAAGAGGTTTATTGCTCGACGAAGACTTCTAACAGAAGTGTACTCTGACAATAGCACAATTCTCGTTGGGGCAAATCGAAAACTAAAAAGACTTACAATGATATTCGCAAATTCGTTAATATCTTCACAATTTCCAATTATTTGTCTGATCTTGGCATACCATGGATGCGGTGCTGTGCAATCCATGTAGAGAATTAAGAAATGGTTTCATCAAAGTAGAGAATATAGACCATGTCGAAAGCTTAAGTTTGCTGAAAGAATTAGCAAAATTTTATGATTTCTTTGTTAATGAAACCATTCCAAAATGGACAGCTACATTCTTTCGTCATAATTAAAACATTTGAACCCAAGTTTTTTATTGGTAATGAAGCACATTTAATTCATCGGTAAATAGGTCCCGACGCTGACACATAGATGGCGTATTTAATGAAAAACTCATATGATTTTTAGGAAGCACCAACCTTCAAACGATTTGTGTCAAAACTTTCTGAAAACATGAAGATTAGTTTAAAAGTTACAGTGGTTTCTTTATTTTCAAAATTTTGTTTTAACGCTGGACGTCCTAACTTGGCAGTTATTACAAATAAGATAGAAAAGTACACAAAATCGTTCTAGAAGACGGTAAAGTAAAATCGTGTGAGATAGCTAGCGCCGTTTAGATATATAATTTTGCAGGAACATCGAAAAGTTCTACTCAAAATGGGTGCCGCGCTTGCTCTCATTGGATCTCCGAAATCAAATAGTCAATCGGCTGAGTAGATAGCAGTGGCTGAAATGGGTCCGAAACGGCTAAAAAGGCAAATGTGGACCGGTAAGGTTTTGCACCTGTTTCACCAAAAGACAATATGCCGTTTACAAGTTGTTGACTACTATCTGACTATTGACAGATCTCAACGAAATGGTCCAAGAATAGAGATTTTTCTTCACCAAAGGAAAATTTAGAGGCCAAAGATAAATTATTCTGCAAAACAGTCATCAAAATATTAGAGAAGCGTTGGAATGAATGTATCACTCTGTAAGGGAACTTCGTTGTTGAACAAAGTGGAATTTTGCAAAAAAAATAAAAAAAATTTTAGTAGTTTGCCTCGGGACTAATATTGACCGACAAGTTCTTCATGTTGCTGTTAAACTTTGAAATCGATAACTATGTGAAATTAAAAAAAAATCAATACGTTCTCCCGATTAAACATCGATTTGTAAATGGAGCCTATACTACCGAAATGATTATTGATCCCTTCATTAAAATACGAGTAGTATTATTTTTTGAGCTTGGAACGATTAAGTTTCAGAAAGAAGGCACTTTCCGCGTGCCCCTTCCAGTCATGGCGGAAGTTAACAAATACAAATCCCGTCGACTACAAATACAAATCCTATAGTCTGTCGGGTAGAGCGTGTATCATTTCGCGACAGCATCACCCATATTTCAACGATTTTGGGTCAGTAAAGCAGTCTTTCCAATTCGCACATTTAACTTCGCAATTTATCAAAATGTCAATGTACCTAGTGCAATGGACAATATCTTGCCCGAGCAAACACAAAATTCAAATAAATATAGATCATTTAAGTTCATCCTTATAAATGCCTAAGGGTCACTGGATATTTCGGAATAAAACTTAAAGCGCTTAATTTGATAAATCCACATACAAAATTCAGTTGTGCACAGATTCATCGGATGGTCGCCATATCTTAACGTCGCAATTTTCTTAAAAAAAAAATTGAATTATAAAAATTCTCTCTAGTTACCTCAATTATGTTGCATTGATGATGACATAATTTCACAGGGAATTTATTTTTAAACCTTCAGACGAATTTAGGCTCGCGCAGCGTTATGAATCATCATTACGCTTATAAAAGTACGATACATACCGACATTTTTTTATAATCTCGTTACGAAACGTAACTCGATTTCAACCAGAATGAATAATAATAATTTCTCTAAAGCCGCGCTGGTTTCAGAAAACATTCCTTGGAAACACTCCCATTTCCGGATTCCTTGCGTCAAAGCCTGGTATGAAAATTACTAGAACCACCAGTGTGATAATTTTCCGAGTACGAAACGGGGCTCCATTAAATGCATGAGAGCTTACGTTAACCAAATATTGCTACAGCAATACCAACTATTAATAATGAAAATTATTTTATTGATCTGTACTCTAGAGTTGCTGATCCGAACAAAAAAAAGAAACAGATGAGTTCGTTATTGGAAATGTATGCTTGGAAGAGATGTACATTCATCCACAATGCGAGTACGATTTTCACACCAAAAAAATATCTGGATACGTCGAGTTCGAAGGTAGCGACCCAAATGATAATACTTTAGCTACCCAAGTAATTGTTTTTATGTTTGTCAGTTGTACTGCTCGTTGGAAAATCCCTCTTGGATATTTCTCTATTAATACCTTAACAGCTGTACAAAAGAAAAATATGATTGGGTTTCGGTTACCTTTATTACACGATATTGGGGTTGTAACAATTGGAGTGACTTTTGATGGGCTATCAACAAATTTTACTGTAACTCGAGAACAAGGTTGAAACGTTTATTTTCCTAATATAAATCTCGCTTTTAAATTGGTGGTATACCTCAACAATTTCAATTTTTTCGATTCATGTCATATGTTCGGAATCGTCAGGAACGTTTTAGCTATAAAAGGCACTTTATACGGTGTAGACGGTCCTAAAATTTCATGGCACTACTTAGAATAACTCCATGAGATTCAGTCTAAGGAAGGTTTCACGAATAAATTACGAAAGGCCATATATTTTTTAATTGCCAAAAAATGAAATTTAATTTAGCAGTTCAGACATTAAGTCATTCCGTAGCAAATGCATTATAATTTTGTGATAGTGTTTTAAAATTGCCACAATATGAAGGGTGCAGTGGAGCAATAAAATTTATTAAGGTCTTCAATAATTGCTTTGATATTTTAAACAGCAAAAAATTTCAAGATTATGGTTTAAATAAACTAATATCGCATAGGAATTTTAATTTTGTTCTAAATTACGTTAAATCATCAATTGAATATACACTACCGCTCAAAAGTGTTTAGGCACCCCTTTTTCGTGTATTATTGATACAGTATTATGTTTACGAAACAACATTTGAATAAAATGAAATACTTATCTGAGACGCAGTTTCATTATATAACCACCAATGATATTGGGTTAATTTTACTACCATCTACCTGCGCTTGGTTGGATTGTCGTAAACTGTTTATTTAGGTTCAATTACAATAATAGTCTGTAGGAATTTCCAGAAAAATTTATGTCTGGTTTATTCTAGGTAATGATGTTCAAATTGATTTTTTGAAAAGATTTCAGTGAAATGAGTCAAATAGGATCAGTTGCGGTCCGATATTTATATACTGTTAACATCGTAAGCGAAATATCGAGTGAAAATTATTTAAAATGCTTCCAAGAAAAAAACTAAGTACTGAAACTCATGCGCTTATAATAGCTTACCATACTATGCCATCTTACTGGCATAAGTAATTGACAGATTGCAAAAAAATGGAATAAGACCACGCTATGGTCGAGTGTAATGTTAAAAAATATCGAGAATGTGACAGTTTTTTAATAAAAAAGAGCGACAACATCTGTAGATTATCATAGAATAGTGATTACTGGTTAAGACGAATAGACACAAAACAGCCCCGAAAATAACCGTAGAATGAAATGTTGGTCACCCAAAACTAGTTAGTGTTTCTGCCGTTAATCGTCCTCTACATGAATCCGGACTCCATGGCCGTGTTGCTATTAAAAAACCATTACTAGTAAACAAAATAAGCAAAAGCGACTTAAATGAGCCCGTGAACATCAACATTGGACGATAGAAGATTGCAGCAAGGTTTTATGGACGGATGAGTCCAAATTCGAATTTTCGGTATCCGAAGACTAATATTCGTGAGAAGATCTTTTTGTGAACGTGCCAGTAAAGAGTGTATTGCCGCTAACGTAAAGCATGGAGTCTTTTCAGTGATGATTTGGGACTATTTTGCTGGTCCTAGTGTAGGCGATGTTGTGAAAATTGACGGAATACTAAGAAAAGAAGGGTACCGACAAATTTTGGAGCACCACTGTCAAAAATTCGAGTCAAAATTTTAGCTTACATCAAGATAATGATCCAAAACATTCATGTAAATTATATAAAGGCTATCTTCACCATTTAGATGATGAAGGAACAATTAAAATTATGGAATAGCTTCGCCACTGCATTTACTTGAACCCTATTGAGTTACTATAGGAAGAATTGGAATGGGAAGATACCAATCAGCTCCAACATCAGCTGCTGTTATGTGGAACAAACTTCAATCAATTTGGAATCAATAACGCCAGAAACTCTGGCAAAAATTATTGAGAGAATGCCTCGACTGTGCGCTGCGATTGTTCAATCAATGGGAGGTCACATAAATGAAAGTAAAATTTAAATTGAGCATTTTAATTTTGACATTTATTTAGTATATTGCCATTAATAAATGTGTGTATGTATCTAAAAAATACATATTTTCATATTTTTACTGAGTTTTTATATGTTTTATGCTGTTCTTGACAGTGCCTAAACACTTTTGAGCGGTAGTGTATATCTAAATTAAAGTTTCTATCCAATGGTATTAAAGTTATTGAATCTAAAAGCAAGACGGGATTTATTGGAATGATTAGTTGTCTTTCTAACATCCAGGTTCTTCATGACACTTATTTAAACACACACCTGTTGAAATATATTTCGTTCTATAAATTAAGTCAAGACCACATTGAACTATTTTTTTCAGTTGTTCGCTCAAGATTAGGAAGAAATTCGAATCAAACTCTAAAACAATTCATCACTTCATATACAAGCGTATTTTAACACACGTTCAATTAAGTGACGCCTAGTTAGGCAATTGTATTCCTCAAACCGAAGTTTCTATTTTGAATGTTTCCAATTTTAATTCCGATAGTCTTATTAATTCTTCTACTAACCGACTTGTAATGGTTGAAGAAGCTTCATCAGATGATTAGATGACAATTATATTAAGTGAATTTTCAATTAATGTTATTGAATACATAGGGGGATTTATAGTCGGATATTTATTTAGAAAATTAAATTGTGAGGACTGTTGAAAATTAATACAACAACGTAATTCTTATAAATCGCTAATCAATTTAAAAAATAAGGGTTGCCTTTTTACTCCTTCGCCGTCAGTATTAAAAATTTGTAAATACTCCGAAGCAGTATTAAAACGGGAATTGGCTATTGCGGACTACAAAAACATAACGCAATTACAATCTAATTCAAAATTATTTAACAAAATAAGTTATAACGTTCTTCACAACCTAATTAATGTAAATATTTTCAATGATGAAGATCAATATAGTCATTCCGAAGAACACGTTAATTTGTTAGCTCATTCCATCATAGAAAAATATTTTGACATCCGGTTGAACTATTTTTGTAAACAAAGGTCATATAAATCAACAAAAAGAAACATGTTTATTTCTTTATTACATTTTAAGGGAATGTCAAATAAATAAACGTAGTTCTTTTATAATTTCTACTTTTTTATATACATAATATTATATTTAAATAAAAATAATTAATGCACTTATATTAAGTAATACAAATGTAATTAAATTTAAATACATTTTTTAATTTAACTTCCTAACTTCATTGTATTCGGTTGAAAAAATTCTAACTACGGCCCTCTTGATTTATTCGCTTTCTCTTTTACCCTCCGAATTTGACTCACTTGACAGCTGCTATCATTTATTCTGTGATGATAATAATAATACGAGGGTTTCCTTTTATATTTTGGGATTGGACAACCCTAGTGTTGCAATCTGGTAACTGACAGCTCTATCGTAAAGTTTGACATTTTTGAGATTATACGTACTCAGAACGTTTTGACATTCGAGCGCTATTTGTGTTGTTTACAGTACTCATTAACTCAACATCTCGGCGAAAAAATGGAATTAAATCGTGAACATTTTCGTGCGATTATTTTTTACAACTTTCGACGTGGATTAAGGCAGCAAGAGTGCATGGATGAACTTAATTCAATTTTTGGCGATGAAGCTCCATCAAGGACCAGTGTTTATCGATGGTATGGTGAATTCAATCGAGGTTCTAGTTCACTCCAATGCGAATTTCGTGAAGGTCGTCCAGAATCAGTTGTTGTTCCGGAAACCGTTGATGCTGTGCGCGAACTGATATTGCAAGATCGTCATGTGACCTATCGTGAGATTGAGACAACCTTAGGCATTAGTGGGACCAGCATACATTCAAAATTGCATAAACATTTGAATGTCTAAAAAATTTGTTCGCGTTGGATCCCGCACAATTTGTCCATCGCTCAAAAAAAGGCTCGTGTCGATTGGTCGAAAGAAAAGCTCAAAAAATACGATCGCGGTGCTTTAAAACACGTCTATGACATAGCGACAGGTGGTGAATCGTGGATTTACGCGTATGAGCCCGAAAGTAAACAGCAGTCGACTGTATGGGTGTTTCAAGATGAGCCGAATCCAACAAAAGTTGTTCGCGCACGAAGCACTTGCAAGCAAATGATCGCCTGATATGTCGCAACCGTACCACTAGAACAACGCAGAACAGTCAATTCTGAGTGGTACACAAACATTTATTTGCCAGTTGTCTTCCAAGAAATCAGGAAAACCAACTACCGAAGACGGATCACTCTTCACCACGACAATGCGAGCTCTCACACATCGGCTCAAACAACTGCATTTTTGAGCACTCAAAACATCGATTTGATGAGTCATCCGCCGTATAGTCCTGACTTGTCACCAAATGACTTCTTTTTATTCCCGTACGTAAAAAACAAACTGAGAGGTCAACGTTTTTCGACACCTGAAGAAGTGGTTGCTGCGTTCAGAATGCATGTTTTGGAGATACTTCAATCAGAGTGGAACAAGTGCTTCGACAATTGGTTCAAACGCATGCAAAAGTGTATAGATCTTCATGGGGAATATTTTGAAAAACAGTAAAGCGATTTTCGATGATTAATATTTGTTTTTGTTCTCTTATCCCCAAATATAAACGGCAGCTCTCGTATTGCTCTATCCATTATTTCTTGCATTAAAAGGTCTTTCACTCAGGGCCGGCCCTCCCATAGAACAGTATGAACAGCTTGCCGAGGCGCAAACATTTCAGGGCGCCAATATATTTAAAAAAAAAATTATTTATTAGAAAATATTTAATTTTAAATTACATTTGACTATACTGCACAACTCTATTAAAATTTGCAGAATAGCTTTACAGTCATTACATTACCATATACACAAAAACATTTATATTTTCAGAACAGAATTTTAACGTTGTTCATAGTTCATATGTAAAGAAAAAATATCAATAAAACTTCCCCACCATTCCTTATATAAAAGCATCTAGCTCATGAACAGTAGTTTTATTCTGTGCGCAAGTGCAACGGCTTGTATTTATACACTTGCGTGGATTTTGAATGAACATAATTTTACGCATACATAGATAATTAAAAAATAATATGCCTAATAATGGAGAGCAAATAAAGAGTATTCAATATAGAAAAAGGGGAATAGAAAAAAACAGCAAGTCATTTTTTCCACGTCGGTTTCTCTCAATTTTGTGTTTACACTTTCCGTTTGCACAATGCACAGAATAAAAATACTGTTCATGAGCGAGTTGTTTTTATATAAGGAATAGTGGGGGATTTTTATTGATATTTTTGCTTTGCATATGAACTATGAACAGTGTTAAAATTCTGTGCTGAAAATTTTTTGAGTGGTACATTGCATTTTTAAAATGTTGTATTTGTAATATAATTTTCAGCGCTCGCTCTTGCGAGCAAGCTTATACAAAGACTTAGGCCGTCTGTCTGTTGGTACTATCACAGCAAAAACTATACATACCAGAGTGCTCAAAATTTGCACACAGATAGATACTACTCTAAAAAGGTTATATTTAAAATTTGGGAACTCTAGGTCAAGTAGTTTTCGAGAACTTTTTCTAAAAATAGAGATCATACCAGAGCCATCTATGATTTTGAAGAGCCGTAATATTAAAAAGAGAGCTTTTAGTAGAGGGGAAGCTTTAATTGAATTACTACAAGAAACCGTGGTAATTGGAAAATTTTTAACCATGAATTTTTGAATAAAAAATTAAACAAATCATCTATATTTTAATTTTATATTTTTAATAAACTATTCAAAGAACACATATTTGAAAATCAGCCATCATAATATAGTATTTATTTAGTAAATTTAAACTAAAGCGGAGCATAAATTTATTAATTTTCTATAAAAAATGAGCTTTCCGTTTAGTTGTGTAGGTTTATAAAGTAAGATAATAAAGAGTGCTGCTGCGAATTCCTCTTACATCCAATTTAAAATTTAGTTTTATAAAAATTTAACTTATTGTGTAAATTCTGGTCACATGCACATCAGAATTTTTGAGATGAACGATGCACTTAATAGCAATCTAAACATTACCCATTTATAACAAAATTAAAGAGAAAACGTGAGCTGAAATGAAATTTTATGAATCACCATGTAGAAACAATAATATTATTCATATAATAAAATTTTTACATCAAAATCTATTTACGAAAATTATTAACGATGTCATGACAACGTAAATAACTTCAATTTTATCCGATTGCAAAAACGAGCTTTCTGTAATTTGAAAATCCGTTTACAGATGTCTCTGTAATAAATTTACTTGAAATTACAGAAAAGCGTAAAATAATTAAATAACTATCTACGAAAATAAACCATTATTATTGTAAGTTAAGCGCGAAATCTTTAATACAATAATTTAACATAATTAATAAAACTCAAAACAATTATTAATTTTATTTATTGTTCGGTTGGCATAAATAAAGCTTTTCATCGCAAAAAATTTATCATCGTAGTTGCTCCGCGCTGAAAAACAATAATAGAAAAATGTCACATTTTTCCAAATTTTTTCTTTTCTTATTCCAATTCGCTCGTATTCGGTTATTTTCAGTTCCAGGAGATCTCAATAATCTATTGAACCAGGCAGTATACATAATAAATTGTTAAATTTGTTAACAAACATTAGGTTTTAATATTTAGCTTTAATGTATACTTAGCGACATCTTTTGATTGGTTTATTAATTGCGAAAAGCTCTAGAATATAATGTTTTTATTTTATGAAGCTCCGGTTTGTTTATACTACAGGATGAAACAGTATAGCCTGCGAATTTGCTGCGATGCAATTTTTAACAAATAACGAAAAAACAGTTTTCGAAGATTGTTCATCAACAATGCTGTAATAGAATGCAGAACACAATAACCCCCATATTACACAGCTACTCAAAAAGCATTTTTTAACGAACGTTTGTTTTGGGAAAGAAATGCTGAAATTTTTGATGGAACACTCTATACTAATTTTTTACATACACATATAAACAAATTCTTATTTCTAAAAAAAAAAAAAATTTTGTGGTAGACTAATTTGAATATTTTTGCGTTAATTCGACATAATATGACTCAATTTTAAAATATGCTTTTCCTGAATATTGAACTAACCATTCAAATTAAAAATTGAAAGGAAGCATTACTGTTTTTATATACAAAAAAGCGTCTAAAAAAATATTAAAATACACTGGTTGGTATGAAAAAGAACAAAAACCTTCCCCTCTATGGAAAGCTCATGGAAAAAAATGGCGGAATCTTACGGCTCTTATATTAAGGTGGCTCTGGTCATACAGATGCGGCTGTCTACTTTTTTTTTAAATTTTCAATTATTATTCTAGGCATACTTTTATCTATAATAAAAAGAGTGTTATTTCAAAACTAGTTTCTGTAATTTTTTTCGATTTGCTTAAGATTCTATTAATTTTTTGTCTATTAGGCTAATTTGTTGTATTAGCACCTTAGTTGTTTCAGAGGTTTTACACCTCTGTCCGTCCGTCTGTTGCTTTTTTCCTATTTTATCGAGCGCTTGTCGGACAATTTCAATTGTCCGCTTCTACTAGTTATTTTAATTCAAAACAGACGCATTGAATAAAACTGAATCAATCATATTTTTATTTACTGATAATGTGAAGTTAAAAATAATGATGTGATTAAAATTTTATGCAAATTTTAATTATGTATATTTTTAAAAAAATAATAAATAAGTTTCATACGATTGTTGTTCATGATTGTCTGGAGGAAAAGTATTGTATTAAAAAAGTTAAATTTTGTGATGTCGTCAAGATATTCATCACATTCACAAAATTGGAAATACATAACTAATTTTTATATCATTATTATTATAAATATAAGAAGTAAAGTTATTTTAATAATAAAATAAAAATTCCAAAAAATTAATTCCAAGAATCCTAGTTTCCATAAACTGTAAAAAAAATAAAACGGAAAAATATGAAAAAAATGTTCGGGAAGCGAAAATCATACTTCTCCTTCTACTATTGTTAATGAACTAAAACTAATTGAAGAAAAATCAAAAATAAAGTATAAAACCAAATAAACCGAAATATGCACAAAATCAAAAATCTACTAAACTACATACAAACAACCAGAATCTACTTAAATATAGGTCCTGCTAACTCCGCACATATAAAATAAACAATAACTTAGTTAAAATGTATTTGAAATTGTTTTTCCATAGTATTTTTTTTTAAATAACTAAGTATAAATGTGTTGGTGCGAGAGTAAGCAGGACTTATATTTAAGTAGATTCTGCTAACAACGGTTAACTAGTAGCGAAATCATTTGTTTCATTTCATTACAAAAAAATTAAAAACGAAGTAAAAACAACAAACGAAATGAGTGAGATACACAATAAAATCATACGAAAATCCTGTGCGAAAGACAAAGGAACTTATACGTACTATTTGCTATTAAATTCGGCCTTACACATACATTTACTATTTCACAATTTAGAAACAGGCGATTGGCGAAACAGAATAAAAATACTCACGTTATATTTATATAAGTAAAAAGCAACGGACAGTTCAGTTCAGTGAGTGTGACTTTCAGTAGTGCATATGCAATTATTAATGTGATTTTTCAAAAAAAAAAATAATATTTGGTAAATATTTGATTTGTAATTAAATTTTTATTCATTTTTTGAACTGTTTTTGTTGTGTTTGGTGCATTTTTATACCTAAATATTATGTTGTCCAAGCGAAAATTGTCTGGTCACGCTAGCAGACAAAAAAAAAGCAATTGTCGTTTTCTGTCAAAAAACAACAAAATGCTCTAAATAATTTTTTTAAAGCAGGAAATACAAACCTACAGCAACAAATAATAGCTACCCAAATCAAAACTGCCAATGACATTGAAAGTATCAATGTTATTGATGATCCACCACCACAAAATAATTCAAGTTGTGATGATGCTGGTGAGGTTTCATTTTCTGAAACGATTTAAAAAAAATGCCAATTAGTTCAAACTAAGACTTAAATGATCCGGCAGTCTGGCCAGATTTAAATGATAGAATTTTAACCTACCTTGTTGAAAAAGGCCTCAAACAAATCAAAGATATTTGTTATCCTGTGACGTCCGGTAGGAAATTTAATAACAAACATTTTACAAGGATTTTGTCAAATGGGGAAACAGTTGTACGATCGTGGTTAGTGTATTCAGTTTCAAGTGATTCCATTTTTTGTTTTTGTTGTGGGTTATTTAAGAAAAATTCTCTTATTCCAATTAGTAGTATAGGATTCAACAAATGGAATCATATAGCTACGGTTCTTAAAGAACATGAACAGAGGGTCGTTCACATAGAGAATTTTAAAAAATGGAAGGAATTTGAACTAAGACTTTCGAAAAACTCCACAATTGATAGCACTTTTCAAAATACAATGTCCAAAGAAGTTCAACATTGGAGAGACGTGTTGAAACGACTTATTATTCTCGTTAAATTCCTTTCAGTGCAATCTTTGGCATTCAGGGGTGGGTCAGACAGATTATACGAGAAAAATAATGGTAATTTTCTAAAGTTAGTGGATGCTATAGCTGAATTTGACGTTGTTCTTTCAGAACACCTACGGCGTATAACTAACGGTGAGACGCAAAACAGATATTTGCATAAAAGCATTCAGAATGAGCTTATTTCGATCGTTTCTAATGTTATTGAAAAAAAAAAAAATTACATCATAAAAGGAGCAAAATATTTTTCGATAATTGTGGATTGTACTCCAGATCAGAGTCGTAATGAACAATTATCACTCATTATTAGAGTTGTTCATAGAAATCAAAATAATTTTGAAATTATGGAGCTTTTTATGGGTTTTTTAAAAGCTACAGACACAACGGGTAAGGGCTTGACTGATTTAGTTTTAGACCGATTAACTTCTCTAGGATTTTCAATTAGTGACTGCAGAGGGCAAGATTATGATAATGGCTCGAATATGAAGTGAAAAAACATTGGAATGCAAGCTCAAATTAAGCATTTAGAACCTAGAGCATTTGTTGTGCCATGTGCTTCACATTCAGCTAACCTAGTTCTTTTGGATTCAGTTCAATGTTCACTTCAAGCTGTAATTTTTTTTGATACTATCCAATGTTAATATGTGTTTTTTTCTAGTTCTGTTTCAAGATGGGAAATTTAAAAAAAAATGTCAAAACACTAACTCTAAAGCCATTATGTACGACAAGATGGGAAAGTCGCATAGAAGCTTTAAAACCCTTAATATATAGTTAAGATAATATTTATGACGCTTTATTTGAAATAGGAAACGACACGGACAAGGACGGAATAACAAGAATTAACGCGAATAATTTGTCTCTTAAAATTATTCAATTTGAATTTATTTGTTTCTCTATTTATTTGGTATAGTATTTTAGAAAAAATTAATATATTTAGCAAATATTTACAATCACCTGCTATTTGCTTAACGACGGCAGTAAATATGTTATGGGATACAAATCAGTTTTTAACAAATTTAAGAAATGAGGAAAAATTTCAAGGGTTTATCCTTCAAGCTAAAGAAATGGCTTTAAAATTAAATGTTCCACCACATTTCCCTGATGCTCCAAGACGCCCCAGTCGAAAACCTCAACTTTTTTCATACGAAGGTAGAGACGAAACTATATCAAATCCTGAACGAAAGTTTAAAGTGGAATTTTATTTCCAAATCCTTGATTTCCAATTCAATCTGTTATTTCCAATTCAATCTGTTAGCGAACGGTTTGAACAAATTTCGGAACACAACAATATTTTCGAATTTTTGTATGATATTTTTGTAGTTTCATTAAATGATCCTGATCTTTTACGTAAATGCCTTTCCCTAGAAAAGCATTTAACTTTCACCTCAAATTCCGATATAGCACGATTAGAACTATTAGACGAAATTAAAATATTTCAAAGTACAGTTTCAGGAATTTTTTTAAGCCCTATAGAATCGTTAGATTTTATATTTAATAAAAAATTAGAGTCGATATTACCAAATCTAGCAGTTGCGCTTAGAATTTTGTTGACAATACCAGTTACAGTAGCTTCTGGAGAACATAGCTTTTCCAAGTTAAAAATTATTAAAAATTATTTACTGCTTATTTACTAATTGCTATAGAAAGTGATTTTCTGAGCAACTTGGATTATACTGACTTGATAGACTAGATGATTTTGTAAAACTTAAAGCACGGAAAGTAAACTTTAATTAATTAATTAATCTAGTTTTACAAAATATTTGTTTTATTTATGTATTTAAATGGACCCGTGAATTTTAGTGCTTTTTGTACAAATATTTTTAGTTTATTTTTTGTTATAGATATTTTGTATAATTATATTTTGTTGTGTATTTGTACGCTGAATTAGTACGATAGTAATATTTAACCTTTTTATTTATTTTTTAAATATATATTTTAGAGGACTATACCTACGTGAGAAACCTCGTTAAAAAAATGCATTGCAAGTCCTTCCTCACGGGTGATGTGGAAACGAATTATTTAATGCAAACCTTTCCTTAGGGCTTCATTTTTGAAAAGTGTACGGGGCACCAAAAAGCCTAGCGCCGGCCCTGCTTTCACTATGGAATTTTCTATCTCGAAATAGCTCCTTAAAAGTTGAATGTAATCTTTCTACTGATGAGTTTCCTTTGGAATGTGTAATGCTATATTTTTTTTAGAAATTGTTGGATTTTTGAACCTTGCAACTTCAGATTTATCAGGTAACGGGTATGCGGCTGCAAATTTAGTTCTAATTAAAACTCTGATTTTCGTTAGTTCTAATTAAAACTCTAACGTAGAATTTTACGTCTTAAGTAATCATAGTTTTTTATAATTCCTCTGTGGGTCATTTTCTTCGTGTAAATATATAATTTTTTCTTTCTGTTCGTTTTCTGTTAATATATGTCTTGAAGAATTGTCATTGGTCGTAGAGCTATGGGTTTAGCGTTAATGGTTCGTCTGACGGAGCGAAAGTTTGTCGCAAATGCTTTTTTGAATATATTGAAACGTTCCTCTGTGTCCCGTAAGTTTTTTCAAGATGTTTTACATTATTATTTGGGCTCCAATTTGGTTTCGAAGAGGATTTTTTCTTTGATTAAATGTTCATGGTTAATAGGATTTGATGTGACAGGTATCGTGATTTCCACTGAAGAAACTAGTGTAACATTGCTTGATTGGCTATGTTCGGAAGAGCTTAATTCCATTATTTGTGTAGTTGGCACTTGTCTGGACTCCAGTTCGATTCAAGAGAGGGCATCAAATTCTTCGAGTTTGAGACGCCATCTGACCAATTTACTATTTGTCTCTTTTAGTGAAAAGAGCCATGTTGTAATGGCTTATGATTAGTGATAATGGTGAAAGGTTTTCCGAATAAATATGGGCGAAAATATTTCGCTCCGGAGGTTGTCAAATATTATGTTCTGAAGGCATAGTAGACTGGTAGGTTTTTTCTTATATATCCTTGTGAATAGACTGCACCGATTGCTACATTACTAGCGACAGTAGTTACAAGTAATGATTTATCGAAGTCGAGATATTATAATATTGGGTGGTTATTATTTGCAATGTTCAAAACATTGAATGTATTTTTCGTCTAGTATTATTTGTTTGTCCTTTCTTAAACATTCTGTCATACGAGTAGGTTTAGTGACATTTGCGAAGTTTTGGATAAACTTTCTATAGTCCCCCATCAGCCCTAAGAAACGTTTAATTTGTTTCTCAGTTTTTGGGATTGGAAAGTTTTTTATTTCTAAAATTTTATCAGGGTTGGGTTGAACTTCTTTTGAAGTGACTAGATGTCCAAGAAATGCAAGTTACTGGTGAAGGAATTCCCATTTATCCTGTTGTACCTTCAAATTAGCTTGGCGTAATTTTTCGAAAACTTTAGTTAGACTCTTGATGTGTTCTTGTTATGATGTGGAAAAGATAATGCTGGCATCCCTATATCATAATCATATATTTCCTTGAAGTTCCCCGAGTACATTATCGATTAATCGCTGCTAGTCTAAAGAGCATTCGAATATATTCGTAGTGTCCAAATTTGATATAGAATGGAGTTTAGGTATGGTGTATCTCTATGAATGACTTCAAATTCGTAAAAACCTGAAGCAAGATTACGAGTGGTGATCACACTTGTAATAGTCTCCATTTGGTTTTTTTTGGACTCTTTTAGCAAAAATGGGATTTTCGTTTCCTGTGTCGATCTCATGCTTCACCGTAATGTTAAATGTAAGCTTTTATTTTCCTTTTGAAAGATTTCTTTGCAGTTTATACGCTTTTCAATTCTATTGCTTACTTTCCTTCTGCATTTAGGTGTTGAGTGCGGATGAGTTGAGTGATAGACACACTATTATTGGACATTTCATCAAATACGGTTTGGTTAGAAATTTCTAAGTGGTAATTTTCAAATTTCTCTGTTTAGGGTGTTCTATTACAAATGTTTGATCTTGATTACTGTAGCTAACTTCTTCTACAGTTGCATAATTATTACAACTTTGATATATTTCTTCGGGTAATAAGAGATTTTCGTGTACGACAACTGGCTTGATGTAGATTTCTCCATTCCTTTTGTCTACTGGAAATTTAGCAAATAACTTACTGTTAGGCAATATTTTATATTGTTGGTACGTGTAATTTGGCTTGAAAAGCAATAGAATTTGCGTGTTATAGGTGTGATCAATTAAGATTTTCCAATGTCTTAGTTGATTTGAAAGTTTTGCATTAGTTCTAGCCCTATGAGTCCGTGTCGAAATATTTATGGAATTTGAAGATTCATTGGTCGCGTTTTAATAGTGACAGGTTCTATTGTTTTAATATGTTTAGTTTGAACTAATTTTGGGTTTATAAAGGATTTATTTAATCCTGTATCGATCAATAAATTTTGAAGATCATCTCGTGTTTTAATATTCGTAAGGCAACGTGTAACCATTGAACGATTATTAATAGGTACTGAATGGGTTCGCTGAGGCTCTCAGGTGAAAATTCTCATCCAAAATATCACTATCCAGATGTAATTTTCTTGAATTAATTTGCGTAGTTTTTCGTTTGCATTTATAGTTCTCTTCTTCTGGATAGTATATGATGCTGTGTTATATTGTTCTTCCGTATTAAACAACACTTGAGAGCTGAATCTCGGTGGTTCCTATGAGTAGAAGAGATTTTGAGGAGGAAACTGAGAATTCCTTTGGTATTTAGGTTGGTGCCCCTACGTAGGTTGTTTAAATTGATTAGAAATTGTGCATGAGTAAATAGGTTCGGGTTTCGGTCTAAAATTGTCGGGTTTTGGACGGAGAATCACGCAATTAGGGTAGACTGGCTGAGGATTTTTGTCGAGTAAATGGTCTGAGATTATAATACTGTTGTTGTGGAGAGGAAGAATTTTGCAAGTCTGTACAAAATTATTTTGAAATTGTGGACTGTAATTTGGCACTGGGTCAGGCGGTAACCTCGGTCGAATGCTATGTGCGTTGTTATTTAATTGTAGGGATTTTTGTTTCATATATTGTTCCTCATATATTTTTTCCTTTAAGCAGAAGCTCAGTAGGATCATTGAACCCATTGGTTCTCTTAGTGGAACAGTTGAACACCCCCTTTTCATCCATACGAAGGCATTCCTATGAACGACCGAACTGTTTTGAAAATGGTTCATATGGTAAAAATAGCTATACTTTTTTTCGGAAGTTCACGGGTTTCACCAACCCTATATATCAACGATTATTTGTTCATAACATAGTGTGGTTCTTTTTATTTTTATGAAATTCAATTTCAACTCCATTGTACATTTTTAATCTGTTCTAACTTCGGCGGCGCCTCACCTTAATTTGGCACTGCTGTGATTCCCGTATTACTACATAGAAATATATAGCTATTTTATGCATGTTGTTTATTTTAATAATTAATAGGACGTTCTTTGAAAAGTATATATATTATATTTCACGATATATACCTAGGTATATACATACATGCATACATACATACACATAAATGAAAATTTAATTGAAAATTTTTAAGAGATATAAAATCGAAACCTGAATCTCCAATGTAGCGCAAAATTAAAAACTACTTTAAATTGCACGTCGTCTGTGTTATTTAAATATCATTAATTAAAATAAACACATTTTTAATTAATAACATCAAAAAGGCTAGAAGTATATATCTAAAATCACATCTCCTTCAATTTATGTACAGGTATCTTTATGTTATGTAATATCTACATAACTACTCAAACTCTCTTTGTACTTGCGGACTAATTATATCGTCTATCGCTACATAATGTAGGTAAAACAGCAAAAAGTAAACATTCATCTCTTACACATTTCACCATTTATCTCGAGGAAGATATCAGTTTTTTGTTTGTTTTAATATATCTGAAGGTATTCTTTAAATTTTTTCATCTGAAATTCATCATTATCATCGTCATCATCATCGCACATTATACCTTAGTTGTGTATTGTTCCGCAATGTAGCCAGTATATCTTGATGTTGGTTTAACACAAAAAATATCCTTAATAAATTAGTAAAACATCATTAGCATTATATAAACGACCACGATACGTGGATGCTTGTGTGAGTGCGTGTGAATTAGTTGTTTGGTTTTTGTTACACGATTAGGGATTCCTAGATACAGATACCTGTAAAAAAAAACGTTACAACAAATCTGTACTAAAAAGGCAACGATTTGTAATTTTGTTCTTGTTTCTCGATTGACTTGATTTTGGATTCATCAATTAAGGGAAATGACTTAATAGTTTTTAGGGGGAAATTTCATTAATTATTTAAGATAACGTCTTCTAGAACCGGAAATCATAATTAGGTATATCACTCAAAAGCTTCTATTTGAATTTTCTTAATTTTGAATCAATTGCATACCACTAATTCGAATAATTTTGGTACGGACGATAATGTATAAAATGTTGGCCCAAAATTTCCACACCGAAAAGGTTTTTTTTATCTTGAAAATTTTATTGTTAAATGAAAAAGGAAAACAAATAAGTTATAAAATTATACAACTGCTTGTAGTAACATTCCGCCAATCTTCGTTTTTGAAGACAAGACATATGGACCAATGATTTTGATACATCATTTCTGGAAACCATCCAATTCGTGACCACGTATCTTCAACAGCTATGCAACGATTAACAAGAGCGGGGATGTTTGAGAAATGTTGTCCTGCAAAGGCGGCATGAAGTCCAGCGCGCATGTTTCGACTTAGTAGATTAACAATCTCAGTATCGGACAACGGATGTTGCAGCGGCAATGATAATGTCAGGATATCATTATAAAAATCCAGGAATGGTTCTCTAAATTTTTGTTTTCTGCGTTCTAGTGTTTGTTTAATGTCCTCATCTGTGTGCCTGTCTTGAAAACGGTGAATCATACTCTGGCGTAGTTGCTGCCATCCTACATCTCGATTGCGTTCTCGGTACAACCAGTACCATTCCAATGCTTTTCCTTTTAAGAGAATACTCAAATTGCTTGTTAAGGATTCTTCTTTTAGCCCGTTTGAAGCAGCCATGCTCTCAACTCTATACAGGAAACGCTCGATAGAAATTTCTCCCGGTTCTCCCGAAAACAAAACGTTCCATTTGTGAATATCGAGACGGTCTTGCTTTAAATTATATAATTTGTTAGAGTTATCGACTTGTTCAACTTTCGCCGGTTTTCTCCTCGGTGGAGGTACTCCTGGATTGAATGGAGATGATTGAAATAGTTCGTTGTCCTGGTTTAATTTAGGTACCTTAACATTATGGTAAAGATTCTCCTCCGGTATTTCGACTGTAAGTTTCTGTAATAACACTTCGGCCAATAAATTTAGCTGATCTTGAGTCATATTTGGGGTACTGGAAATAGGAACGATTTCATATTTTGTGGGCTTATCAATCTTCTCGATAATTTGTTCTATGTTGCCATCATCAGCTTCTCGATCCGAATCGTCGACGTTTACTAATGGAATGACTATTTCTTTAAGTGATTTTTTCGCTTCGGGTAGGGTAGTCTGTTTATTTTTAAGTTCCATAATACAGTCAAGAAATTTACTGCACGATTCTAGAACCTGTTCAGCTGCAGGTGATGCTTCTTTGGAAGAACTGATTCTTTGGAGCCGATGTTTAATATGGATCATCACAGTCGAGATTGCACTTAAATCTTCCGGTGTCATGGTATCATTCGCTTGCGTACAATTTTCCATTTGCACCTGCATCTTTCGAAGTTTGTCTGCACAATACGTAACTTCCCGTTTTGGATTCTTTAATGCTTGGCGATGTGCCTCTTTAGGAACCTCTTTTAAATTCTCGGCTTCTTGATCTAGTACAGCTTTTAGTAGTGACATCTTAGTAAAGATAGATCCTTCTATGCCTCTTAATTGGCACTCGATTGAGAACTCGTCAGAGTCTAAGTATCTTACGTCCATGGTTACGATACTTAAAGAACGATCACACGAAAGACACTCGATTTGAAGATTTAAACAAAAAAAATCAATCAAAACTGACTAAGTCTTACTACTGGGTATGAATAATTTCACGTAAAAATTGCTATTTCTTTTTATATTCGACAATTTACTTAAATATATTGTAATTTTTTAAATAGGTATAATAATTCATTAATAAAGATGATTTAAGTTCTGTCATGCTTCCATTTTAAAATAATTATTTGTACCTTTAGACATATCAAACATCATAGAAGATTACCGGATTATATTATTTTCATAAAAGAATTTAAAAAAAAATTGACGAGAGGAAATTTGATATTATATAATTTCCTAGAAACTAATGTATTCGGTAAATGCAAAAGCATCAACGCACACTCGCGGATAAACATTATTCTCAATTGACATCGGTTGAAAAATTTACGGTACGCACAGTCTCATCCTAATCATTAAATATTTAAAACCGTTCGGCGATAGTAAAAAAAATGGGAGCCACACATCGAAATACGACAACAACTATTTTACGATGTGATACTAAAGATCGCTAGAATCAACAGTTAGGGCGATAGTAAAAAAAATAGGAGCCACACATCGAAATACGACAACAACTATTTTACGATGTGATACTAAAGATCGCTAGAATCAACAGTTAGGGCGATAGTAAAAAAAATAGGAGCCACACATCGAAATACGACAACAACTATTTTACGATGTGATACTAAAGATCGCTAGAATCAACAGTTAGATTCTGCCAACCAAACATTAAAATAATGGAAATAGCGAAATATCACAAAACTACTTTTAATGAAATGATATAGACTGAAATTTAACTCTAAACACCCACAGGTGGATATAAAAATCACGATCAAAATTAGTTAAATATATGAAAACAAAAACATGTACTTTAAACTGAATTTTCCTCTTTAAGTAATTGAATTTAAAAAAAATGATTTCGAAAAAAAATTAACTAGCTAAGGACCGTGTGTAACTGTTATTTACATTCGAGTATACAAAGTGGTGTTATTTCCATCTTCAGCCGTTCGAATGTTAAATATAATTTGCTTCTTTGTTTGTCCTTGCTTGTACTTTGGTTGTTTGCTTGTATAGTTGGGCGAGAGATGAAACAAGATTTCAAGTATAAATATTTGTTTGAACTGCGGACGCGTTGGACATTTCTTCAAAGATTGCTCGTGTCCTATATCACACAAGTTTTGCTTTGGTTGTGGAGAAAAAAATATTGTGAAACCACAATGTAAAACTTGTCAGCAAGCAAAAATTTCGGGAAACTCCCAACGGGGTTTCAGAAATCCTGGAGGCCTGAGACCCCAAAGTCCGAATCCTGTTACTCCCAAAGTGTGTGTAGAAGAAGTTGCAACCAATACGGACCCGGAGTTTTACCGACTCTTGAAGAGGGAAAAGCGCTTCATCCCACATTACCTGTGATTAATTCTTCTAGATCTATCCCAATTCAAACTCGCAATAATTCGTGTCGTTTAAATCGGTCCCTTAAGTACTTCAAACTCCGTCGAGAAATTGAAAAAGTAATCTCGGAATCAATTATTTCGAAGGCTGAAGATTCCCGACCTTACGCTAATATTTTGATAAATGGAATGCCACCTTGATGTAAATGGAATGCCATATAGAGGCTTATTAGACAGTGGGGCGAGTATCTCTGTAATTGGACGTGGTTCAGAACAGTTTCTCGAGATGATACGTGTAAAAGTGTACGGTCTTCCTTCTACTTTAGCTACAGCCAGTGGAGAGCAACAATAAATACTTGGGCATATCATCGCCAACGTTTCCTACGCAGGAAAAACACGAAAAATGCGGTTTCATATAGCCCCAAATTTAACACAGTCACTCTATTTAGGGACGATTTCTGGGATTTATTTGGTTTAGTACCTTCGATAGTTAGTGAACTGGACAGTAAATATATAAAATCCGAACGTAGGTCCGACGAAAACAAACATGAATTAACTACTGAACAGGAATACACTCTGAATAGTATTATTGATATGTTTCCATCTAGTGAGAAGTTAGGACTTGGACGGACACACCTACCGTCACACAAGATAGACGTTGGACAAGCTGTACCGATAAAACAGAGGTATTATCCTGTGTCCCCGAAGAAACAGGAAGATATTTACAAAGAACTCGAGCGTATGTTATCTTTAGGAGTGATTGAGGAGAGTACCAGCTCTTGGTCATCCCTAGTTACAATAGTGACGAAGGCGAACGGAAAAGTTCGTCTATGTCTTGATGCGAGACAAGTGAACTCGGTCACTGTGAAGGACGCTTATCCTTTGCCGATAATCGAGGGGCTGTTAGGTCGACTTGATAAGACACGTTACATTAGCACGATCGACCTAAAAGACGCCTCTTGGCAAATACCCCTCGATCCATCGTCAAGGGATAAGACGGCCTTTACAGTGCCGGGTCGTCCACTATTCCAATTTGCCGTCATGCCGTTTGGGCTGTGTAATGCCGCCCAAACGATGTGTCGGCTAATGCATAAGGTCATTCCTCACTGTTTGCATGACCGAGTGTTTGTCTACTTAGACGATTTACTTGTTGTTGCAGAAACATTTGATGAACACGCATCACTATTATCGGAAGTGGCTAGATTATTGAAAGCTGCAAATCTAACCATAAATGTCGAAAAAAGTAAATTTGTTCTGAAAGAGACAAAATACCTCGGTTATGTGATCGGTGAAGGATGCCTTAGAGTGGACCCTGAAAAGGTTCGAGCCATAGACGAATTTCCCGTTCCAAAAACTGTAAAGCAGATACGACGATTTCTGGGGATGACCGGCTGGTATCGCCGCTTCATCTCAAACTACTCGTCCGTTTCAGCACCTATTACCGACCTGTTGAAAAAATAGTCGAAACTTGTTTGTAATCCGAGCGCTCAAGAAGCGTTTTTGAAGTTAAAAAATCCCTTATTTCGGCTCCAGTCCTGATAAACCCCGACTTTAATAAACCATTTTTCATACAATGCGACGCATCTACCACTGGTATCGGAAGTGTCCTGTTTCAAAAGACCAATGGCAACGAAGAACACCCAATAGCGTTTATGTCACATAAACTGAATAAAGCTCAAAGGAATTACAGCGTTACTGAGTTAGAGTGTCTAGCGGCAGTGATGAGTGTGAAAAAATTCAGACCTTATATTGAAGGATACACATTTACGATCATTACTGACCATTCCAGTTTACGCTGGCTTATGGAGCAAAAGGAGCTAGACCGACGATTGGCAGACAAGGTGGTCAATAAAATTGCAGGCTTTCAATTTTAAAATAGAATATCGGAAAGGTTCTTTTGAATGTTGTTCCAGACAGTTTGTCGAGAGTAAATGTCGAAGCTATAGAACAGTTGGATGATATACAATTTTCCATGTGGACTTGGATTCGGATGCATTTAATGATACTAAGTATACGGATAGAATAAGAGCGCTTGACGAAAATAAGGCTGCTCAAAGTTTTTGCAAAGTAGTTAATGGTAAAATGTATGTCCAGGTGGGGCAACAAACCGATACTGACATACCAATATGGAAATTGGTGATTCCTGAGTCCCTAACGACATCGCTAATCGAGCGAGCTCACAACCCACCCTTAGCCGCGCATCAGGGAATTGCGAAAACAACTGAATTGTTGAGGCGTTATTACTATTGGCCTATGATGATATCTCAGATCAAAAAGTTTATCAACAACTGCGATGTTTGTAAATGCAGCAAAGCTGTCAATTTTCGACGCGACTAGAAATGGGTAAACAAATTGGGGTGGTACGACCCTTTCAGCGCCTTTTTATCGATTTCCCGGGGCCTTACCCAAGAACGAAAAATGGATTCACACATCTTTTTGTAGTTCTCGACCAGTACAGCCGATTCCCTCTTTTGTATGCATTTCGTAGCGCTTCAGCATCAAAGGTGGTTGAGTGTATGGAAAATAAAATATTTCATCTTTTTGGGGTACCTGAATCAATTCTTTCTGACAATGGTGTTCAATTTAGCTCGATTCTTTTTGGCAATTTAATGAACAGATATGGAGTGAGACATGAATTCACCCCTAAATATTCACCACAATCGAACATGTCAGAGAGGGTGAATAGATCAATCCTATCTGCAGTGAGGGCCTATCTCAAGGATGATCACCAGTTATGGGACAGGCATTTAGACGAAATTGCAGGAGCTCTAAGGAATACTGTTCATTCGGCAACCGGGTTCTCACCGCATTACTTGGTCTTCGGTCAACATAAATTAATGCATGGATCAGCCTATTCGCTCCTTAGAGACCTGAATTTCCTTGGAGATAACCATGGATATATTTACAATAATGCTGACCGTTTGTCTTTAGCCCAGGATCTCGTATTAAGCCATCTGCGAAAGGCTCACGGGCAAAGTAAATCGAGATATAACCTTCGGGCACGAGTAAGAAGTTTTTTTCCAGGACAACGAGTATTTGTTCGGAATTTCGTCCAAAGTGACGCCTCAAAACATTTTTCGGGAAAGTTAGCAATGAAGTTCATACCAGCAACGATTGTAAAACGGATGGGAAATGTCTCTTATGAAGTATGTAATGAAGCAGGGAAGTCACTGGGGATGTATCATGCGAAAGACATTCGGTAATGGTAAATCGTTAAATTGTATTCTGGGTGTTGTCACCTATCTTAGCTTTTCAAAATCTATACTAAGCCCGGCCATGAGACTTATCTCCTGGGTGTGAGTCGTTCCCACGCGTGTAACAATTAAATTGTTAACAAATTCGATGATCATACGGTCAGCTTCCCCGCGTCGCATCGATCCTACTTTTGGTACTTTTTTAATCAACTGTATTCACAACACAATCAATTACCCGATGCTGCGTTGTTGCGTTGAACTGGCATTATAGCGGATCAATAAAAATACATGTACTTGTATCTAGTACAGAAGAAAACAAATACAAGTTTTGTATGATCGGTACACGATTTGTATTCTAATACAGGACCGTAAATTTGTATTTGGTGTGTGTGCTTGTACGTTTCATTTCGTAGAATCTAAAATAAATCTTTCATTTAAAACCGTGGTTTAACAAGTGACACAAGTGCTCGTGAAATAAAATTTATTTAAGCCTTTTACTTGGCTAATAATAATAATAATAATAAATTAAAAGTGCCTGCTCTAAAAGCTTCAACACTCGAATTATAAAAAATAAAACGTTTATAAGTTAAGCCAAGGTAAATTAAATGTTTGTTTTAAAATTTGTGAAAAACCACAAGCACCATACATATAATCCGTGTTAATATCCATTCATTTTGTCTTTGTTGCATATATAGAAGAACCCGCTGGTTTTCCAATATCGGATATAGCTGTTCTTATCAAACAAGCCGTAAATAAACCGTAAGTCATAAATTCTTATGTTATAAGTTGCCTGGATACGCGAAAATCCATAGTAAATAAAACGAGCATTAAACCACGGCTGCAGTGTGGTTCTTCGCGGCAAAAATTATATTAATCGAAGGAAAACAATTAAGTATTTCCTCATTCATACCTGTACATGCAAAAAAATATATTGGAAGCGGAATGCGCATATCATGCGCAACATAGTAAAATTCCCAAAAGGAAGTATCGGCGCCTGGAAAACAGGGTGACCTAAAACCTCGTATAATTTAAATTAAAAATTTGTATAATTTTAAGTTTTTTATAATTTCATCGGACCATGGTTCAATTCATAATAGTTAGCGTTTTAAATATTTACTGTTACTAAATTTTGTTGGTCAGTCATTTAAGATATTCATAATATGTACGGGTTCAAACTATTTATTTATATTATTTATTATATTATCTATATTTATATATATTAAATTTACATTATATTATAATATTTATTTATTTACAAGTTACTATATTTTGCAAATTGTATTTACACTTATATATTACTAACCACCCTTTATAATCTTACTATTACATACATATCCTATAATAAATTATCTATTTATTGATTCCGCCTAAATATTGAAGTTTGATTATAAATTCTGCTCATTGTTCAATAAAATTGTGGTTTGGTATACTAGAAAAAAAAACGGTATCAATTTTCTTCGGGTCGTTATGAAAATTTTGATAGTGTTAATGTGTTTAAATAGTGTTATGATCATGGAATTGTGTTAGTGATATCGATTTCCAAAAATGTGTCATTAAGTTTAAAGTGATGATTTAAGTTCTGTGCTCCATTTCAAATATGGGGATATACACCTTTTGGTGTATTATAATATCCAAAGTGACAGGGTGGGTAACGAACGGTGGTCATAGATATCGGATCACCATTACCTCAGACACAGCAAACAACATAGTTTCTCATTTAGCAGTTTCAACAGTTTTTTTATTCGTTTTGTTGACCGTGTGTGTATGCATTTAGAGTATGATTTCCCCTTATTTTTTTCTTTGTATTTAGCATAGCAGCACTTCAAGCTCTAATTTGGATGGTGAAAAGAACTCCCCAATCTGACTGCCACCTAGCCAGGCAACGTGCTGCTTCACCAATCAACCAAGTTAGAGATTCTGTTAACGATGGACGCGTGGTTTACCAAGTAGAAAATATCCTGTTGAACCAGGATCGACAAGTTATATGACGCATCGTTACAATTTCGCCGGCGCATAATTCTCACCAAACAGTGAGTTTCTCTGAATATAATGGTGTTTCGGCGAAGGCTTGTGGATTATCTTCACTACAAAATGACAATTCTCTTTATTAACGTACCCATTCAACCAAAAGTGAAGTTCATCGCTGAGCAAAATTTTGTATGGAAAATAAAAGTTAATATCAATTTGTGCTTCAGCTTATTGGTCGATTGGGCGGCGTGTGCGATGGTTGGATGGCTTTAATTCCTGCACAAGTTGAATTTTGTAAACACGTAAACCAAGATCCTTAGATAAAATCTTCCATATAGTGGATGGACACATCTCCAATTGCTGAGAACGACGTCGAATTGATTGATTTCGGTCTCCTCAATGATACGCTGTGTACAACGTCTATCGCTTGTTCGGTACGCACTGTTTGATGTCTTACTGAATGCGTATATTATCATTTAGGGTATACGTGGTGCTAAAAGGATCCATAATTGCCGTTTCTCTGGCTTGTGTATTCATTATGAAATGCACTAATGTGTCGGCATATCGGATAGCGTACGCGCAACACAAGCCAACTACATGACGATGAAGAGCGTTTGGAGGCAAATCGAATAAGAATTTCTCAAGCGCAGTCCATTATACGACTCCGGCATAACGGATACAGTCGAGTTCGACTTGCTCAGTTGGAGCTTACGCACAAAATATTTTGGAACATAGACAGGATGTAGATGGCTAAACGTGACAATTCAAAATGAATGTTTGGCGATCAGATACGATCAAATAGTCTATTACGCCATGGATGTATCAGTCGACTTCGGAACAATGAGCACTGTTTGTCAACATTGCAATGCTTTGAAGTTTCGACACGAACCGCAAGAACCTCGATTGAAGCATTTCTTGCAGAATATACAAAAGTACAAAAGTTCCATCCAAATGACATCATTTACACCGAATATTCTCGAAGCACCCAACTTTTAAAGCAAATTATTTTCCGATTATAACACACATCACATACACAATCATATCACACAAAGCCAAATCAACACAATTAACAACTTTTCACCGCCATGGGGAATAATAGGAGGGAGGGAATAATATGGACCTCCGAGGCTTATAAATTAAGAATTTGTGTTCAATTTTACAGATTCAAATAATCACAAAGTAGTGATCAGAGCAGACAAAAGACCAGCAAGTGAACACGAAGGACGCTTCAATGCACCGATGTTGCACGAAGTTGCCATTGTGGTTGTTGGTGATAATTTGGAGTCTCGCAACATTGTGGTTCGACGGCGTGATGGTAATAACCTTCACCGTATCTGCGAAAACCATCATTCGTATATGATGCATTACGATACTCGATGATATTTTACCGAACAAAAGTTCATTATTCATTTACAGGTCAAGAAAGAAACAAATAGGTCAGCTCAATGAATTTTTATGCCTATCGTTTGATGATTCGTCGAAATGAGGACAATCACATATTCAAATGCTGCAGAATGTTCCATCAGTTCGCCGTTGTTGAATACATTCATCTGCACGATGCCATGCATATATATGGAAATGTAAACAATGACGGCCGAATTATCATTTTGCCGTTTACGAGCGCCAATACGGACGACCAGACTTATTCATCACATCCATTTGCAACCCAAATTGGATCGAAATCACGGAGCTGTTAATACCCGGTCATACATCTACCGATCGCGATGACATTACAGCACCAGTATTCAAGTAAAAACTCAAGGCGCTCATGGACTTTTTTTTTGATTTTATTATTTAATCTTTGCAATCTGTTCTGAGGCCGAAACACAATAACGGCTACCCCCTGTATCGTAGTCACTCTGCAAAGAATAACGCCAGAACGATTACGTTGAAACTCAAAAATAAGGACGTGGTAGTCGACAACAGCTGGATTGTTCCATATTCACATTTTTCCATATTGAAATGATGGGTACTGCAATTCTGTGAAGTTCATCAAATCCGTTTGCAAGTACGTCACGGAAAGAAGTGGCATGGCTGTATTTGGTATTGCAGCTCCTGATGCCAACGATGAAGTTTCACAATATGAGATGGGAAGATATTTTTTTAAACAGCAACGAAGCAGTTTGGAGAATCTTTTCATTTTCCATACACGAACATCATCCATCCCGCTGTGGTCCATTTTGGTTGTGCAATTGGATAATGGACAATGAGTTTATTTCATGGCAGATAACTCGAACAGCGCCGAACCGTCGAACGTTGCTGTTGCCGATCGAGATGCTTTGAGTCAAGTAGTATAAACAAAAGTTCAATTTTTGAATCAGCAGCAGAAAACCGCTTTCGACGATTGACGATAGCAGACTAACTCAAATAGCGCTGGCTGTAGCATCATCTGGGATCGCTGCCACATTGTAAGAAGTAGAACGAACAGCTCATTCTGCGCCCAAACTTCCACTGAGTTTGTAAACGATAATTGAATCGGTGTGTAACATTTCCAAAAAATCAGCATAGGTGAAAGTACTACAGGATTGCAAAATAATCATTTTGGATGAGTGTACGAAGGCGCACAAACGAGCATTGGAGGCACTCGATCGAACATTGAAAGATTTTCAAATAATCCGGACCTCTTTGGAGGTACGATGATTCTGCTGGAGGGCGATTTTCATCGAACGCTGCAAGTCATTCTAAGATCAACAGCTGCTGATAAAAAAACAAATGTTTGGTGGACGATTTTTCTAAGACATCGGCAATGACAAATTCTAGTTGACGCTTCTGGCGGACTGGCCTCATTTCGTTTCCACCTAATTTTTGTCAGTTCACAATCTTTAAAGGAGAATTGATCACGATAGTGTTCCCGAATATTGGTACAAATTACAAAAATCATGTTTGTTAGAGCGAACGAGCCATTTTGGCAGAGAAAAATAAGCATTCATTTAACCCGATCAATTCCAATACAGATCCAGATGAAGTCGTCAATTAACCAATTGAATTCCTAAATTTATTGGATTTGCCAGGAATGCCGTCGCCCAATTTGCAGCTTAAGGTCGGCTCGGTGCTAATCATGTTACGCAACCTGAACCAACCAAAACTAAAGCAACGACAATCATAGGAAAGAACAAAGTCAAGAATGTTCCGATTCCAAGAATACGTTCAGGTTCCGGTTTGCCTTGCATTCGCAATGGCGATTAATAAATTGCAAGACCGGTCTTTCGAAGTGTGTGGAATAAACCTTGAATTGCCGTGTTTTCCCAATGGGCAGTTATACGTGGCGTGTTCGAGAGTCGGTAAATCATCAGCGGTATTATTTTTCTCTCTAGACAGGTCGTTAAATTTAACATTTCTCGATTCCTTTCCGAAGAGTTATTTAAAGTCACGAGACTATGCTGATAAATAAAAAAATATGAAGCAAATAGCGAAGTCTATAGCAAATGAATCCTAAATTAAAATCATTTATAATTAAATTTGCAGAAAAATCTTCTAAATAATAAGAATGAATTGCCAGTTTTCAATAAAGTTGAATTTAACAAAAATTCGGAGTTCCTACCACATCCAACATTTTAAATAGTTTTTGTGTGTTTTCCAAGTAAAACGAAATCCACCGGGCGTAAATTCTGGTGAACAATCTTTTCTATGTACTTAAGTAATTTTTGCATGCGAATTCGGTAATCAACAGTTACTGAACCAACCTCCTGTCTCCAAAATGATGAAGAATAATGAAGGCACCAAATATATGAAATGTCTATAAGGTTAATGAACCGTAAAACGTCCGATTACACGAAAGTCTGACCAAATATAATTCGATTTGAATAGAAATTTTATATTCAGAAAATTTTTGCATATTTTTGCCTAAATCATGTTAATTGAAGAGGTTTGGACGATTTAATGCTAACACAGAACAGAACGTAAATTATTCACACTTCTATATAATTACACCAAAATTCAACCCTCCATCCCTTAACCCTCTAAAAAAAAAATTATGACATTATTGATTCAAAAATAAAATATTAAAAAAATATTATTAATTTATAAATTTCTTCACATCAAACGAACGAAAAATGAAAATGTTGAATGAAAACGCAAAAGAAAATTAGGAAATTTGAATAAATTACAAAAAATAATGATTGATGAATATAACGATTTTGTTGTTGTTGCTTTAATTTATATAATTACAATCAGCAGCGCAAAGTCTTTATGTACATCCACTGTATAGCTCATAACATGCGCGGCTATGTACATACAATTTTCATATTTTCATCGAACCGTTACAATACCAAGTTTTATATAGATTTTTATTTTTCTATAAAATACATTATGTACTGCTCTCTATATACATAGTTATAGTTATACGTATATATCAGGGTGTTGATTATATTATAATGTAATAACAGAACTATGTGCTATATATTATAGTTGCTAGTAAAGTAGTTTATTGAAAATTTCAAAGGTTTGATTTGTCGCTGCTGCTGTAATCAATTATATCGTCAAGTTATAATATAATTAAGTGATTGGATTTTCCTATGTATAAAATTATTTATAGGTTATTGTTGATGATTGGTAACGAATATTAATGTTTCGATTTAGTATAGTTATATCGATGAGTGTCTACATCGCAAGTCATAAATTATATAATTACGGTGGTTACAAATTTATTTAGTGTGTTGCATTGTATAGTCGCCGAAGTGATGAAATATTAAACGTAGTTATTGTAATAATTAGTTTAGAATTAAACTCACCTGACCGAAGAAACGGCGGGATAACTGAACACGGAGAACCCATAGCAAATGATGTTCTCTGCACTAACCCACTACTACCAAAATCACTGGTTATGTTGGTATGCTGGCTGCTCAGCCACAATCCACCCCTACACGGGACAGGTCCAAAGGTTTCTAGCATAATGGAACGCATCGAAACGTAAGCCAAAAAACCACAACGATTTCGCTAAAGAAAACGGTGATTGAAATAAATCGCATGCTATTAAAATGTACCCAAGTATTTTCTAAGCATTTTACATGAACTTCATGGATATGGGTTGACTGTCTAAATCCGAAAGAGTGTCTTTAATAAATTATATGATTTTATAAAGGGTCTGACAGGGAGTCCCATGAGATTAAAATGTGATTTTTTAATATCAAGGCTAATTACCAAAGTCATTATAAGTACATTTTAAAGCCATTCTAAGTATTTTCATTTCAACTTCATTCACATTGGTAGACTTTAAATCACTTGTTTAAAATACTGTTACACTGTTTAAAATACTTAGAATGACTTTGGAATATACTTTAGGCCCATTTAAAAATCACATTTTAAAATCTCATGAAACACCCTTTCGCCAGCGGTCATAGTCATATTATTAACTAGGGACACTCGTTTAGATTTAAACAGTCTAAGGCCAATTAAAAATCACATCTCGTTTAAATTACACAAAATAAATTCACCTGAATGTTCATTTATACCAATAATCACTTTTACAATAAGTTTCTTGTTGTTGTATTTTTAGGATTAGTTTGTATACATTTTACTAGCATGAAATCGCTACAAAACTTAACGCAACCCAATGGGCAACCATTCAAACAAGTCGAACAACTTAAAGTAGAAATTGCTGTTATTAAAAATGAGGATTAAGCCAAAGAAAATACTATAACTCGAAACGGGTTTTATACTTCGGCAAATAAAAAAAATCTTTAGAGGGTCTTGTACCAAAGTAATGGTATCTTGTGCAGGTTCGATAAGCACTTGTGTGAACATTTTCTTCTAGAATTTTTTTATATTCATTAGATAACATATAAAACTCGTACGTAGTTTTTCTTGTTTTTCCAAATTCTCTTTTAATTTTTTGTTATTAGCTCTCAAACTTGGACAAGTTGTGCAGGTTCGATTGGAATATACAACTACAGTAGACAAAAAATTCTTTCACAAGAATCAACTAGAATTCTTAATCTCGTGCCTAGTTTTCTTCTTTTCTAAATATTTTTCAATTTTAATATATAAATTATAAAAATAAAAATAGTTTATCAAAATTTTTCATGAAAATAAGTTCGGCAAATTTCCGATAGGTGGCTATTACTCGTTTGGTATGCGCGCGCACATGAAGGGAATCAAATGTTTGCGAATGTGTAAATGAATGAATTTGGTAGTGTTCATAAATGACATAAATGACATAAATGAATGAATTTGGTAGTGTTCTATATTTATGATTATGCAACCAACACTAATTTATTCTACATCGAATACTAATGTACATCTACACGTAGAATATATTAAATTTTTTGTGTTGTGTGATTTGTATTTCAAATAAATTTAAAAAAAAATCGGACCAATGAAGACACACACACAAAGGAGATGACGATGTAATTTTTGATACACATTATGTATATTTTTATTTATTATATAAGTATGTACATGCTTTGATATTTAAGATTACTATAAAATATTTTTTGTGCACTAATTTATTATTTTACAAGGTATTATTATTTATATAAATTGTAAAGCCTATTTATATGCCTATAAGATATACCTATAAATTGATTTTAAAAGGGCGTGGGAATTTTTAAGATTGTTGAGTTACTTAGCCTGGAAACCATGCAAGAAACAAAACAAGGCGGAACTATGAACTATTTATGAGCTTTTGAAATCTCCAAATAAATAATTTTGAGCTGCTTTGGGGCCTTAACTCTAAAAATATTATTGTGAATAATATATGCTATTTATGAACTGAAATAGTTAGCGATAATTTTGAACTGATCCACTTTAGCATGAACTCCACCCATTTATACAGTAAAAATTTAAATATTTCTATATTGGATTTGGTGTATAGGAGCTACTATCGGAGCTCATAAATCAATCTTATTCGATCCGATAATCGTCAGTGCTATGTAGTGTTGTCTACATCGCGTAGATAATTTATATTCTGCACTTGTAGACAATGTATGTAGAAAATTAAGAAAATGGCTTTAACAATGTAGAGAATGTAGACAATGTCGAAAATTATATTTCTGTTAGCAATTATCAAAATTTAAATTTAAACTTATAGATGGAAAATGTGTAAGAATCACAACAATCAGTTTCGAACGGATAAGATTATTGATTTGAAAAAAACAGCCTTCTCTCTCATCAGGTCGCGATCAATATACGGAACAATCACAATAGTACTATTACAATCGAAAACCAAAGTAAAAAAAAAAAATATCAAAATTCTATTATTTCTTTGTAATCAAACAAACCATTTCATTATGATATAGTAATGTTACGTTAAAGGTGCGGTTTATGTTACGGTTAAAGTGAAAACCGTTGAATGAGCAAATTTAAAAAAAATTAAAATAATTTATACGATAAAAATCGGTTTTAAATAGTGCCTATCCTTGGGAGGATTAATTTGTGGAATGGAGATGCAGGAACTTGCTGTTTTTTGCGGCAATTTGCCATATACTACTGAACAATTCACAACAGATTAGACAATATCTAACAACATGGCTGGTATAATCCAACAAATTTCGAGCGTCCCTATTGAAAGACCCTTTGTAATGTTCAAAATCATTACCACGCAATAAAATGATAAAGCATAAACACATTTTGAGACCAATAATGACCATACGAGTACAAGTTCCTCATGTTCATAATCCTAATAAATGCAAAATATGACTAAAGGCTCACCTGATACTTTAAGCTTTATTTTTCCCTTTATCTACAACTAGCTGAGTTACCCGATGTTGCACGGGAGGTATATAAGCATGAGTTGTATTTTCGAATATTTTGTAGAAAATGTCTAGATAACTCAGTAGTTCCGGAGACGTAAGCTAGAAGAGGTTCAGGTGGATCATCCAGAGGAGGCAAATTCACTTTTTCATTTGAACAACACATTCCAGGCAATTCATTGTGAAACTTTAAAGCATGACAATACAAGCAAATGTTTTCCATTTGTCCAATTGAAACATTGTAATCATAGTCTTTCTCGTAATTGAATGCTGCTAACTTTAAATCACCTCTAAAAGTTTCTATTTATCGTCCATATCGTAACCGATCGACTTCCAGCCGGGCCTCACGATGTTCAATGGTTTCAGTAGCTCTAGAAGAAGAGATCCTGCTTCGAACGTTTTCAAGTTGTGTTTCACGCTGTTCAGTTGTTTCATCAGCTCTTGAAGAAGACATCCTGTTTCAAACGTTTGCAAGTTGTGTTTCATACTGTTCGCTTGATTCAGCCATCCTTGCGGCTCTAATCTTCCTCGACTTTGCAGTTACCTGCCCAATTGATTTTTTTTTTGGTGACATTTTTAAGCAAAAATGAAACGTGTAGCTAATTAGTTAGGAATAACGGGCATTCAAAACAGAAATTAGTATTAATTTATCAAAACGATTTTAATGTTCTCTTTATACGTTTCACCGCGAACTGTGTTTGAAAATGTCTTTACGGAATTTTTTTAAGCAAAATCGAATGTTATCTAAAATCGAAAAGTAATCATAGATTAACACGTTTATAAACTGAAAACTTAAATCTAATAAGAATCGATATTCACTTGAAATAATATTTAATACCTGGAAAATAATCACCAACAGTTATTTTATTGCAATATAGCTAACTAATCGAGAACAACGGCATCCGAAACACAAATTAATATTAATTTATTCAAAACGATTAAAACTACGTCCACTTCGATACGTTTTAACGCGAACTGTGGTTGAAAATGACATTTCAAAAAACAAAACTTAGTTTTTTCAAACTAAGGCAATTTTACACGTACAATAATTTGAATCCAAGGATGTTTCTTGTAGAAGATGCTATTTTCAAAAATAAAACGCTAGTACTTTTCAAAGTAATTTAGTTTATACGTACAATATTTTTTAGTACATTTCCTAGAATTGATTTTATGAAAGAATCATTGATTATTTAAGTAATAAACTAAATAAAGTAATAAACTATTGGCGTTTAGTATGAAACTACTATTTTCATTAAAAGCCGCCGGTTGCAATATTGGATTAAAATAGAATGTTAATTATTTCTGAAGTTATGTAGAAATTAGAACTCGCTGACTATGGTACATTTGAAAACAGGATATGATAAATAGGATATCACTAAACAGTACATGTCAAACCAGTAAAAATGGATTATTAGTATGGATAATATAAGTGTTCAGAGATTTGTCTTCAGTTAAAGTGATGAAAGATTGTCTTAAATTTAAATTAATAAAATTAATTTGAATAGTTAAATCAACTATAGTAGAGATATGATTTGTGTATAACAATCGCACGCTAGATATCCTTTTTGGTGTCTAAATTTGCGGCTAAGGCGCTATTTCGGAACATTTAAATAATTGTATCTATACATGTAAAAATGAATTCTTGATCCAGGGCAGACTTCCGGATTGGAGCATGTCATTAATTTCATATAACCCCTTTCCTTAGTCATTCCCGTCAAAAAATCTAAAAAAAAATTAAATTTGAGAAAAAATTTGTACCACAGCCCCTTAGACCCCGGGGTCCAGCCCCTTCAAAAGTATTGTGGGCTTGATCCTGAACATGCAACATATACATGTTAAAAATTTCATGGCGATCGGCAAAGCGGCTAAGGCGTCATTTCAGAACAATCAAATAATTGTATCGTTACATGTAAAAATTGTTTTGATCCAAAGGCGGACCCCCGAATCCGAACATGTCTCTTATTTCATATAACAACTTTCCAAAACTCATTCTCGTAAAAAAATTTAAATTTTTGAAAAAATTTGTACCACGGCCCCTAGACCCCGGGGTCCAGCCCCTTTCACAATGTCGTAAGATTGGTCCTGAACATGCAACATTTGCATGGTAAACATTTCATGGTGATCGGTTGAGCGACTGAGAAATCATTTTGGAATAATCAAATATTTGTATCTATACATGTAAAAATTAATTTTTGATCCAGGGCTGGGCCCCTTGAATTTAAACATGCCAGTAATTTCATAAAAACCAGCCCCATAAACTCATTTTCGTGGAAAAATTTAAAGAAAATTAAAATTTTCGAAAAAATTAGTACCACAGCCCCTAGACCCCGGGGTCTAGCTCCTTCCAAAATAACGTAAGGATGGTTCTGGATTTGCAACTTGTACATGGTAAAAATTTCATGGTGATTGGTTGAGCGGCTGAGAAGTCATTTTGGAATAATTAAATATTTGTATCTATAAATGTAAAAATTAATTTTTGATCCAGGGCTGGGCCCCTCAGATTCGAACATGTCAGTAATTTCATATAACCAGCCCCATAAACTCATTTTCGTGGAAAAATTTAAAGAAAATTAAAATTTTAGAAAAAAAAAATGTACTATGGCCCCTAGACCCGGGGTCCAGCCCCTTCCAAAATATCGTAAGGTTGGTTCCGGATATGCAACTTGTACATGGTAAAAATTTCATGGCGATCGGTTGAGCGGCTGAGACGCCCATTCGGAACAAACAAACAAACAAACAGGAATTCATTTTTATATATATATATTTAGGAGCACAGGGAGTGTGCCCACGCCTTATTCATCGCGTCCAGAGAATATATTAAGTTATTTCATTTGGTTTTATTTCACTACTGTTTTATATCACTGCACGGGAGCCAAGAATTTCATTTCTCTTTAATGGTTGACTTTCAATTTAAAATTCGTGTCCGTCTACGATAACCGAGTGTCGCATATTTGCCATGTTGCACTATTTTGAATACGGATCAATGAATGATTGATCCTAGCCAGCTTCCAGGGATTCTGAGCATACTTCTTTTGTACACCGGCCGAAGGTTGTGGGGGGGGGAGGTAAGTTGGGAGGAGGTTTCATTCCATTTCATTATTCATTTTTTTGTATATGTTCTTAAGTGGTCACCCGGAGACCTTGTAATAATCCAAGCAATGGTTGCTTGACTTTAGTTATGAAGTTATTGTTGTTTTATCTATCTATGCCACTCGCCCCCAATTTCAAGAAAGATAACTCCATTGAAAAAAGACCAGGAAACACAAACATCGGTTGATAATCAATTGGTGAATCTCTGGGCCAAATGTAATCCTGAGCTAACCCGCGCAAAATTGATATCACCTTCATTAAGAAATCCCCACCTGTATATTTTGTTAATGACAAGATCATCATTACAGCTATCAGACAATTTTAGTCTTGAAAATTACATTATCTGTAAGAAACATCTTTTTTTTGTATTCAATTTTGATCAAAATATACAACCAAAACAGTAAACAATCAACAAACTCATTTACGCTATAAGCTTTGTAGTACATCAACCACATTGCTCAAAATCGGATGTTAAAATCATACATGAAGTATTTGTTTCGAAAATATTCATGACAGATCGCATTTGGTACTGCGAAAGCATAGCCGAATTTAAGTCTTGTAAGTCGCTTATGGTTGTACCAATATTAAAGACATCGATTGACAAAGACATTCAATCTCACCTATTTGTTTAATAAAAATTGAATTTTAACTGACAAAATATAGAAAAACCCAATTTAAACTGGAAAACTAAAAGGTCGTCATCTTTCATACAGAAAAACAAGGAAAAACAACAAAAAAGTAATAATCTACATTGTCTACAAATTTTCTACATATCCTACCAATTACCTATCAATTGTCTACGGTATTTTCGACACCAACATGGAGACAATTCGGAAATATGCGTTGACGATCATCATATAAAATCGTAACAGCTTAATTTATGGTATATGGGGCTTTTCTTTCGTGAGCTTATAAATCGTTATACATATATCGAAGACAAACGTTTGATTAAATATCTGGTGGCGGTCTGGTGTAATAAATAATTGAACTCACTAAAATCGACATTTTTGTACATATCTGTATCCTTGTAGGTCTATATCGTCTGAGGCCAATTCCGTTTAATCTGATAGATTTCTTCTAAGATTTCATTGATTGGTTGATGATAAGAACTGTTTTTGGGATGCAATTTTCTCTTAGGCAAATCATAGGGGTGGTTTTCATGTAATCAATGAATTGTAATTATGTATATTGTAATAAATTCTGGGAACCATTTTGATATCATTGCTACATCAGAAGTTGCAATTTACAATATGCAAGTGTACAAAACCAATAGAGATCGAATTATAAAGGTAAGAATGTTAGGACATACGAAAATAAATTTAATTTTTACTAAACTTTATTTATTTTGCTTACACATTTTGTTCACGTTTATATACACGTCATACGTTGTTGATACAGGCATTATTAATGCATTTTGTGTTTTTTAAAAACATTTTAGACATTTTTAAAAAGAATTCCATGAAAATTAGGACATGAATGCACTAATTGACTTCAAATTATTTAATTTCAATACATGCATACTGCTATGTGTTTCGTTTTTATTCCATAAACCAACAACACTACACTATGTTGATTTTTTTTCCATTCATACGCAAATCTAAAAGAGATCAAAAGTATACATATTAACCACCACTACTAGGAAAATAATGTAGTATACATGTAGTACATGTGCGTACTTTAAATTTTAGGTTAGCTTCAAAATTAAAATTTATTTTAGTAAAGGACCCTCTTAACGTCAAAACAAAACAAAACAAACTCAGAAACTTCGCCTGAGGAGGAACAAACAACATAGAGTGCAAGAAAACCAGAGCGCCAATAACCCTTTCAGTCATCTATACGGACCTAGCGAATGTACACAAGAACATATCACTATAACCGAAAAAGAGACCATTACAAGCAGTTAGTACACCCAACGTAATAAATCAAGGAAACGTGCAGGGAAATCAACCAATGTATAAAGAGATACCACCTCCACCCATTAACAATGTTATCAAATGCAATAACCGCTCAAAACATCGAATGGTTCACCTATGAAAACAGAGCTGAGCAACCAATTAAAGTCATGACCAGAGAACTACATCGTGCATGCCCAAATAAAGAAATAACTGAGGAACTTAGACAGAAAGGATTCAAAATCGCAAATACTGTGGACATACTTCAAAAAAAGGTCATTTAAAGCGCAAACGATGCAAAAGAAACCATCAAAGTTGGCTCCCCTTTTGCATGCTTACATTTTAGAACGCTGAGATCACTGATAGGGTGTATACGGAATCAAAGCAATCCTTAATCAGTAATGCCAGGTGAAAATTAAATATTTCCCTACACATTTTTAAAAAATTCCCTACTTTTCCCTACAGACTGGTTTTTTCACTAAAATACATATGATGACGTATGTCAATTCAAAACTCTTCAAAAAAATCACAATTAATCAAATTTTATAAAATAATAAATTTGAATTCTTACTTATTATAAAATTAAAAAAATATTTATAAATTATTTCATTTACTATAATATTATCACAAAATATAAGTTTTAAATCTTACGGAAGTTTTCTTTCTATCAGCCTTTTTGTAGTATACCTGAATGAAACCTTAAGTTAGACTTAAACAGAAATACTAATAGGGAAATACCAATAAGCACTTTGAATTTTAATTCCTTTAGCTAATTTTATCAGTTTGTGCAAAATTTGTTAAATTTATATGTAAAGTACACATACTTTTTGCATAGAAAACGATTAAGTGTAAAAATCCCTACATTTACGCCAGTTTTGAAAAATCTGTCCTTTTTTCCCTAAGGCCATTTTTTCAACAAAATAGGGAATTTTCCCTACGTCTGGCATCACTATCCTTAATATAAAAGCTAAGATTGAGACATTTAAAAAGAACACTATAGTAGAATGATACAGACGCGTAAATTGCGCTGGGAAACATTCATCAAAAGACTGAAACAAAAGTAAGAACGAACAAGTGAAATGCGTATACTGTGGGTAAGTAAAACAAAAAAATTCAAGACAGCACCGACTCAGGAAGATCATGTCCTGCAAGAAATACTTCAGACGCTAAACGAAATCAATTCACTCTGGTTGCGCAAGACCAAAGACTAGAATATATGGGCGAGCTACTGAAAAACGAGAACAGAGACTAGGAACAGTGTGAAATATTAGGTGTGCAAGTAGAAGCTCTCATTTTTTAAAGTCATATTTAACTTTATTGAAAATATAATTGTTACAAAGATTAATTATCGGAACATTCGCCATTATTATGCATGCTGTAAAACTCCTCAGCCTTAGGGAAATATGAGTTTAGTGGTGTATGTGGCCGAGCGTTGTCATGCAGCAATATCACCTTCCGTCTTCCTAGCCCTGTAAATGGATTTTTTTCCTCCAGAACATCAATTAATTTGATCAATTAGGTCTGAGTTCAAATGTAACAGCTTGACCAGGTTCCAGTAGCTTATAGTAAATAACTCCCTTCAAATCCCACCAAACACACAGTAATACTTTCTTGGCATGACTATTCATTTTTGTACCTGATGTTGATGACTGTCCCCTCCCCTCATCTCCCGCCTCCCCCTCCCTCCCCCCCCTCCCCCGCATTTAGGATTATCGTACAATGGAGTTCGCCAAATATTATAAAACTCATAATAATCAGATCATTTTCTACAATCCAAATATGTCCAAAATCCATTAAACATTTTCACATTTTAAAATCGCCACACAAATTTTAGCCACAGTCGTATCTGAAATAAACAACTATAGGTTGTTTCAGCTTTCAGCATTGTCAAATTCTAAAACTTTTTCTTTCTTTATTTGTGTCGAATTTAATAGTCTAAAAAGAGTCATATTCCATCAAATCAAAATGCGATAACCGAATTTAGTTGATTTCATAAAAACCAAATCCAAACGAATTGTCCCATATTAGTCCGGTTAATCTAGACATAAAAATGAGAGCGAAGGTACATAAATTCGCATCAAGCTGAAAATTGGTAGAATCGTTAAAAATGTGATTATAAATAAAACTTAAAAGTTCCCCATCATTCCCGTGTATTGAAAAAATTTTACTCGAGGTCAAAGGTCAAAAAAATGAGTTTTTCGCGATTTTCAGCGAAACGGCAAGTCTTATCATAAAAATATTCAGACAAAAATTGTAGGTCATCATATTATCTCAAAAATGTTTCAGTGCTTTTTTTCTACGAGCCATCCTTTCTGGGATATAACGTTTCAAAGAGTTGTTCAAGTTGTTATGGGCATAATATGCATGAGTGCGCCACGTATATACATCTCTTATCTAGAGTTGTTATATATGTTGAAATATTTTTCTATCGGTGATTGTAACTTATACTTAAAATATAAAATATACATAACTATAAGAATATCAGGTCAAATGAAACCCAGTCCCTTACTTCATACGCCAGTGTAACTTCGAGGAAAACATCTGTCTCTTGTTCTATTGTGTGCGTGGCTAGGGTCTTACACCTGCTATAATAAATGAAATACCGTTAGTCTTGAGCGACACGCTGTAGTGAAATCACGTGTTTATCCTAACCTATATCGTGCTGTTTTGACTTTTATAACAAAAATGTCTGAATATTGTTTTATTTGTGAAAAACTTTTAACTGAAAGCGAAGTTGTTACTGTTGAACGTGGTATGAAGTCATTAATTAATGCAAGTATCGAACGAGCAGATGAATTTTCAGAATTTCTCAAAAATCAGAAATCTGTGATAATACATGAAAATTGTCGTAAAAATTATACCCGAAAGTCTTCTATTGCTGCAGCTAATAAAAGACAACGTGAAGAACAAGAAGCCAGTACATCCACAGTAAGTCCTCCTCGTACTAGATCACGTGTCAGTGAATCAGCTTTTTGTTTTAAAGAACTATGCTTATTTTGTGGCCAGAAATTGAATGAAGAGTATGAAAGAAGAAAATCCTCAGATTTTCGACGTCGAATTAGCCAAGTAAGTACACTTCAATTTAAAGATTCAATTCTGGAACAGAACGATTAAGCTACGACTCAAACTAAAGTATGGTGAAAAACTTATTATCACTGAGAAATCGGGAGCATCAACATTCATATGCTTAGTGGATAATCATCATGATATTTTGAATCAAGCCTGGTACGAAAAGAAAAAAATGAATCAAAAAGAAGAACGATTCAGAGTCCTAGACGCAGCTGCAGCTATTAGTCGCGAAGATATTCAAACCGTAGTGTTTGATAATTCTAATTACCCTCCACCAAGTCGCATGTTTGAAGATTTGAATAATGAAATCCCAGAATCATTGACATATCTTGTGGAACGAGTGATTTTAAAGAATAAACGATCAAATTTAGATCATCAAAAAAATCAGTTTTACTAGAAGAACCTATGCCACGAATAAAAGAAGCTCTTTCAGCAAAAAAATTTCAAGGCAAAAGCTCATGTGCCTATACAGATCTATCAAAATGACGGTGTAGTATAGGGTACAGTAAAATAAATGTTAAAGATTTTGTTTATGGAACTGAAATGGTATCTTTCCTCAAAAAAGCTGATGTAGTATGGTTTTATGGGAAATGGCAAAATGCGTGTTTACCCGGTTGGAATGGTTTTATTGAACGTTTAACAAAAAATCATATGAATTATTTTAAATCTCAAATTTCATTTTACCATTTATTCACCAACCAGCCAGAAGCTATAATACTATCTATACGACCTTACTTTGTGCATTAGAGAACGCAAAACGGTATGGCCATACTGTATGCATCGTGACTTTTGACCAGCCCCTGTATGCAAAAGCACGAGAAATGGTATCAGCCGCACCTGAGGGCTCTGAAGTATCAAAAATCATCATCAGACTCGGAGGATTTCATCTACTGATGTCTTTTCTGAGAGCAATTGGGCAGATTATGCAAGGAAGCGGCATGAAAGAAGTACTCGCAGAGATCTATGCGGTAAAATCATTAGAAAAATTGCTCAATGGTCATGCTTACGCAAGAGCTGTTCGAGCGCGTTATTCGAGCGCTTCAGCTTACTTTGGCAATTCTAATATTAAAAGAAGTTGAAATTAATGACTTAATGGATGCAGATCTAATCATAAATATCGAGAATATATTAGATAACACTGTTTCATACAATGACATTGAAAATATGAAGTATCTGGAGCTTTACTTCATAAATTGAATCAGAAACTGAAAGAATATGAGGAACGCGGACCAACTGCCAAACTTTGGATTCAATATTTTTCTATGGTTTCCATTGCTAAAGAGTTTCTAAGAGCTGAGCGTATGGGGGATTGGAAAGCTCATTTAAACTGCGTCAAAGAAATGCTTCCTTATTTTCACGCGTCTGGACATTTTCCTTATGCTAAGTCTGCACATCTTTATTTGCAGGATATGCAACAGTTACAGAATTTGATTGATCCTGAAGTTTACGAAAAATTTACAGAAGGATTTTTCACAGTTAGACGTTCAGTCAAATTAAGTTGTGGAACATCAACGGACATGGTAATTGAGCTAAACTAGATTTTGTTCAATGTGCTGAAGTTTTTAAAAACAGTAATTCAACTCAAGAAGAAGTTATCATCAACGGCATCCGCTTTCTTCTTTCTATGTACGGAGCTCCTAAAAAAACTACCTGGTTAGATAAGCATCGATATGTATGTTTTGTGAAAAACACTAAGAATAAGGAACAAGTTCAATTAGCTTCTCTAGTTAAAGTGTGGCTTGGTTATCAGCTAGACCCTACAGACTGGGGTTGGAAGTTGGTCGACAATACATTGGAGCCAGTTCAAACTTTACTCCCACCTGCACCGGAAAAACTGCTAAATACCATTTTTTGCAACTGCAAAAAGGAATGCAGTGCTAAATGTGGTTGCAAAAATGTCGGACTGTTCTGCTCTTTGGCATGTACAAACTGTCAAGGCCGGTCGTGCTCCAATGTTGAATCATTAACAGAAGAGGATTCGTTTGATTCCAACGAGGATACAACACTATTGACGCAATTTACTTGCACGTAGAATGAAGATGAAGAAGAACAAGAACGAGAACAAGAACAAGAAGAACGAGAAGAGTTTGACGGTTACAATTCAGACGAATAAAATTCACCACTTTTTTAATTTACATCGCTTTTTATCTTAAAATATTTACAAATTTCCGTAATTTTGCAATAGTTTTAAATTAAACAGGATCACAACTGACCCGTGGAGTAGGCCTACTGGGGAAACCACGTTAAAAAAACGCGCTAAGTACACTACCTCATAGGTGGCATGGAAACGTGTGCATATTATGCCCATAACAACTTGAACAACTTTTTGAATCGTTATATCCCAGAAAGGGTGGCTCGTAGAAAAAAAAGCACTGATACATTTTTGATAGATAAAATATATTTTTATGATAAGACTTACCTTTAAAATCGCGAAAAACTCATTTTTTTGATCTTTGACCTCGAGTAAAATTTTTTCCATACACGGGAATGATGGGGAACTGTTAAGTTTTATTTATAATCACATTTTTAACGATTCTACCAATTTTCAGCTTGATGCGAATTTATGTACCTTCGAATGTCTAGATTGACCGGACTATATATAAAAATACTAATCGGAAATAGACGGTTATATTTCAGAACTTCATCCAAAATTCAAGATTTAATATGAATTCTACCATAAAATTGACGAAAAAAATTCGAATCGTATGACCAGAGTCATTTTTCATCATTTTTATCTAGATTTCAATAACAAGGTTAGCTAGAAAACCGATGTTAATAAAAATGGTTCGCCATGTGAAACATAACTAAACTACAACATGTCTCTGATGGTTGTTGCTGTATTGAAATGTCAAAATATTACAGGTTTGTACATCAAAAGTTGCAGGTTTGATTAATAAATTATCGATATTAATATAAGTCGAACAAATTTTATTGAAAATGTAAAATATTTTTACATATACGGGAAATGCAACTTTGAACCAAAAATTTTGAACACTCATGCTTGAACGCCAGCATTTTGTAATTAAATTTATCTAAATTTTTATGGTGTAATTTTAGTTTACGTACAGTGCTGCGAAACAAATTTGGGCAATACATGTTTTATTGCAAATTGGAGTCCTTTTTTGCTAAAATTACAAAACTTTTGAAAGCAATTTTCTTATTGTTTCATTTTAAATACACGTATGACGATTGTATTGAAAAAAAAAATTACCTGCAATTTAGGGGCAAAACCTCTTTGATTAGAGTTAAAGTATTGGAATAAATTAAACACTTACTTTTTATTTTTGTTTTTTATTTTTTATTGATTTATAGAAGTTCTATCTTTAATATTAATATTTTGTTGAACCGCCTTTTGTTTTTATAACACCGGTACAACCCCGCAACTGATGTCCAAAACATTGGTCAAGCCAATTTTATTTTACGCCTACCGTGCTTGGCCGTCATTAGGGTGCAAATGTTTTATTGCCTGTAATGTTTTTTGAGTATAAATAGTACATATTTTGTAAGATTTAGTTATTCTATAATTGATCCTAGTCAAATAGAGAATAAAGTTCAATTTTAGTTTAAAAAAATGGGAAAAGTTTCAGTGTAAAAGCAATATGTTGATTAAAATCAAAATTTTAATTTTAATTTATGCAAAATCAAATGTATGCATCAATTTGCTTTTCATCTTCATTAACATTTGGATTAAGGTTGGGATCCTCGTCAAGAGTTTCATAAAAGTTGCCTGGGTATAGAATGCCCGGCTGTTTCATGTTTCATGAAAATTGAGTAAACATGATTTTTATAAAAAGAAATTTTGGAAAAGTAAAATTATCGAGAAAACTGAGATACATTTTCTCGGATGAATTTGGCTTGTACTTTCTAAAAAGTAAGATACACAATCCTAACGTCAAAAATTATCAAAAAATTAACTTTTTACCATATTTTGAAGAAGTGAAAATTTTTCCGCAAAATCAAAATTTTCTGAATATACGATTGTTTATCAACAGTTTTTAGAGTCCCTTCCTAAAAACTGTTAATTAACAATCCTTCTTTTAAAAATTTCTAAATTTTTACCATTTTCCTGATTTTCTCGATGGATACGTAAAGCAAAATTACACCAATTTTTAAACTAACATATTTATCAATTTAACTATAGGGGTTAGGTAATTATATATAATCACCGGTAAAAGTGAATAATTCTAAAAAAAATATCAAATTAACCGACGTAGTTGGTAATTACGTATAACAACCGGTAATTATATAATAACCAATTATAACCGGTGTGAAGTATTTAACGTTAATAAAAAGTGTATTTAAACTTTTTAACGAAAAGTGAAGACTCAAAAAGTGTAGCTACACTTTTTATCAAAAAATGTAGCTGGAAAAGAAAAAAAAACAGTTTGAAATGCGAAACACGTGGTTTAAAGAAAATTATGCATTAAAAATAAACAATAAATATTGAGAATCAAAGTACTACAAAAGTAAGTTTATATGTATACTTTATAAAAAAATTGTTAAAAGTATCTTAATTCAAAAAATCATCGGAACAATAGTTGCCAAGTGTGGAATTTTTATGTTGTTAACTTGAGATGGTATCTGGAGTTTGTAAAAAAAAAACTCAAGACAATCTGGATGTTGTGATTGGCGGTATGGCCCTACACGTGGAAGCATCTTTTGCAAAATTCACTTGATTCTTTATTAATTCAAAAAATTATCGGAACAATGGTTGCCAAGTGTGGAATTTAGTGTTTTTAACTTGAGATAGTATCTGGAGTTTGTGAAAAAAAAATAAAAAATATTTTAGCAATTACGGAATATTTGTGGCTGACGTTCAACCAATCAACAGTACATATAATATTCCAATTCGGGAAATAAGCCAGTACATTCAATTAGCTGAAGATAATTTTAATTTAAAGACAATAATACATTTTCAGAGGCCTAAAAACGATCGCGTCCCAGGCCATTTCATTGCCTATATCAAGCGAAATAATAAATGGTATCAGTACGATGATTTGTTGCCATTTTCTATTGAAACTTCTGAGAAAACAAAATTAAATCCCTGTGTGCTTGTTTTCTCAAAGTATTAATTAATTAATAAAGATTTAAATAATATTTTTTGAAATAATTATTAAATCATATTTTTTGTATTATTTATATGGTATTTAACTAAATTTTTAGATTAATATTTTAGTTTTTTAATTTTTTATAGTTGGAACTAGTTTTGCACATAAAATACAATAAATAAAATGAAAATATAAAAAAATGATAAAGGCTTTCGCGCGACCATACTTGAAATCCGAATTAAAAAAATTTTATTTGTATAAAATTGGCCAAAAAATACAGAAGGTACGTTCGAGCCATATCATGGGAAGCGAAGTCCGAGATTCATACCTCCACGTGGTGCTTCCTGGGTCCCTCAAAATGAATCAGGTGTAGAAAAGAATGGGCGATCAAGGGAAATTCTCTTTGTACTCATATTATTGAAAATATAATGGCAAATCATTACCGTTACCAAAAATTATGTATATAAAAATCAGAAAAAAACCAATTCAATAAGGAATGGAAAGTTTAAAAATATTTCTGAAAAGCGATATTCAAACTATTTATTTTAATATTGTTAATCACACCACAGCAAGAAGAATCTAAAAAAAATGTTAAACCTATTGGTTGGCCCAAATGTTGGCCAAATAAACGAGTCCGCGTTAACACCATATCGAAAAAATGCATTCCACAAATACTGAGGCATCCTTCTCAGTAAAGAACACTAAATTTCACACTCGGCAGCCAATCACAACATCCAGATTATCTTAAATTTTTTTTCACAAACTTCAGATACCATCTCAAGATAAAAACACTAAATTCCACACTTGGCATACATTGTTCCGATGATTTTTTGAATTAATAAAGAATTAAGTGAATTTGGCCAAGATGCCCCCACGTGTAGGGCCATACCGCCAATCACAACATCCAGATTGTCTTGAGGATTTTTAAAAACTCCAAATACCATCTCAAGTTAAAAACACTAAATTCCACACTTGGCAACCATTGTTCCAATGATTTTTTGAATTAATAAAGAATTAAGTGAATTTTGCAAAAGATGCTTCCACGTGTAGAGCCATACCGCCAATCACAACATCCAGATTGTCTTGAGTTTTTTTTTACAAACTACAGATACTATCTCAATCTTAACCGAATTTTTAAAAGTCAAAACTTTTGAACGCAATTGGCTTATTATTTCATTTGAAATACATGTATGACGTAATTTGTTAAAAAAAATGTACCTGCAATTTAGGAGAAAAACTTATAGAAGTTCTATCTTTAATATTAATATTTTGGTGGACTGCCTTTTGTTTTTATTACACCGGTACAACCCCGCAACTGATGTGAAAAAAAATTGGTCAAGCAATTATTTTATTTTAAGCCGATCGTTCTTGGCCGACGTTAGCGTGCAGATGTTTTATTGCCTTTAATTTACTTTTTGAGCATAAATAGTGCATATTTTGCAAGATTAAGTTATTCTGTAAGTGATCCTAGTCAAATAAAAAATAAAGTGCAATTTTAGTTTAAAAAAATGGGAAAAGTTAGTAAGCAGTGTAAAAGCAGTATGTTGGTTTGAGCGCGTGAAAATTTAACCACGTGTAAAATAGCAAAAAGATTAAATATTCCTAAAAATTCTGTTGCGTGGAATATTAAAAAATTGCGAGAGATGGGCAGTACACAAAGAAAGAAAGGCTCTGGAAGGCCCAGAAAGTGGACAACGCCAGTGGAAGATCGTTTCATAATATTACAATGCCGTCGGAACCATTTTAAAACTTCATCGGACATACGACGGGATGTTGAGCAAGCAACAGGAAAAGAAATTTCAGCCAGTTTAGTGAGAAAAAGACTTGTTAAAGCTGGTTCGAGAGCACTTAAACCAGTCCAGAAGTCTGAGTTCACATTACTAGTGAAAAAACAACATTTGTTATGGGCCCAGGAGCATGTTTCTTGGGCTTCAGAGATGTGGAATGATGTAATTTTCCCCGATGAATCAAAATTCAAGCTGTATGTTGGAAATTGAAAAATTCTTGTACGAAAAAAACCGAGCGAGAGGCTTGGCAACGAATGCCTTCTAAGAGTTTCACCAAAAAATGAAGGAGTTATGGTCTGGAGATGCTTTTGTGGAAATGAAACCGGTCGATTGTGCTTCCTTAGTTCCAACATTACAGCAGCTGTTCATCTGCAGGTCCTACACAACGAATTTGAGCCTTATGTGTTAAAGCTTTTTGGCGAGACTTGCAAATTTATTTTTGAACAGGACAAATTTACGTGCCATACCGTCAATGTTTTGCGTTATTGAATTTGAACTGTAGATAGAAAAATTGGCTTTCAGATAAACATAAATAGCTTGTTAGAAACTTGCTTTTTTTCTTATCTTTTCATTTAAAGGTAAAAAAGTACTTCGAAGAAAGAAGTATCGATGTGTTGAGCTGGCCCCCGTATAGTCCAGACTTAAATCCCATTGAAAATATTTGGTCTATAATGAAGCTAGAAGTAGCAAGAATGCGCCCAAATCGATTCAATCTTTAAAAAGTTTGTTGATGACGATTTGGGAATCCATACCTCCTACGACTTTGAAAAATTTATCAAATTCAATGAATCGGAGGTGTATCGCTGTATTAAGAGCAAATGGTGGTGCACCAAAATATTAATATTAAAGATAGAACTTCTATAAATCAATAAAAAACAAAAAAAAAATTAAAAAGTAAGTGTTTAATTTATTCCATTACTTTAACTCCAATCACCGTATTTTGAATATTTTGGCATTTTTCAGGGTTTTTCCCCTAAATTGCAGGTACATTTTTTTCAACAAATCACGTCATACATGTATTTCAAATGAAATAATAAGCCAATTGCGTTCAAAAGTTTTGTAATTTTAGCAAAAAAGACTCCAATTTGCAATAAAATACGTTTGCGAATTTTTTTTCTCAGTACTGTATATATACGAGTTCGGCTTCCAGCACAGTAGGTGCTTACGTCACTCGTTTGGACTGTGTAGCGGCCTGTTTCTTCAATTACAAGAAACACCGTACAATATACATAATTACAAACGGACAATACTCCGTCGATTGAATTATTTATTAACGGACAATTCTCCGTGTATAAATAAGCATATTCCAAAAGAATATGCAACAACAGTCTTCCCATGCAAAATCGGTACATACAACAAAACAATTTTGTACACATTACAAAATTAACAAATTTTATTATCATACCGATTTGCATGCCAATCAAGATCGTTACCAAACATTGAAACGAACGATATTGCAATTGTCGCATAGATGCCACCGTCATTGGTGTGATAACCAAGACACACAAATTTAAATTAAACGATGGTTCGGTAGTTATTGAAATTATATTATAGATGACTCCCCATCATCATTAAATGATTGTGATAACCAATGACACAATTATTTAATGCATAAGTAACATGATGGCGTAGCAATTACTACAAAGTAAAATTAACATTGCAATAGTGTTCATAGGCGTACGTACGTCTATTGGTAACCAACCAACTTTTATGGCCTAGTTTACCAAAAACGCAACAACATTGAATCATGGGCAAGAGACCAGGCTTTATTGCTGCAATTCAATATTTTATTACCTTGTTTACCAAAATGCGAAAGCACTGGATCAATGACTTTATTGCATCCATCTTGTTTTTTTATTCAGTTTTGGAGTTTCGAAGCCGCAACACGGAGTAACCAGCATCCTAAATTATCTTCATAAATAAAGTTTTTTATTAATTATTAAAATTAAATTAAATTTTGTTTTTTCATTTTATTATTATTATATTAATTTACCAAGTGCTCCGCCCGCCGTTTTACTTCACTTCCGCAACTCTCAACATACATCGTTATGATAATTTACGTGATGTAATTGGTTAAAACGATGGGATGGAAAAATCTAGGATTTTTATCCACTATCGCAACGGCACGCCTTTGTGTTGTCAAAGAGAAGAAAAATGTTAATTTTTTAGGAATTTTTTTTTTAGGAAAAATCACCATAAAATCAACTGAATCGATTTAGCTTTCTTTTAAATAGTTTCTATTGTATCTATATTTGTCGATGCGATGTTTATTCGAAATGATTAAAAATGATAAAAACAGTGTTTTTCGTCGAAATGAAAAGCAAAAAAAAATTAGATGTGGTTTTTCGGTCTTGATATGTTCGACAAAGTTGTTTTCTTGACCTGCGCAACTACTTTGCTGAAGAAAGTATAACGAAAATCTTAATGGTTCAAGCTATCAAAATATACCCTCAAAATGAGGGTATATTTTGACTCAGAGCCAAAACATGTCGAATGCGATATCTCAAAAATGGGGACTAACTTTGAAATGGCACTAGCACCGTTGAATTCAGCATACTCGAATTAGGTTTACCCCCCGGGTGCCCCGCTTGTCACGAAAAAAAGTTTGCAATTCAAGCACAGCGTAATTATACACACAATTGTGTTGTTTGTACTTCAAATCAAGCGAAATTTTTTTTATCAAAAACGCCATTACATACTATGGTTTTAACTCACACATTTGTGTGGTTTGGACTTAAATTGGGCCAAATTTTTTTTTGGTTGAAAAAAGGTTAATCAAAATACTTATGTTCGTACCCCTTTAAAATTTTAATTTAAACATTGAGCATATCCCTGTTAACCTTGACAACAAAAAATCAAAAAATAATCAGTTTTCGTTTTAAATCTCAACGCGAGTGGTGCAAGTGCGAAAATATTGTTGAGTTTAAATGAAGTGCACGTGCTCTGTAGTGTTTTGTGTAGTGTAGTGCATTTTTCGAGTTTAAATGTAGTGGACGTGTTGTGTAGTGTTTTGTGTAGTGTTTAGTGTTTGTGTAGTGCATTTTTATTTAATTAGATAAAATATAAACTAATTAATAGCTATGAGTAGTTCAAAATTGTAATAAATGTTTAATTATTGTGTATGTGTGTATGTGTGTTATTATTTGTGCTATTGTGTTTTTATAAAGAAAATTTTGTCTAGACAGTTTACCGTAAGCAAAACCCGATTCATATGGGGTACGAACTGTTTATGGCATTCCACAAATTGGTGAGTGTTTTGTTTTGTTTTTATTGTTTAACATTTATCGAGAGTGCATGAACTTTATTTTACCGAATTTGAGAATTTAATCAGAAGTTTTATAAATTCGCTGATGAAGAATGGTCTGCGATTTTTGGCATCGTTTTTTAGAGTTGTAATCCGAATCTAATTCTATAATTTTCTGGAACTGCGATGGTTCGCCGTATACGATATATGTACAATATATCCGTTCCGCCCGTCTCGTTTTATTCGAAGTGTAAATTAGTAGAAACGAATGCATTGTGTTTGAAAATATAAATTTTGTTTCTAGACGGTTATAGTAAGCTAAGATGCAACACAGTGAATCCGATTCTGGCCGCATCGTTTTTTAAAAATGTGTAACCTGATGGCCTGGGCCAGTTGCACCGCGAGGTTGCACACAAATATTTTTTTTACGAATAGCGCATACCGGTCGGGAGTGTAGTCTACATGTGTGTGTGTGCTACAAATCAAAAAATCTAATTTTAACAACAAAAAAAATTAACTAATTTACAACATATAGAAAATTTGATACATTACATTGCTTGCGCGCTTACATCACTCCATCAGCGCTCACTCCATTAACACATCATTGCGGTGCCCAATCAAGTATAAGAAAACGCGATCGTCTTGGACGGGTAACTGGATGAAATATTCACTAGATCACTTACATATCGTAATCAAAAAATAATTAAATTACAAAACAAATCTCTTTAAATGCTAATAAAAAAAATGAAAATATGAATAGAAAATGTTTTACCACTGTTTCGTTTGAGAGGTGACCTTCCGCGAAAGACAATCTTCTCTGAATTCCTGAATGTAACCCGGATGCTTGAACGGTTTGCCGGAGCCCCTGGCCAGCAGCGTACAAATCCGTGGTATCTGGATTGTGGGTGGTATAAAAGATTTGGTTCCTCAACCGTTGAAAACGTTGCGCGATACGTTGTTGTTAGTATATTAGTACTTGATCCACTAATCTTGGAAACTTCACAAAAAATGATATACACTAATGTCCAATAATGAATTTTACTTTGGTTAAAAAGTTTTTGTTGTTTGTGGTTTATTATATTTTTATTTAGTTACAACCATTTTATATAAATTGTCTAAGTTGTGTATATAACAAAGATGCACTCAACATTTTCACATAATTTTTAAATTTTGTACATTAAAACTTTACAATTTTTATTCAATTTATTTTACATACAATCTATTTTTTTAAAATTCTTATAATTTAGTGATGATGTTTCTTCCAATTCCAAACTCGACTGTCCCAATACATTTAATTGCGTGCATCAACCAAATCGACGTCACGAATAATTTCATCAAGCCACCGTAATCAGGCTGTTTTTTTCGTTTGTGTATAGATTAATTTTTATGGATTAACCCATCTCAATTATGTGTAATTACTTAACCAATTAAAAATCCCGGTTGTATGACCTACATTTGTATTGCTTGCTATCATTCTCTGCACGTAAGAAGCAATTATATTCACCATAAATGAAACATAGCCAACACTTCGCAATGGATTTTTTTTTTACTAAAGCCAGCCTTTCTTTAACGTTGGACGCAGCCGATCGTTACAAATGTCATTCTGAATGAAAACCGGCTAACGGATAAATTTAACTATATAGATTTAAATGTTATTTTAGATTATACAATACAATTTTTCTATTTATACCAAAGGCTGTTATAAACTAAACCTGTTGAGAATTTTATCTAAGATTATTTGTTTAAAGCCGAATTGTACTAGTTAATTGATTAAAAAAATAATTAAGTAATTAAAATTATTAAAGATTTTGTCACTAAAAAAATGTTTTTATGTAATTATAACACTTCATCTTGAACCTGTTACTGTCGAGAATTTTTGATACGATTTGCTGTCTTTATTGCTGAATTTTCCGGCGGTACAATATGATTGACATTTTACGGTCCATTACATCAACTACTGCCGGATCAATTCACAATTCATTTAATTCCTGCTCCAGTGGGGAGTCATGTAAAACGTAAATACACACAAATAGGTGTCTAAACATATTAATCCAACCATTATTTGTAACTTTTCGAGGGTCACTATTCCCGGGATTATCACTATTCCCGGGATCAGCCACACAAATTTTAGCCACAGTGGTATCTGAAATAAACAATTATAGGTTGTTTCAGCATTGTCAAATTCTAAAAATCTTTCTTTCTTTATTTGTGTCGAATTTAATAGTCTAAAAAGAGTCAAATTCCATCAAATCCAAATGCGATAACCGAATTTAGTTGATTTCATAAAGACCAAATTCAAACGAATTGTCCCATATATAAAAATACTAATCGGAAATAGACGGTTATATTTCAGAACTTCATTCAAAATTCAAGATTTAATATGAATCCTACCATAAAATTGACAAAAAAATTCGAATCGTAGAAGCCATCCTTGGATGGACAAACGTTTTGCAGTTTTGGACAGGTACCTCCAAAACGTCGGAAGTGGTTTTGGATCAGAGTCATTTTTCATCATTTTTATCTAGATTTCAATAACAAGGTTAGCTAGAAAACCGAAGTTAATAAAAATGGTTCGCCATGTGAAACATAACTAAACTACAACATGTCTCTGATGGTTGTCGCTGTATTGAAATGTCAAAATATTACAGGTTTGTACATCAAAAGTTGCAGGTTTGATTAATAAATTATCGATATTAATATAAGTCGAAGAAATTTTATTGAAATGTAAAATATTTTTACATATACGGGAAATGCAACTTTTAACCAAAAATTTTGAACACTCATGCTTTAACGCAAACATTTTGCAATTAAATTTATCTAAATTTTTCTGGTGTAATTTTACTTTACGTAAAGTGCTGGGAAAAAAAATTGGGCAATACTTCAATACAAAATTCAATAATTTTGAAAGCAATTTTCTTATTGTTTCATTTTAAATACATGTATGATGTAATGTATTGAAAAAAAAATTACCTGCTATTTAGGGGCAAAACCTCCTTGATTGGAGTTAAAGTAATGGAATAAATTAAACACTTACTTTTAATTTTTGTTTTTTATTTTTTATTGATTTATAGAAGTTCTATCTTTAATATTAATATTTTGTTGGACCGCCTTTTGTTTTTATAACACCGGTACAACCCCGCAACTGATGTCCAAAACATTGGGGAAGCCAATTTTATTTTACGTGCTTGGCCGTCATTAGGGTGCAAATGTTTTATTGCCTGTAATGTTTTTTGAGTATAAATAGTGCATATTTTGTAAGATTAAGTTATTCTGTAATTGATCCTAGTCAAATAGAGAATAAAGTGCAATTTTAATTTAAAAAAAATGGGAAAAGTTTCAGTGTAAAAGCAATATGTTGATTAAAATCAAAATTTTAATTTTAATTTATGCAAAATCAAATGTATGCATCAATTTGCTTTTCATCTTCATTTACATTTGGATTAAGGTTGGAATCCTCGTCAAGAGTTTCATAAAAGTTGCCTGGGTATAGAATGCCCGGCTGTTTCATGTTTCATGAAAATTGAGTAAACATGATTTTTATAAAAAGAAATTTTGGAAAAGTAAAATTATCGAGAAAACTGAGATACATTTTCTCTGATGAATTTGGCTTGTACTTTCTAAAAAGTAAGATACACAATCCTAACGTCAAAAATTATCAAAAAATTAACTTTTTACCGTATTTTCATGAAGTGAAAAATTTTCCGCAAAATCAAAAATTTTTCAATATACGATTGTTTATCAACAGTTTTTAGAGTCCCTTCCTAAAAACTGTTAATTAACAATCCTTCTTTTAAAAATTTCTAAATTTTTACTCTTTACCTGATTTTCTCGATGGATACGTAAAGCAAAATTACACCAATTTTTAAACTAACATATTTATCAATTTAACTATAGGGGTTAGGTAATTATATATAATCACCGGTAAAAGTGAATAATTCTAAAAAAAATATCAAATTAACCGACGTAGTTGGTAATTACGTATAACAACCGGTAATTATATAATAACCAATTATAACCGGTGCGAAGTATTTAACGTTAATAAAAAGTGTAGTTAAACTTTTTAACGAAAAGTGAAGACTCAAAAAGTGTAGCTACACTTTTTATCAAAAAATGTAGCTGGAAAAGAAAAAAAGACAGTTTGAAATGCGAAACACGTGGTTTAAAGAAAATTGTGCATTAAAAATAAACAATAAATATTGAGAATCAAAGTACTACAAAAGTAAGTTTATATGTATACTTTATAAAAAAATTGTTAAAAGTATCTTAATTCAAAAAATCATCGGAACAATAGTTGCCAAGTGTGGAATTTTTATGTTGTTAACTTGAGATGGTATCTGGAGTTTGTGAAAAAAAAAATAAAAAATATTTTAGCAATTACGGAATATTTGTGGCTGACGTTCAACCAATCAACAGTACATATAATATTCCAATTCGGGAAATAAGCCAGCACATTCAATTAGCTGAAGATAATTTTAATTTAAAGGCAATAATACATTTTCAGAGGCCTAAAAACGATCGCGTCCCAGGCCATTTCATTGCCTATATCAAGCGAAATAATAAATGGTATCAGTACGATGATTTGTTGCCATTTTCTATTGAAACTTCTGAGAAAACAAAATTAAATCCCTGTGTGCTTGTTTTCTCAAAGTATTAATTAATTAATAAAGATTTAAATAATATTTTTTGAAATAATTATTAAATCATATTTTTTGTATTATTTATATGGTATTTAACTGAATTTTTAGATTAATATTTTAGTTTTTTAATTTTTTATAGTTGGAACTAGTTTTGCACATAAAATACACTAAGTAAAATGAAAATATAAAAAAAAGATAAAGGCTTTCGCGCAACCATACTTGAAATCCGAATTAAAAAAATTTTATTTGTATAAAATTGGCCAAAAAATACAGAAGGTACGTTCGAGCCATATCATGGGAAGCGAAGTCCGAGATTCATACCTCCACGTGGTGCTGCCTGGGTCACTCAAAATGAATCAGGTGTTGAAAAGAATGGGCGATCAAGGGAAATTCTCTTTGTACTCATATTATTGAAAATATAATGGCAAATCATTACCGTTACCAAAAATTATGTACGAGTATATAAAAATCAGAAAAAAACCAATTCAATAAGGAATGGAAAGTTTAAAAATATTTCTGAAAAGCGATATTCAAACTATTTATTTTAATATTGTTAATCACACCACAGCAAGAAGAATCTAAAAAAAATGTTAAACCTATTGGTTGGCCCAAATGTTGGCCAAATAAACGAGTCCGCGTTAACACCATATCGAAAAATGCATTCCACAAATACTGAGGCATCCTTCTCAGTAAAGAACACTAAAATTCACACTCGGCAGCCAATCACAACAACCAGATTATCTTAAATTTTTTTTCACAAACTTCAGATACCATCTCAAGATAAAAACACTAAATTCCACACTTGGCATACATTGTTCCGATGATTTTTTGAATTAATAAAGAATTAAGTGAATTTGGCCAAGATGCCCCCACGTGTAGGGCCATACCGCCAATCACAACATCCAGATTGTCTTGAGGATTTTTAAAAACTCCAAATACCATCTCAAGTTAAAAACACTAAATTCCACACTTGGCAACCATTGTTCCAATGATTTTTTGAATTAATAAAGAATTAAGTGAATTTTGCAAAAGATGCTTCCACGTGTAGAGCCATACCGCCAATCACAACATCCAGAATGTCTTGAGTTTTTTTTTTACAAACTACTACTATCTCAATCTTAACCGAATTTTTAAAAGTCAAAACTTTTGAACGCAATTGGCTTATTATTTCATTTGAAATACATGTATGACGTAATTTGTTAAAAAAAATGTACCTGCAATTTAGGAGAAAAACTTATAGAAGTTCTATCTTTAATATTAATATTTTGGTGGACTGCCTTTTGTTTTTATTACACCGGTACAACCCCGCAACTGATGTGAAAAAAAATTGGTCAAGCAATTATTTTATTTTAAGCCGATCGTTCTTGGCCGACGTTAGCGTGCAGATGTTTTATTGCCTTTAATTTACTTTTTGAGCATAAATAGTGCATATTTTGCAAGATTAAGTTATTCTGTAAGTGATCCTAGTCAAATAAAAAATAAAGTGCAATTTTAGTTTAAAAAAATGGGAAAAGTTAGTAAGCAGTGTAAAAGCAGTATGTTGGTTTGAGCGCGTGAAAATTTAACCACGTGTAAAATAGCAAAAAGATTAAATATTCCTAAAAATTCTGTTGCGTGGAATATTAAAAAATTGCGAGAGATGGGCAGTACACAAAGAAAGAAAGGCTCTGGAAGGCCCAGAAAGTGGACAACGCCAGTGGAAGATCGTTTCATAATATTACAATGCCGTCGGAACCATTTTAAAACTTCATCGGACATACGACGGGATGTTGAGCAAGCAACAGGAAAAGAAATTTCAGCCAGTTTAGTGAGAAAAAGACTTGTTAAAGCTGGTTCGAGAGCACTTAAACCAGTCCAGAAGCCTGAATTCACATTACTAGTGAAAAAACAACATTTGTTATGGGCCCAGGAGCATGTTTCTTGGGCTTCAGAGATGTGGAATGATGTAATTTTCTCCGATGAATCAAAATTCAAGCTGTATGTTGGAAATTGAAAAATTCTTGTACGAAAAAAACCGAGCGAGAGGCTTGGCAACGAATGCCTTCTAAGAGTTTCACCAAAAAATGAAGGAGTTATGGTCTGGAGATGCTTTTGTGGAAATGAAACCGGTCGATTGTGCTTCCTTAGTTCCAACATTACAGCAGCTGTTCATCTGCAGGTCCTACACAACGAATTTGAGCCTTATGTGTTAAAGCTTTTTGGCGAGACTTGCAAATTTATTTTTCAACAGGACAAATTTACGTGCCATACCGTCAATGTTTTGCGTTATTGAATTTGAACTGTAGATAGAAAAATTGGCTTTCAGATAAACATAAATAGCTTGTTAAAAACTTGCTTTTTTTCTTATCTTTTCATTTAAAGGTAAAAAAGTACTTCGAAGAAAGAAGTATCGATGTGTTGAGCTGGCCCCCGTATAGTCCAGACTTAAATCCCATTGAAAATATTTGGTCTATAATGAAGCTAGAAGTAGCAAGAATGCGCCCAAATCGATTCAATCTTTAAAAAGTTTGTTGATGACGATTTGGGAATCCATACCTCCTACTACTTTGAAAAATTTATCAAATTCAATGAATCGGAGGTGTATCGCTCTAATAAGAGCAAATGGTGGTGCCCCAAAATATTAATATTAAAGATAGAACTTCTATAAATCAATAAAATACAAAAAAAAAATTAAAAAGTAAGTGTTTAATTTATTCCATTACTTTAACTCCAATCACCGTATTTTGAATATTTTGGCATTTTTCCGGGTTTTCCCCTAAATTGCAGGTACATTTTTTTTTTCAACAAATCACGTCATACATGTATTTCAAATGAAATAATAAGCCAATTGCGTTCAAAAGTTTTGTAATTTTAGCACAAAAGACTCCAATTTGCAATAAAATACATTTGCCCAATTTTTTTTCCCAGTACTGTATATATACGAGTTCTACCAGAGCCATCTATGATTTTGAAGAGCCGCAATATTAAAAAGAGAGCTTTCAGTAGAGGGGAAGCTTTTATTGAATTACTATAAGAAACCGTGGTAATTGGAAAATTTTTGAACATGAATTTATGAATAAAAAATTAAACAAATCATCTAAATTTTAATTTTATATTTTTAATAAACTATTTAAATAACACATATTTGAAAATCAGCCATCATAATGTCCAAGAAAATGATCTGATTATTATGAGTTTTGTAATATTTGGCGAACTCCATTGTACGATAATCGTAAATGCGGGGGGAGGGGGGGGGGGGGCAGGAGATGAGGGGAGGGGCAGTCATCATCATCAGGTGCAAAAATGAATAGTCATGCCAAGAAAGTATTACTGTGTGTTTGGTGGGATTTGAAGGGATTTATTTACTATCAGCTACTGGAACCTGGTCAAGCTGTTACATTTGAACTCAGACCTAATTGATCAAATTAATTGATGTTATGGAGGAAAAAAATCCATTTTCAGGGCTAGGAAGACGGAAGGTGATATTGCTGCATGACAACGCTCGGCCACATACACCACTAAACTTATATTTTCCTAAGGCTGAGAAGTTTTACAGCATGCATAATAATGGCGAATATTCCGTTGTAATAAAAGAACACTAAAATTCACACTCGGCAGCCAATCACAACAACCAGATTATCTTAAATTTTTTTTCACAAACTTCAGATACCATCTCAAGATAAAAACACTAAATTCCACACTTGGCATACATTGTTCCGATGATTTTTTGAATTAATAAAGAATTAAGTGAATTTGGCCAAGATGCCCCCACGTGTAGGGCCATACCGCCAATCACAACATCCAGATTGTCTTGAGGATTTTTAAAAACTCCAAATACCATCTCAAGTTAAAAACACTAAATTCCACACTTGGCAACCATTGTTCCAATGATTTTTTGAATTAATAAAGAATTAAGTGAATTTTGCAAAAGATGCTTCCACGTGTAGAGCCATACCGCCAATCACAACATCCAGAATGTCTTGAGTTTTTTTTTTACAAACTACTACTATCTCAATCTTAACCGAATTTTTAAAAGTCAAAACTTTTGAACGCAATTGGCTTATTATTTCATTTGAAATACATGTATGACGTAATTTGTTAAAAAAAATGTACCTGCAATTTAGGAGAAAAACTTATAGAAGTTCTATCTTTAATATTAATATTTTGGTGGACTGCCTTTTGTTTTTATTACACCGGTACAACCCCGCAACTGATGTGAAAAAAAATTGGTCAAGCAATTATTTTATTTTAAGCCGATCGTTCTTGGCCGACGTTAGCGTGCAGATGTTTTATTGCCTTTAATTTACTTTTTGAGCATAAATAGTGCATATTTTGCAAGATTAAGTTATTCTGTAAGTGATCCTAGTCAAATAAAAAATAAAGTGCAATTTTAGTTTAAAAAAATGGGAAAAGTTAGTAAGCAGTGTAAAAGCAGTATGTTGGTTTGAGCGCGTGAAAATTTAACCACGTGTAAAATAGCAAAAAGATTAAATATTCCTAAAAATTCTGTTGCGTGGAATATTAAAAAATTGCGAGAGATGGGCAGTACACAAAGAAAGAAAGGCTCTGGAAGGCCCAGAAAGTGGACAACGCCAGTGGAAGATCGTTTCATAATATTACAATGCCGTCGGAACCATTTTAAAACTTCATCGGACATACGACGGGATGTTGAGCAAGCAACAGGAAAAGAAATTTCAGCCAGTTTAGTGAGAAAAAGACTTGTTAAAGCTGGTTCGAGAGCACTTAAACCAGTCCAGAAGCCTGAATTCACATTACTAGTGAAAAAACAACATTTGTTATGGGCCCAGGAGCATGTTTCTTGGGCTTCAGAGATGTGGAATGATGTAATTTTCTCCGATGAATCAAAATTCAAGCTGTATGTTGGAAATTGAAAAATTCTTGTACGAAAAAAACCGAGCGAGAGGCTTGGCAACGAATGCCTTCTAAGAGTTTCACCAAAAAATGAAGGAGTTATGGTCTGGAGATGCTTTTGTGGAAATGAAACCGGTCGATTGTGCTTCCTTAGTTCCAACATTACAGCAGCTGTTCATCTGCAGGTCCTACACAACGAATTTGAGCCTTATGTGTTAAAGCTTTTTGGCGAGACTTGCAAATTTATTTTTCAACAGGACAAATTTACGTGCCATACCGTCAATGTTTTGCGTTATTGAATTTGAACTGTAGATAGAAAAATTGGCTTTCAGATAAACATAAATAGCTTGTTAAAAACTTGCTTTTTTTCTTATCTTTTCATTTAAAGGTAAAAAAGTACTTCGAAGAAAGAAGTATCGATGTGTTGAGCTGGCCCCCGTATAGTCCAGACTTAAATCCCATTGAAAATATTTGGTCTATAATGAAGCTAGAAGTAGCAAGAATGCGCCCAAATCGATTCAATCTTTAAAAAGTTTGTTGATGACGATTTGGGAATCCATACCTCCTACTACTTTGAAAAATTTATCAAATTCAATGAATCGGAGGTGTATCGCTCTAATAAGAGCAAATGGTGGTGCCCCAAAATATTAATATTAAAGATAGAACTTCTATAAATCAATAAAATACAAAAAAAAAATTAAAAAGTAAGTGTTTAATTTATTCCATTACTTTAACTCCAATCACCGTATTTTGAATATTTTGGCATTTTTCCGGGTTTTCCCCTAAATTGCAGGTACATTTTTTTTTTCAACAAATCACGTCATACATGTATTTCAAATGAAATAATAAGCCAATTGCGTTCAAAAGTTTTGTAATTTTAGCACAAAAGACTCCAATTTGCAATAAAATACATTTGCCCAATTTTTTTTCCCAGTACTGTATATATACGAGTTCTACCAGAGCCATCTATGATTTTGAAGAGCCGCAATATTAAAAAGAGAGCTTTCAGTAGAGGGGAAGCTTTTATTGAATTACTATAAGAAACCGTGGTAATTGGAAAATTTTTGAACATGAATTTATGAATAAAAAATTAAACAAATCATCTAAATTTTAATTTTATATTTTTAATAAACTATTTAAATAACACATATTTGAAAATCAGCCATCATAATGTAGTATTTATTTGGTAAGTTTAAACTAAAGCGGAGCAAAAATTTATTAATTTTCTATAAAAATGAGCTTTCCGTTTAGTTGTGTAGGTTCATAAAGTAAGATAATAAAGGGTGGCGCCGCGGATTCCTCTTACATCCAATTTAAAATTTAGTTTTATAAAAATGTATCTTATTTGGTAAATTCTGGTCACATGCACCTCAGAATTTTTGAGGTGAACGATGCACTTAATAGCAATCTAAACATTCTCCATTTATTACAAAATTAAAGAGAAAACGTGAGCTGAAACGAAATTTTATGAACCACCATGTAGAAACAATAATATTATTCATATAATAAAATTTTTACATCAAAATCTATTATTATTTTTGTATACAAAAAATCAACGTTGTCATGGTTTTCTTAATTAAATATTATTACAAAACAGAACAAAACGTAAAAACCTTCAATTTTATTCGATTGCAAAACTGAGCTTTCTGTAATTTGAAAATCCGTTTACAGATGTCTCTGTAATAAATTTACTTGAAATTACAGAAAAGTGTAAAATAATTAAATAACTATTTACGAAAATAAACCATTATTATTGTAAGTTAAGCGCAAAATCTTTAATATAATAATTTAACATAATTAATAAAACTCAAAACAATTATAATTTTTATTTATAAAACGGTTGGCATAAATAAAGCTTTTCATCGCAAAATATTTATCATCGTAGTTGCTGCGCGCTGAAAAACAATAATAGAAAAATGTCACATTTTTTCCAAATTTTTCCTTTTCTTATTTCAATTCGCTCGTATTCGGTTATTTTCAGTTCCAGGAGATTTCAATAATCTATTGAACCAGGCAGTATACATAATAAATTGTTAAATTTTAGTTAACAAACTTTAGGTTTTAATATTTAGCTTTAATTTATACTTAGCGACATCTATTGATTGGTTTATTAATTGCGAAAAACTCTATAATATAATGTTTTTATTTTATGAAGCTCCGGTTTGTTTATACTACAGGATGAAACAGTATAGCCTGCGAATTTGTTGCGATGAAATTTTTAACAAATAACGACAAAAACAGTTTTCGAAGTTTAATCATCAACAATGTTGTAATAGAATCCAGAACACAATAACCCCCATATTACACAGCTACTCAAAAAGCATTTTTTAACGAACGTTTGTTTTGGGAAAGAAATGCTGAAATTTTTGATGGAACACTCTATATTAATTTTTTACATACACATATAAACAAATTCTTATTTCTACAATAAAAAAAATTTTTGTGGTAGACTAATTTTTTTGCATTAATTCGACATAATATGACTCAATTTTAAAATATGCTTTTCCTGAATATTGAACTAACCATTCAAATTAAAAATTGAAACGAAGCATTAATGTTTTTATATACAAGAAAGCTTCTAAAAAAATATTAAAATACACTGATTGGTATGAAAAAGAACAAAAAGCTTCCCCTCTATGGAAAGCTCATGGAAAAAAATGGCGGAATGTTACGGCTCTTATATTAAGGAGGCTCTGGTTCTACTTCCAGCACAGTAGGTGCTTACGTCACTCGTTTGGACTGTGTAGCGGCCTGTTTCTTCAATTACAAGAAACACCGCACAACCCTAGCAAATTTATATATGAAACACTTCGCAAACGTATCGCCTTAGCGAAGCGCAAGCGATTCGTTAGTATTTCGTTTGGCGTATGAAAATTAAAATGAAAGCGAACAGATTTCTATGTATTAGTAGTTCGCATTTCTCTTCATGTTCGATTCATTTACGAAACGTTTTGGAATCAAAAACGAAATGCAGTTGATATGTAAACGTATCACTACCGAACTACTTTTTATCATGTAGTTACTTCGAATATACTTACAATAACTTATAATGCACTATAATCTATTATATATGTAATAATTGATATTATGTACAATAATTTATCACTTTTAATATTATTATTGTTATGAATCACTATAATAATAAATCACTATTATAATTAATATTCACTATTTTTATCACTGTACTCTTATTATTGTTATTAAACACGAATTATTTTTATTTTTTAAAAAGCAAAATGGCTACATAAGTAAAAGAATATAAAAATGATATATATATAGCAAAAAACAACTTATGTATATATGAACGTGGTAGTGTTGGTGTCATATACAAAAAATGATTTACCTGCGTTTCGTTTACGATTCGCTTTGGTTAGGCCTCGAAAATTTATTTAGAGGGAATATACATAATTACAAACGGACAATACTCCGTCGACTGAATTATTTATTAACGGACAATTCTCCGTGTATAAATAAGCATATTCCAAAAGAATATGCAACAACAGTCTTCCCATGCAAAATCGGTACATACAACAAAACAATTTTGTACACATTACAAAATTAACAAATTATATTATCATACCGATTTGCATGCCAATCAAGATCGTTACCAAACATTGAAACGAACGATATTGCAATTGTCGCATAGATGCCACAGTCATTGGTGTGATAACCAAGACACACAAATTTAAATTAAACGATGGTTCGGTAGTTATTGAAATTATATTATAGATGACTCCCCATCATCATTAAATGATTGTGATAACCAATGACACAATTATTTAATGCATAAGTAACATGATGGCGTAGCAATTACTACAAAGTAAAATTAACATTGCAATAGTGTTCATAGGCGTACGTACGTCTATTGGTAACCAACCAACTTTTATGGCCTAGTTTACCAAAAACGCAACAACATTGAATCATGGGCAAGAGACCAGGCTTTATTGCTGCAATTCAATATTTTATTACCTTGTTTACCAAAATGCGAAAGCACTGGATCAATGACTTTATTGCATCCATCTTGTTTTTTTATTCAGTTTTGGAGTTTCGAAGCCGCAACACGGAGTAACCAGCATCCTAAATTATCTTCATAAATAAAGTTTTTTATTAATTATTAAAATTAAATTAAATTTTGTTTTTTCATTTTATTATTATTATATTAATTTACCAAGTGCTCCGCCCGCCGTTTTACTTCACTTCCGCAACTCTCAACATACATCGTTATGATCATTTACGTGATGTAATTGGTTAAAACGATGGGATGGAAAAATCTAGGATTTTTATCCACTATCGCAACGGCACGCCATTGTGTTGTCAAAGAGAAGAAAAATGTTAATTTTTTAGGAATTTTTTTTTTTGGAAAAATCACCATAAAATCAACTGAATCGATTTAGCTTTCTTTTTAATAGTTTCTATTGTATCTATATTTGTCGATGCGATGTTTATTCGATCGATTCTACTCGATTTAAATTCAACAAAATGGTTAAAAATGATAAAAACAGTGTTTTTCGTCGAAATGAAAAGCAAAAAAAAATTAGATGTGGTTTTTCGGTCTTGATATGTTCGACAAAGTTGTTTTCTTGACCTGCGCAACTACTTTGCTGAAGAAAGTATAACGAAAATCTTAATGGTTCAAGCTATCAAAATATACCCTCAAAATGAGGGTATATTTTGACTCAGAGCCAAAACATGTCGAATGCGATATCTCAAAAATGGGGACTAACTTTGAAATGGCACTAGCACCGTTGAATTCAGCATACTCGAATTAGGTTTACCCCCCGGGTGCCCCGCTTGTCACGAAAAAAAGTTTGCAATTCAAGCACAGCGTAATTATACACACAATTGTGTTGTTTGTACTTCAAATCAAGCGAAATTTTTTTTATCAAAAACGCCGTTACATACTATGGTTTTAACTCTCACATTTGTGTGGTTTGGACTTAAATTGGGCCAAATTTTTTTTTGGTTGAAAAAAGGTTAATCAAAATACTTATGTTCGTACCCCTTTAAAATTATAATTTAAAAATTGAGCATATCCCTGTTAACCTTGACAACAAAAAATCAAAAAATAATCAGTTTTCGTTTTAAATCTCAACGCGAGTGGTGCAAGTGCGAAAATATTGTTGAGTTTAAATGTAGTGGACGTACTTGTAGTGTTTTGTGTAGTGTTTAGTGTTTGTGTTATGCATTTTTCGAGTTTAAATGTAGTGGACGTGTTGTGTAGTGTTTTGTGTAGTGTTTAGTGTTTGTGTAGTGCATTTTTATTTAATTCGATAAAATATAAACTAATTAATAGCTATGAGTAGTTCAAAATTGTAATAAATGTTTAATTATTGTGTATGTGTGTATGTGTGTTATTATTTGTGCTATTGTGTTTTTATAAAGAAAATTTTTTCTAGACAGTTTACCGTAAGCAAAACCCGATTCATATGGGGTACGAACTGTTTATGGCATTCCACAAATTGGTGAGTGTTTTGTTTTGTTTTTATTGTTTAACATTAATCGAGAGTGCATGAACTTTATTTTACCGAATTTGAGAATTTAATCAGAAGTTTTATAAATTCGCTGATGAAGAATGGTCTGCGATTTTTGGCATCGTTTTTTAGAGTTGTAATCCGAATCTAATTCTATAATTTTCTGGAACTGCGATGGTTCGCCGTATACGATATATGTACAATATAGCCGTTCCGCCCGTCTCGTTTTATTCGAAGTGTAAATTAATAGAAACGAATGCATTGTGTTTGAAAATATAAATTTTGTTTCTAGACGGTTATAGTAAGTTAAAACGACACACAGTGAATCCGATCCTGGCCGCATCGTTTTTTAAAAATGTGTAACCTGATGGCCTGGGCCAGTTGCACCGCGAGGTTGCACACAAATATTTTTTTTACGAATAGCGCATACCGGTCGGGAGTGTAGTCTACATGTGTGTGTGTGCTACAAATCAAAAAATCTAATTTTAACAACAAAAAAAATTAACTAATTTACAACATATAGAAAATTTGATACATTACATTGCTTGCGCGCTTACATCACTCCATCAGCGCTCACTCCGTTAACACATCATTGCGGTGCCCAATCAAGTATAAGAAAACGCGATCGTCTTGGACGGGTAACTGGATGAAATATTCACTAGATCACTTACATATCGTAATCAAAAAATAATTAAATTACAAAACAAATCTCTTTAAATGCTAATAAAAAAAAAATGAAAATATGAATAGATAATGTTTTACCACTGTTTCGCTTGGGAGGTGACCTTCCGCGAAAGACAATCTTCTCTGAATTCCTGTAACCCGGATGCTTGAACGGTTTGCCGAAGCCCCTGGCCAGCAGCGTACAAATCCGTGGTATCTGGATTGTGGGTGGTATAAAAGATTTGGTTCCTCAACCATTGAAAACGTTGCGCGATACGTTGTTGTTAGTATATTAGTACTTTATCCACTAATCTTGGAAACTTCACAAAAAATGATATACACTAATGTCCAATAATGAATTTTACTTTGGTTAAAAAGTTTTTGTTGTTTGTGGTTTATTATATTTTTATTTAGTTACAACCATTTTATATAAATTGTCTAAGTTGTGTATATAACAAAGATGCACTACACATTTTCACATAATTTTTAAATTTTGTACATTAAAACTTTACAATTTGTATTCAATTTATTTTACATACAATCTATTTTTTTAAAATTCTTATAATTTAGTGATGATGTTTCTTCCAATTCCAAACTCGACTGTCCCAATACATTTAATTGCGTGCATCAACCAAATCGACGTCACGAATAATTTCATCAAGCCACCGTAATCAGGCTGTTTTTTCCGTTTGTGTATAGATTAATTTTTATGTATTAACCCATCTCAATTATGTGTATGAGTTACATTTTTATTGCTTGCTACCATTCTCTGCACGTAAGAAGCAATTATATTCACCGTAAATGAAACATAGCCAACACTTCGCAATGGATTGTTTTTTTACTAAAGCCGGCCTTTGTTTAAAATTGGACGCAGCCGATCGTTACAAATGTCATTCTGAATGAAAACCGACTAACGGATAAATTTAACTATATATATTTAAATGTTATTTTAGATTATACAATACAATTTTTCTATTTATACCAAAGGCTGTTATAAACTAAACCTGTTGAGAATTTTATCTAAGCATATTTGTTAAAAGCCGAATTGTACTAGTTAATTGATTAACAAAATAATTAAGTAATTAAAATTATCAAAGATTTTATCACTAAAAAAAATGTTTTTATGTAATTATAAAACTTTACCTTGAACCTGATACTGTCGAGAATTTTTATGCAAATTGCTGTCTTTATTGCTGAATTTTCCGGCGGTACAATATGATTGACATTTTACGGTCCATTACATCAACTACTACCGGATCAATTCACAATTCATTTAATTCCTGCTCCAGTGGGGAGTCATGTAAAACGTAAATACACAAATAGGTGTCTAAACATTTTAACCCAACCATTATTTGTAACCTTGTAATCTTTCTATCAACCATTAATTGTAACCTTTCATTCTACTGTCAAAGCGATTAGTTCACAAAATATAACCTTAAGCTATAATAATATAATATTAACAATTTCATAGTATTTTTCTTTTTTTTTCCAAAGTTGTACATAATATAATACACATTATTTATTTTGATCGGATACTATATAATAAATATTAAAAAATACTCTCAAGTTATAAATATAACAAAGAAATTTTATAAAATCATAAGTGACCTTAAATCATTTTGCCGCCTAAAATTGACTTTCGTTTATCATGCGTGGAAACTGTGACAAGTGTAAGAAATATATCTCGAAAGGAAGGTTCTCTGGTGTAAAATGTGTGACTTGTCATAAAATATTTCACACAAAATTTGCGGAAATTTCTGATGAAATGCTAAATCGCTTCAAAACGGGATCCGCTACTTGGGTGTGTCCTGATTGCCGTACCAGTGCCAATAATTCTATTCTTGATAGTGGTGATGACGACATAGTTGTGCAATTGAGCTCACACAATCCATCACTCAGTGAAGTTATACAAATTCTGAAAAGTCTGCAGCATCAGTTTAAATCTTTCAAAAATTCCCTCAGTTTCCTGTGTAATTCAATGGATGATATAAGAGAAACTGTTACCCGTTTATCTAACGAAAATCAAGCCATGAATGAAAAAATTTCTGCTTTAGAGACCAGTTATGAGGCGCAGGAGCAAAAAATTTACTATATGGAGGCTCAACTTGATCATGCAAATCAGGATTTAAATAAAACAAATATAGTTATTGTTGGTCTACCATCCGGAAATGATAGTGAAATTTCTAATTCAATAAGTGAAGTTGTTGACAAAATTGGAGTACAAATTTCTAATGAGGATATTATGGCAGTTAGTCATATTTCCCACAACAAATCATCAAATTCACAATTAAAAGACTCGTATATTGCCACGTTAAAATCATTAGAATTAAAATCTAAAATACTAACAACATTTCGTAAAAAAAGAAAATCAATTTATCTGCATGACCCAGCTGGCAACAACTCTTCAAATTGTCCGATTATCATTATGCACCATCTCACGAAATATCAATCAAGATTATACCGCGAAGCTAAAAATATTAAGCAAAAGTTTCAATTTCAATTTTTGTGGTGTAGTGATAATAAAATTTACTTACGTAAATCAACTGATGCAAAAGTGTATCACATACATTCATTCAATGATATCAATCGCGTCATCAAAAGCTGTTCCAGTTCCACAACATCTTCAGCGCAACCCAACATCCAGGACGATGATTCCGGAAATTAAAATTATAAATCATAAATTAAGTATTTTTTTAAGTTATTTTTTTAAATATTTACTTTTCATATTTATATATTTTTTGAAACTTACCTTTTACATAATTTTTATCCATATCCATAGAGATTTGTTTACTGATTTTTTTGATTTTTTGTCATTTAGTTACATGACGTATAATGTCAAACTTTTGTTTTCACTCAGATTTTTTAGTTTAATTTTAACTTTTAGGCGCTATATTATAAATAGAACCTTACAAATGTTCAATGAATTGATAATTGGTTTTGTTCTCTACTACAATATTTTTTTTGTATATCTTTACAATTTATTTGAGAGTAGTTTGATGAGGATTATTCCTTCAATATTTGAGTGGAATATTAATATTTTTATTTATTGTAATGGCTAGCTACAACCTAGATAATATATTTAGTGATAATTGTATAAATAAATATTTCCTTTGCGGATCCGACTACAATAGACATATCAATTCGATCAAAAGCTCTGACTTGGATTTAGCATGAATGTAGCATGAATAACTTTAATAAATTTCACTCGATTCTCGAATTCATTGAAAATCTTAATACCGATTTTCATATAATTATTGTTAGTGAAACCTGGATTAAAACCCAAAATGTAAATTTTTATATTATAAATGGTTTCAGAAGTATTTTTTCGTGCAGAGATGATAGAACCGGTGGTGGTATTGTGATGTATATTAGGAATGATGTAAACTTCGATATAATCAGAACCGATGAATCAAATTTTGAATTTCAGTTTATACAAATAAAACTTAACGAGTTTTCACGAAATTATGTCACTGCGTTTTATCGCCCACCTGACTCGAATATTGATATATTCTTTAGAGAATTAGAATTAGTTATTCATAAAAAGTGTAACAACATTATACTAGGCGATATTAATATACCTTTAAATAAGTCAACTCCTGTAGTAACAGACTATAAAAACTTATTGTTAAGTTTTGGAATAGTTGCAACGAACAATTTTGAAACTCGGTCTAAATCAGGAAACATAGTTGACCATGTGCTCTGCGGGTTTAATGGATTACAGAAGGTTGTAAATTCAACTCTATTCTCTAATATTAGCGATCACAACTTTATTGCTTCACATTTCTCGTATAAAAACAAAAGAGTTAATAAACTTTTAGAAAAGAAAATAATTGATTATAATCGAGTAAATGCTGATTTTGACACCTATTTGACAAGTCTGGATGTAAATTGTTTTGAACCGGATATAATTTTGTCTCACATTACAGAGAAATATGAAGAACTAATTACCAAATACACACACACTATTAAAAAAACAGTTAAATAAAAAAATTCGTATTGCCCTTGGATCACGTACGATTTATGGCAATTAATTAGTAAAAAGGAATCAATTCTAAAGAAATCCAAGCGGCAACTCCGTAATAGTTCAGCAGCAAACCAAAATGTAAGCGATTATAACCAAAGACTTCTAGAAATGGATAAGGTGATTAAACGTGAAAAGTATTATGCCAAAAAGAGATATTTTGAAAAGGTTTTGGACGTGACTTGTGGTTCAATATAAATGCTTTACTGGGTAGAACTAATAGCAACAATCATAACCTTGTTATTAATATTGGTGGGGAAATTATATTTGACGGATACAGAATTGCATCTCAATTCAACAATTACTTTACGAATGTTGGGGAAGATTTGGCTGGTCAGATTAATAGTTCCAAAATATTTTTAAATTTAATACCTATCACGTTGTTAATCAAACTATACAGCTAATTCTGTTTTTACGCGACAGATACGTTCCCAGAAAATTCGCGTAAAAAAAATTCGCGCAAAAAAAGATATGGCATCCATATAAAAGTAAAGGATTGGTTCTACATTTCTAAAATCAACTAAAATAATGTGATTAGATTATACAAAATCGCATTTTTACATGTTTTACACACTTTTTTATTTAAATGCTTATTAGATATCTTTATGAGCATAATACTTATTTAGAAAAACAAATAAAAACACAAGTAATTAAAAATATTAATTAATTTATTTAAAAAAAAATCATAATTCAACAAAACATAACGAAAAAAATTCATTTTCATAAGATATATTTTTAAGTGCTTTCATCACTGGCTGGTGGAATGCGCACTCGTTTATGTGACACTTAAAAGCCACTTTCTACACTAGAAATTGGGGAATCCAAGTCGGTTCTACCCGACTTCATGTAGTTTGGCAATTACTCACCCCCAGAGACACTCAAAACCATCGGGTATCGCCGCAAACAACCGAAACTGACAACCCTCCTATGAATCTGAACGAAAATAGAAAAAACATAAACGTATGTACTAGGGAATCCAATTACCCGAATTTCAGGTACCCGACTTTCGGTTCCGTTTTCTTACCATTACCACACCGGTTTCTTCAAACATACGTTTTTATTTTTTTCCATTTTCGTCAAGATGCATAGGAGGGTTGTCGGTTTCGGTTGTTTGCAGCATTTACCGACAGTTTCGGGTGTCTCTGGGGGTAAGTAATTGCCCAACTACACGAAGTCGGGTTGAACCGACTTGGATTCCCTACTAGAAATATTATCCACTGCATTTTCATTGCTACATAGTAGTGGTGTTTCAGTAGTTTTCGTAAAAAATCCATTATCAATGGTTGTTTCCCAGTTGTGATAAGACTGTTAGGTAATTCTCGATAATTACTCATTAATAACACTGTGCTAGTTGAAAAATGCAACAAGCTGGGCACCCGGGGGGTAAACCTAATTCGACTATGCTGAATTTATTGGTGCTAGTCCCATTTCAAAGTTAGTCCCAATTTTCGAGATATCGCTTTCGACATATTTTGCCTCTGAGACAAATATTTGTCAAAATATACACTCATATTCACGTTGATAGCTCCTGAACCATTAAGATTTTCGTTATGCTTTCTTCAGAAAAGTTGTTGCGCAAGCCAAGACCAACAACTTTGCTGAACATATCAAGGCCGAAAAACGACATCTACAATCACATTTTTGTATTATTTTATTTTTTGAAACGCAAAAAAATAAAATAATACAAAAATGTGATTGTAGATGTCGTTTTTCGGTCTTGATATATTCAGCAAACTTGTTGGTCTTGGCTTGTGCAACAACTTTGCTGAAGAAAGCATGACGAAATTCTTAATGGTTCAGGAGCTATCAACGTGAATATGAGTGTATATTTTGACAAATATTTGTCTCGACGAAAAACATGTTTTTTATCATTTTTTGTCCATTTATTGAATTTAAATTGATCGAATAAACACCTCATCGACATATATAGATACAATAGAAACTATTTAACAGAAAATTAGATTGATTCAGTTGATTTTATTGTGATTTTTCTCAATTTTTTCCTAAATAATTTACATTTTTCTTAACTTTTAATTTTAATTTTCTGATTTGTTCGTGTCGTTTTCGGGTTCTTCTTCCTCTTGCAAATTCCAACAAATGTCACCCAAGAGTGCATCTAGCTTTTTGCCGCTGTACCAATGTTCGAGCCTTGCCGTCACTTGGTGAAAACGCTCGCCGTGCTCATCGGATTCGGCTGGTGATTGTTCAATGGAATTCTTTGAGTTGGTAACGTGAAGGAGAACTGCCTTCAAGCTGCTTTTAGAGGAATCGATGAACAATCGCCAATCTTCAGGATTATATGCATTGTGCATTGTGGATACCAAACCTCGGATATCAGTGCAAAAAGCGAGTGAATTATTCTCAATTGATTTGAAAAAATTCGTAAAATGACGATGACGATTTATTGCTCCATATATCCGAACATTTGGAGCCAAAATGTTCACTTGTTTTAAATCCTTTGACAAAAGAATGGCTTGCCGCTGAGATAGTTTCAGGCGTCGTACCATAATATCCAAACGACTTTGCGAGATTTCAATGTGATTGCATGGCGCAGTGACATTTGATGGTTGATATATTGATGCAGATGTTTCTCCGGTTTCACCTGATTCAAATGTTGTTGGTAAATAATCCTCGGTTGGGTTTGATCTTTCCGGAACAGGCATTTCATCTGAATGCGGCAGCGGTAGATGTGTATTTCTCGTTGCAGTGCATGGCAAAGAACCAGTTTTGTTTCTGTTTGTACCGAAAATATAATTCATGCACCCATAACATTGAACTGCATCATGTCCTTGTGGATCGACCCATATCATCGGGACACCAAATGGCATTGCGGCTCCAGTGTTTTGCCATCTATGCAGATGGGAAATGCATGTTGTACAAACAAAAGACGGCACCCAATTTACACCACTAATAACATTTTGTGAAAAGTATAGTCGATATAAATCAGCGGTTTCACCACTTATTTTGCGGCGATTGCTCATAATTGTAAATTTTCCACACACATAACAAAAGCACTTGAGTTTATAACACCTATCCATATTATTTATTTCACCAGATTCACAAGACGATTTTCACTTTATTTTTTGTATTCTTTTGTCACTTTATATATTTAGATGAATAACTTTTTATTTTTAATTGTATATTACAGTTTTTAGTTCTTACTTCTTGTGCCAATTTTTTAACTTTTTTAGAAATATCAATTTCAAGAATAATCTCTTCTTCGGTTTATTTTCTGCTACTGTTACATAATCTATTTTGAAGTTCTTTATATACTGTAGCTAAGGCGCTGCTGTTTGGTACCTGCTTTGTTTTTAAGTTATGGAGGTCGTAAATTTTATTGGGGTTTTGTGTTGATTTTGTCGCGAAGTAAATTGTGGGTGTTTTTGTTTTTGTACATTTTCAGGGTGTGAATTTTGGCCGTAATTCGTATACGTGCAGAATACAAATGTCTCATGACTCATGAGTCAAATTGGGACATCTGTCTAATTTCGGTCCTTTTTTGATTCTGTGCAAAATGGTTATATTTTTATTGAATTTAGTGTATGGTTTCAGTTTTTATGTGTTGTACGAAACTTGATTTTATGTACTTGTGATGTGTTCTTTGTATCTTATCTGAGATGAGTGTCTTGTTTGGCCTAAGTATGCCGAATTCCAGTTGTATTTAGCCTTACCTGTGCACTTATGTTTCTCGAAACGGCAAGGTGGAGCCGGAGTCTTCTGTGAGAAGCTTTTGCCAAAACTGACAAGACCCTGCCTTTTTGGGGAACATGCGAGAAGGCTGGGTTTACAGACGAATGATTTTGTAGAAGTTGCATGGACGAAAAGGAAGAAGAGACTTTAGATAACATCCTATGCTCGTGTCCGGCACTATCATACAGAAGGCATAAGTATTTGGGCGTGACCAGTGTGACCAGCCTTTCAGATCTCGCTGAATGTGGAGTGCGAGATATTTTGCTGTACGTACGTAGCTCCGAATGGTTTTGAACAGGGGTAAAGGGGAAATAGGTTCCTGTGGTATCACAACGGGGCACTCCTGGTCTAATTGTGCGGAAGTGCCACTCCAAGCTCACCTTGGCCTAAGTAAAACACACACATATGGAAAAATAACACAAAAATGTGAATGTAGATGTCGTTTTTCGGTCTTGATATGTTCAGCAAAGTTGTTGGTCTTGGCTTGCGCAACAATTTTGCTAAACATATCAAGGCCGAAAAACGACATCTACAATCACATTTTCGTGTTATTTTATTTTTTTTGCGTTTCAAAAAATAAAATAACACAAAAATGTGATTGTAGATGTAGTTTTTCGGCCTTGATATATTCAGCAAAGTTGTTGGTCTTGGCTTGCGCAACAACTTTGCTGAAGAAAGCATAACGAAAATCTTAATGGTTCAGGAGCTATCAACGTGAATATGAGTGTATATTTTGACAAATATTTGTCTCAGAGGCAAAATATGTCGAAAGCGATATTTCAAAAATGGGGACTAACTTTGAAATGGGACTAGCACCAATGAATTCAGCATAGTCGAATTAGGTTTACCCCCCGGGTGCCCAGCTTGTCACGCAAAAAAAGTTTGAAATTCAAGCACAGTGTAATTGTAGGTCACGTTTAAGTTTTTCAGCTCGTTCCCCAATATGATCATGCTTGCCAAAATGATCGGTCAATTTAGCAGCTATTTGAAGTCCTTCTTTAATTAGGTCTGCGGTGAGGGTATGAACTTCTTCGTCAGCGACACTGGATAGCTTTATCGCTCAAATAACGCCAAACTTCTGGGACAAAATTTTTAATGAACGATCTCCTAAAAGTTTCAGTTGCCACCCTATTTCTATTAGCCGTCCAGTGGACTGTTAATGTTCTAAAATCTACAAATTTCATTGACCGTGGTTTTAGAGCTAAAATAAGGGTTTCAGCATCCAATCACCTGAAGCGTGAGAGCAAAATAAAAAGGTCATACGATCCTTGGCTACCTTAAATCCACTTGCAATTTTCTGGGATTAACATATGTTCTGCACGGGATTCGTTTCCCACCATCTTTAATTTATTTTGGCTAATTTTGAAGGAAATGCTTAAGCTGCCTCCTCATCTGCAGATGTGATTTCACCCTTAATTTTTACATTATAAAGCGCGTGCGTTTGTAAAAAAAAATCCGTCATCCGACCTGTATTGGCAGAAAATTCAAATTTTTTAACTTTCTAGCCTGAGGGTTGTAGATAATCTTCGTTCACCTCTTTGTAAATTCGTAATGCCATCTGCTTCATGATATTTCTATCAACTGGTATTCGTTTTTGTGAGCAATCCTCCATCCATATTACAAGAGCCTTCTCCATTTTCTCTTTTACTATATCTCTTGTGTATGATGATGTATGAGTACTTATACTTGTTCCAGCAATCACGGATTTTCTAATATCTTATTCATTTTGTATATGGTTTTTACGGTAGATTCTGTCAAACTGAAATATTTCCCTACAGAAGTAGCACCTTCTCCGCTGGCTATTCTATCCAACATTTTGATTTTAAGTTCCATAGAAATAGCTTTTCTTTCGGTTGTTTTTTAACTGACATTGTTAATTGAACCATGAGCTCTCCTATAAAAATAATTCGTTTAAATCATGTACAAAGATGTTTGATTTAGCTAAAAATGTTTTTTTTAATCGCGTTAAATCAAATAAAATCGCGTAAAGAGGAAACAAAATGTTTTGTTGAATCACGTTAAATTAAATTCGCGCAAAAAAAGTTCGGGTAAAAACAGAATTAGGTGTATTTATAAAGCCTACGTCGTCTGTTGAAATATTTAATTTTATTATTGATTTGGAATCCAAGAAAGGAGGTGGACCATATTTGCTCGATAGTAATGTCCTAAAATTCCACATCAACAATTTTTCGGAGATTTTATCAAACGTTTTCAATAAGGTTTTTGAAACTGGAGTATATCCAAATTGTTTAAAATTATCCAAAGTTATTCCAGTCTTCAAAAGTGGCGATAAAACTAAATTAACGAATTATAGACCAATATCTACGTTATCTGTTATAGATAAACTGTTAGAAAAATTGTTAGCATTACGGGTTAATTCGTTCTTAGAGACTCACAATTTATTATATAATTTTCAGTATGGTTTCCGTAAATGTTCAGGGACTGATGTTGCTTTGGTTGAAATAGTTGATATGATTAATAGTTCCATAAATGATAAGTTCTATGTATGTGCTTTGTTTTTAGATCTAAAGAAAGCATTTGATACAGTGGACCATGAATTATTATTAGATAAATTGAATTGGTATGGATTGAGAGGGAAATCTCATGACATATTGAAATGTTATCTCGCGAATAGAAAACAATTCGTTTTTGTTAATGGCGCTAGTAGTAAGAGTAGTTTGGTTAAGTACGGTGTACCTCAAGGCAGTGTACTCGGCCCTATGTTATTTTTATTATTCATAAATGACATGGGTAGTCTCCCATTAAAAGGAAAACTAAGGTTATTTGCTGATGACTCAGCACTGTTTTATGAAGTTAAGGATCCGATTGACGGACTGCAGTTTATATACATGATCTTGACATTTTATTTGATTTTTTTAATGAGAATATGATTTTTTTAATGAGATATAATTATCTTTAAACTTGGCTAAAACTAAATACATGGTATTCCGTTCAATTAGCAAACCTCTTCCTACATTACCTAGTCTTGCTGTAGCAAATGTCAATATTGAGCTTGTCGAAACTTATAGGTATTCAGGAATGATTTGAGACTCGCATCTTAATTGGCAGCATCATATTGATACGGTCTACTCAAAAGTTTCTCCAATAATCGGTTTTACACGTAAGGCCTCTCATTATATACCTACGAAAATACTTCGATGCATATACTTTGCCTTCATTCACTCTAGAATTACTTATGGCCTCGTTGTTTATGGCAACTCATCCCAATCGCGATTGAGAAAGCTACAAGTTCTGCAGAACCGTTGTATTAAAGCAATATATAAATTACCAATTTTATATTCATCGAGAGATTTATACGCTCTAAAGGCTGAAAATACTTTACCGGTAAAAGCCTTACACTTCATGCAGACTGTCAAGTATATCTATAGGATAAGAAATGCTACTCTAAGCGTGAGTAATATTAATTTGAGTCCGTATAATCACCAATATCTCACGCGCAATAAAAATAATCTGAAACCTTGTACTATTATTAATGAGTATGGTCGCAAACGAATTAGTTTAGTAGGCCCTAAAATGTATAACGAAGTCCCTGTTGAAATAAAACAGCAAAATTATGTTAATTTTAAAAAAGGAATAGTTGATTTTTTAAAAGCGATTATAAATAAATATATTATATAAAAAGGTATAGATGTCAAGATTGTAGTAGTCTTTATTTACATTGTATTTTTGAAGTATGTTATTATTTGTAGAGTATAGAATTGAATATTGTTGCAATTGTATTGTACATTGTATGCAATTCTCTTTAATGGATTCTGAATCCACTGCGAACTGCATCCAACAATATATATGTATAATATTATTTATTGTATAAAAAATAAAATTATAATTATTATTATTATAAAAGTTAATTGTAAATTAAAAAAAAAAAAAAAAAATAAAAAAATATTATATTTAAAAAAAAACCTTTCGAGGGTCACTAGTCCCGGGATCATTTGATTCCCGGGAAACGTGGATTTTGAAATCTTATTCTCAAGATCTCGGGAATTCCCGGGAATATATAATGTAACTGATGATAATTTGGTGCAAACAATTATTTCTTTTGTACAGAGAAAGCAAACTCATGCAGAAGTCAACTCACCGGTTTTTGTTTTCTTCGATCAGTTTAACCCATTTTCATTCCTCCTGTATTTTTCACATTGCATGCAATCGAAGTGATATTGATTGGTGAGTAACTGCTAACTGTTCTGCAAGTTATTTTTGAGTTTGATACGGATTTTCAAAGTAGTTTACTGCACCTGGACGTCCTCAAGATTAAAATTGCTATCACGCAATCCTGCGAACCACTTTTTTCCTGTTTAATGACTCACAGAATGTTCACTCTATGTTGAATTAAAAAATCTTTTACATTTGAAAACAGAATATAATGCATTGACGTGGCTGTTACTTATCGACATCCATCTCTTAAAATTGGTACATACGAGACGATAGCTTTTAATTGACTGAAACGTATGTCATAAAAACTGCAATGACTAAGCTACATGTATACCAAATTGCGGGCGATTTGGATACGTTCAAGTATATTTTAATGCAACCAACTTCAGAGCCGAGTTTCTACTTGAACACATAATAAAAAATATTTACTTTCAAAGTTACATTTATAAATAAGGGTAACGATTTCCGTCTTACTGTAATCAAGCGCTGCGGCCATTTTCGGGTCGTTGGTCTTTAGCGTAAACTTTATCATTGACGTTGTTTTTGGTCGATATGATGCAATGTTCTCTTCGGTGGAAATACGGTTCATTGATGACAGTACAGTGCGGGGCTGTCGATAAAAACTGCAATAGTACGTTGTCATTATTGGTTTCGTCATGACATATTTTCTTCATTGCGGTTTTGAAAGTTCGGATCATTCGTTTTGGTGCTGATGTTAAATGCTCGAAGATTTGTTCTAACAACCGAATTGTGAGCGATGATGTGGTTTTCATCATTGGTACGACGAATGGAAATTTGCTGTATGCGTCCACACACAAAAGAAACATTTTGTTCATACGTAAATGGTCCCGCGTAGTCGATATGAACTCTTTGCCATGGTTCATCTGGTGTACGTCATTCGGAAATTTTTTTTGTGTTTTCGATGGCACGGTCGATGGCAATGTCGGCGAACCAATTTCATCATATGGGTAACACCAAAATGTCCATCATGTAGTGCTTCAGTGTTTTCCCTTGTAAGCTAGAGGGAACGACAATTCGGAGATGTCCTGTCTGTAAGAAAAAGGATATCAATAAACTTGTTCAAGCTGTGACGATGCTTAAAATAATCTGAGTGAGACGATTCAGAGACATTTAATTTTTCAGCCCACCGATTTATTACGTATAGGGCTTCACTTTACGAAGTAGAGCGTCGGAGCTAGTGTGCTGTGCTCGTAAATTGTAAAATTGTTATAAGTTTTATTGATTTGAAAACAGACCTCTTCGCTTTTTTTAAAATTTTCATCCAGCCACAATGTGATAGTGCGTCGGCGTTGCCACGATATTTCGTAGACTAATACGTTATCGTGAATGTGTAGCTCACTAGGATGCGGTTAAATAATTAGACCAGTGGCAATTGGGTGTTCAGTCCTGTCAGGGTAACGATGACTTTTTTTCGGTTTTGGTCCATGATATTCGGTCCCAACTATTCGATTTCAGGCATCGCAAATTCTCATTTGTTTAGTTGTAGTTTGAATCCGTTGGATTCTAATCGTGAAAATAATTGTTCAACAGTCTTCAAATGTTCTTCATTGTTAGCGCAGGATATAACGAGATCGTTTAAATATACTGCACAAAATTCTAAATTAGCTGTAATTTGCTCCATCAGTCTTTGAAAAATGCCTAGTGCGCCTGATATTCCGAAAGGCATGCGTTGATATTCGTATAATCCAAACGGAGTATTTATTACAAGGGATTTTTTGGATTCATCAGTAAGTTCGAGTTGTAGATAGGCGTCTTTCAAATCTACTTATGTAGAAAATTGACCAGCTTGTAATTTGTAAAATAGTTCGATTCGAAGGATTGGGTGACGATCCATATCGACTTGTGGATTAAGCGTCACTTTATAATCGACGCAAATTCCTATTCCACCATTCTATTTCTTCACTGGTACGATTGGAGTAGCCCATGTTGAAGTTTGGATTGGTTTTAAAATATTTTGCGAAACCAATCCTTGCAATTCATTTTTTACCGCTGTTCTTATGGTGACTCGTGGCTTGAAGAATTTGGATTTTGCGTTTTCTCACAACCTAATGTCTGTGTTGTACGTCCTACCATGACCCAGGGTTGACGAGTCAAATAATTTTGGATAACGATTACAAATTCCACACACTTGACTCTAGATTTTCGTGAGAGTAGATTGAATTCTCGCTGATAGGTGATATCTCTGTTTGTTCGTTGTCATGGATAACCTGGAAACCCAATGCTTCAAACCAGTTAATGCCAAGAATATGCGTAGCACCATTTGAGTTGAATTCGAACCGGTTCCGGATATGATGCGGACCACAATCAACTTTTTATTTTTCATAGCACCGCGTTGCTTGAGGCTTGCGATTGTTACGTTGTGGTGAGTACGAGCTATTGCGAGGCTTGAGTGTGTTCGAAAACTAGAACGGTATTGACGGTGACCTCTATATTGTTACCACTTCATCGTCTTGATGATTGACCACGTTGCGGTGGCAATATGAACGATTTTGTTGCATCGATCTCATTTAGCTTTGTAATATGGACAATTTGGGCGAACGTGATAAATTTCACATTGCGGACATGGCTTCAACGATTTACGAGAACGATGATGTTTTCTTGGATGATGATTATGCACCTTGAATACTTGCGATACCGATAAACTTTTATCCATAAACGTTGCATTTGTTCGCTCAGTTGTTTCATACGCTTGTGCTAATTCGAGTACATCCTCAAGCGTTGGATTTATTTTCTGTAGACAAATCTTTCGTACCTGTTCGTGAGGGGTTAAAATAATGATAAAATCGCGGATTAGAATATCTACATATGATTGAGGGCAACCACTTTTTTGGCAAACTACTTTACAATTTTTAGCAATACCACGCAAATCGTTAACTGACTCAGAATAAGTTTGGTTAGGTTTCATACCTGTTTTATGAAACACATACCTTGCCGATAACACATGAGTTTTCGACTCAAAATGGGTCGTGAGGCCAGCCGTAAGTTCTAAAAACGTCCTTTATTGTCGTCGTCTTCCACGTCGTTTGCCAAAAAGTGCTGATTGAACAGCATCAGATTCGTGTCCCATGAAGATTTCCCGTGCTCAAAACGAAAAAATTGCGGCACGTGTTTTGTTGTCTAGGTTTGTTAGTAACTGGAGGATAGCAGATTCCTTGGAGTCTTCTCCATTGTTATTGTCCATCGTTGTATCGTCGCCGTCACTTTTATAATTCTTAACCAAATAAAACCAAAATGGTTAAATCGAATTATATTTTGTATTTACGACACTAGTGAGAATGACGTTTCACAATTAACCGGTAATTGTGCCCACAATTGTGGGAAAAGTAACGAAAAGTTGGCAATTCTACAAAATAAGGAAACTGCTAGAAATTGATATGCGTGAAGTTGTTACATTATTTTACAACTTTCTTAACGATCTTAGATTTTCGTGCTGTAATCCCTTCAGCTGGAAGGGTCAAAATATGGGGAATAATGCACTAGTTTGTTGTTTAATTAGACACCACAGCAACAGTATACAATTTCACAGAACTAAAATAACTCTCGACTCGTTGGACGGACCAACGTTTTTACTTTGTTAATTAATTTACAATGTAAATGTTTAAATAGTTATTTAACAAATAACTACATATTTGTTCATTTGGAAGAATTTGTACTTTTTACGCTATTTGCCGTAGGCACTTGGCGAAACACACTTATACTTAATAAACACATTTTTTCCTTCACTATAGATTCTTCTATAGTCACATTTCTTCCTCAAAATTTATCGGAAACCCACGTATACAGACGCTGTTATCCCTAGTTCTTCAAACCATCCTCATAATATTAAAATGTCAGCTTTCCACTCACTCATAGACAGACTAATAAACATCCTTTTGACAAAGGGAGTCAAATTACAACACTGAGCTTAACATAATTCTTCAAATAGCAACGAATAACGGATATGCAACTAGGACTATATTAAAGTTATTGAATAAAAAGCTAAAGCGTAAAACTCTAACGGGTATTTATCCACCGGATAGTAAAACGCGGGAAAATTGGCGTCGCTTAGAGTACATAGGAAAAACGAGCCAACGGATTAGCAACATCGTGTCCAATTATACCAATATTAGTTTTGCTTTTTATAATAATAATACAATAAAGAAAATGATTTTTAACAATAAACCTAGAGTTGATCGCCTTTCCAAATCTGGTGTCTATAGGATCAATTGCAATGATTGTAGTTTCTCCTATATTGGTCAGACTGGGCGCAATTTTGGAATTAGGGCTAAAGAACATTTATCTGATTGCAATCAATCAACTTTCCATAACCATTTAACTTCAGAAAATCATACAGCTAGCTTGAACAATTTAGACATATTACATATACAACCCAAAGGCAGACGTTTAGATACCTTAGAATCTTACGAAATTAGAAAATCAATATTTCTTAATCAAAATATCCTTAACGAACAGAGAGAAATCCGGTTCTCACCAATTACAGACCCCGCCCTTTTCTATTCTCACGTACGCAATAATATACCTTGAATTTTGTTACTCAGCCGTTGACTCATCGCCTACCTGTGCGATCCGCAGATTAATTTTTATTGCTTATTTTCTGTCCCTCCTTCTTTTATTTATATTTTGCTTTTTTCTGCTATATAACAAAACTTTTACTAATACAAATCAGTAGATACTCCTGATGATGACCTAACAAGTCGAAATCGATCGAGTGATTTTTTAAACTTTTTGAAAATTATTCAAAATAACTGCGAAACATAAAACAAGTGATTAATAAAAAATGTGTTTATTAAGTTTAAGTGTAAGAATTTGATTAAGGTTTATTTAGTTTACTTTCTATTCAGATCCATCTAAATCGACTATGATTCCGAACAAATTCTGAATCTGTGTTCTGGCAACAAAGTGCAGATTCTTCTATAGTCACAAAAGGCTCATATATGCCCTATTTAGTTAAATTTTGCTGATAGCATGAAATAATACCACTAAATGCCCGCAAAAACATAAACCGGACTTATGTTAAGATTGGTCCTATCAGCCAATATATTGAAATTTGAACGAAGTGTTCACCTTTATATCGCTATTCTCAAGTAGTTAAATACTAGCAGTATAAGTAGCAGTATAAATTATATTGAATTTATTGAAGACAGCTGACAGATAAACTGGAAAAGAGATTGAAGAAAAACAATTTCATTTTACACTCTTTTTTTATAGTGACGTACTGCTGAATATTTTCATCCTCCATGTTGTAGCAATTTACTATTCGCAATACAACGCCAAAGAACGAAAATTACCTACCAGATGGATCGTCGCGGTTGGTTTGGTTGTCTGTTTACCTGTCGGTTTTATTCCTCACTACATTCAAGACAAAATGAGCGATTTACAAGAAAATTGGTGGAAGCGGCGATTTTAAATTTTTTATTATTTTAATGCGAAACATATGACAGTTTGATGATTGTGGAATTCGGCTAACCGCAGAAAATGTTTAAATACTTTATTTTCTCCAGAGCCATAAAGAACAAAGTGAATCATAAAACGGTTATGTGTAATTGTGTAGTACCTACTAAGTAAGTGCAAGTAAGGTAGATTTAAAAGTACCTGCATAAAGGTGTAAATATCGGTTTTATTACTCTGCTTCTGTTTACCAATTTTCATCTATATATAACGTTTAATATTATTCCGATTTTCCACATTTTTTCAAATTCTTTATTGTTGTAAATTTTACATTGTTTTGCTTGCAGAATAATGGGTTTGGGGTAGTTTATTCTTTACGGCTGTTTTAATTAAAAAATTATGTTTTTATTTTATCGATAAAATAAATCAGAATATTTTGTCGTCAAGTTCTTTTTGTTGTTTTATTTAATAAAGCATTTTAAAGTTCTATATGTACACTAGTGAAAATTAACTTTACATGATTGTGTTTCAAAAGGATGATTTATGCCTATATGAAAAAATAGGTAAATATTTTGGTCCCTATGCTAGGTAATTAATCTACTCTTCATCTCGAGTCTAGGATTCGCCGAAATAAAATAATTTTCTTCGCATTAAATTTGTCTTCTACGACTATACATGGCTGGATAATTTCATTAGCTACTATACACACAATTATTGCAATAATTAAATTGCTCGTGTTCTTCTTCACAGTCTATACACAATGTCTGGATGTGAAAATATTTACAGAAATAGTTGAGTCATGATATTTTTTTTTAATTTGTCTCGACAAGACTCGTTTCAACATCATCTTGAAGTTCATCGATTACAAAATTTACGTGTACGTTGTAAGGGAGAAAATTAAATTTAACGAGGCGACGTTATAAATGAGTATTGACTGTGCTTAAATTTTAAAATGTACATACTTACCCGTTTAAATTATTCTGGAGGACATAAATTTTGGAGCGATATATTTACAAATATTTGTGCAAAAATCGTATGTCTCTTATGATAAACGCAAACAAATGCTAGATGGGTATTAGCGTGGATTTTGTCGTAAACTGTCCCAAAGAAATAGGGATTTTTGGAACAAATTTTAGGACAAATTATATCGAGTACTGTAAACCGAACGTACAGTTATCTGATTTTTCCCGGAATTTCTTGCCGAAATTTGTAGATTCTCTCATTAGTAGTTCTCTAAGCTAAATTTGGCTGTCCTTTGCACCCTTAACCCCAAATTTGAACAAAACCAATGTATTTTTCTATTAGATAAGACCTAATAGCATCTCACTATATACGTCACTTAGAATGCTTGTTTATAGAAGTTTCCCGGAATAATTTAGAAAATTTAATAGTTTTTTTACATTCTGCAAACACATCTCTGCATATTTCGTAAGTTGTTGTTTTTAGGACAATTTTGGGACAAACTTCATCAACGTACATGGGTAAGTATAATGAGTTACTTTAGACTATAAAATCTAAATCCATTGGTCTCCTATATCGAGGTAATGCAAAGGAATTTTAGCACACAGCCAAGGATACTGTATGATACCAATTTAGATCAGAGCCGGTTCTGCGGGTTAGGTGCAGCTGAAACGGGCGTTTTACTTTTTAGCCAGCACGGGGTATCTTAAGATCTATTATCAGTAAGTGACGCACAGAGCTTGCACTACAAGGGCCTAGTTGGTTTAAAAGTGGAGCGATAAAAGGAAGCTCAAAGAAAGAAGAAATCTCAAACAGAATACTTTTTCACCAGGTAAGACATAACCAAATTCCTCAGACGCGTCATTATATGAGAATTTAGTTCGAAAGTCAATTTCAGTAGCAAAAATAAAGTGGAAAAACTGTTTTCCAACGTCTGAAGTCTACCTTAAAGCTTATATTCAAGATCCATAACCTTCAGACACACGAATGAAGAAGTAAGAACAAACTAGTTGGGCATGGTATGGAGAAATCGTTGGAAATATTTCTAAAATCTATACCAAACAGGAGTGACAAGTTGGCCTCTTTAATTGTAGAATAAAAAATTTGAAAGCCCCAGTCTCGACAGAATCAGCGTGGCAGAATTTCGGAGAAGGTTATCTATCTTTGCAAGGTAATAATTGCTGTGTTTTTTTATTAGCGCCCGATAGCTGTATCCGGAGCAGCCAATTTTCTATGTCAAAACTTATATTTAGCGCGCTATTATTGCATAAAATTAATTTATTTAACTCTAAACTAAGATTTTTCATTCAACTTTTTAGTTAAAAATCGATATACAAATATTTTGCTCTACCAATTTATCGGGAGCGCTATCCATTTCAATGGGAAATTTGAAAAGGCTTTTATTTTGTAAACCCCTGAAACCATTAGAAACTAAATCTTACAATAAAATTTTAAAACGCAGCAAGATGAATTCTTGTTTATAACGTCATGTAAAAATAAATGTCGATTAATATATTTCAGGTGATAAATATGTTTGTTTTTTTGATGAACTTAGTTTTAATTTTTATAGTACAGCGACACCAGTGAATAATAGCTGAGGTTTCAGTAGAAAATTGCCATTTGACCCCGGATAGTGCTCTAATATTAAAACACGGCTAATATCTAGCTATTGGAATTAAAACAATCAATATTCAATAAATCAGGCCGAAATACAAATGGTTTCAAAAACAGTTTAAGTTCGCTTCGCATTTCGTTCAAATTTAGCAAAACAAAATTGTTATTAAGACCAAGGCGCGCATCCTTCGGATTTTACAACACTTCTCGAATGAACCGACTTCAACTTTTATTACGTGTAAAACTTTAAGTATTACAGGTCACCACGCCACATCTCATCAACGAACGATATCTAGTCAAATCTGAATCAATTGTCGATTTCTATTTATCTAGAAAAACAGCCAAACATATTGATTTTAAACTTTTAATTTCGATCTTCCTTATAATTGATTTTTCAAGCAAAACGCTCAGAGTTAAATAAGTACACTAGATTTAGCAAGACATCTTAAACCATTTCAATGAAGTTTAAACTACTTTAACTTTACCTTTTTACTGCACTTGGACGTGGATCGTCCTCAATACTAAAATTGCCTTTGGGAAATCTGGCAAATAACTTTTTTTACTTTTGAATGACTCACAGAATGTTCACTCAAAGTCGAATTAATCAATTCCATAGCTTGAGCAGCATTTTTTTTTTCATTTGCAAACAGAATAGAATGCGCACGGAATCACAACTTGTTCATGACTCAAACTTATGTCATAAAAACAGAAACAACTGCATACATCTAAAATAGCGGGCGGGCGATTTGGATGCGTTCAAATATATTTTAATTCAACCAACTTCAGAGCCAAGTTTCTACTTGTACAGCCAATAATTTACAAACGAATTTCACCATGGTAAAAATGTTAACCATGACTGACGTTTTGACGGTGAAAGATCATGAACAACTGGGTGGCCTTGTTATAGTTTCGGCTGGAAGCTACTTAAGTGGATTGTGCTCATAGGGTATGATTTCGGCTGGCCTTATATGGTTTCCGGCTGACAGCTTACACATTTTACTTGATTTAATTTGATTGTAATCATTACGCAAACTTGTAATGGTTCCGCTTGATAAAACTCTAGCTATCAAGGGCTTTAAACGGTTCCGGCTAGCTTAAGATAGGGTTCGGCTAAAAAATTAGATATTGCACAATGATTCACAATACTTTGAGTTACTTTTCTCATTGCTAGTTTGTTTCCAGCTGACATGTTTCCGACTGGGTTTATAAGGTTCCGGCTGAAAAATCATACAGCGCAGAATGATGCAAAATAGACATTGTGCTTTTTGTGGCACAGTTGATTTGGCTGTAGTATGGTTCCGACTGGTTTGGTTAGGTTTATGCTGGAATTATAAGTTTCCTCCTGAAAAACCATATAATGCACAATGATACACAATGCATTTTTTTAAATCTCGTCTTTATTTTACATTTCATCAATATAATTTATGCTTTTGGCCAAAGAGGATTGTTAAAATGCCCATTACATTAACAGTTTATTTTTTTTTACAGTATGCTCTTACTCTGATTTTTGATGTGTTGTGCTGGCTTTATCGTTTTCTTGTCTAACCGTTGGCACTGTTGTGGGTTGTGGGTGGCGATTCGTTTAGCTACAAATAATTGGCTTGGTTTGCACTTCTTTGAGAATCTGAAAATGTATTTGAAAAATTGAATCTATTGTGTAGTGTAGAGCATACTCATCTGAGTTTTTGAATATTTCTGCATTGAACCCTTTCTCGTTCTGCCTGCGTGCCGAATGGTACATCATCGGGTATCTAATTTGTGGCTCTTGGATGTATCCTATTTTATCGAGATAGGTAAACATCTCCGGTCCGGGATTATTGTATCGTTCAGAAGAGAGAGAGAGTTTTCAGTGTTTGCCGACGATCTCCTAATATGGTTTCGGACAAAATGCAATATGTACAGATCTATTCTGTCTTCTTTGAATTTATTGTATTGCTGTTGATTGGAAATGTAGCGTCGGTAGTTCGTGCTTGCTCTGCGGAATGCTCCGTGGCAGTGTCGGAGACATTTCCTTTCAAACACTCTTAGCTTCTCATTCTAGGTATTTGGTCCGATGTTCCACCTGGACAACCGTATGTTAATATTGGTCGTACCAAAGATTTGTAGCATATTTGTTTCACTTTCATGTTAATGTCCGGTTTGCAGAATATTCTTTTATTTGTTTAAAATATTTTCTTTGTCTTGGCAATTTGATGTGTGACATGGTTGTCCAAGTACATTAGTTTATCCAATTATATTCCTAGATATTCAACTGCTGGCTTTTGTACACAGGTCGTACCGGCTATTTGGACTTGGAATTCTTTCCAGTTGAGTTGCGTACCTCCGTGCGCTGGCTGGTAAGGTTTTCTGAATAGGATGGCTTCACATTTCGTGGGGTTGATTTTTATTCGCCATGTATACAAGTGGTACATAGTAAATTCTACTATCTCTTGTATGTTTTGTGTAATTTTTATAATTTTATTGTGTGTGCCGTAAATTAAAAGATCATCCGCGTTTGCTATTGTTTGTACTTCGTGAGTGTTTAATCGTTCGTTTTCCACTAATTGCATTCAATTTGGGCCTGAACTTAATTTTCGTCATTAGAATGTAGATGATAAATATAAAAAAGAATCGAATTTCGCACGCTACACAAGTAATTCGCTAGTAGTACTACTACATGGTATTGCTCTATAAATATAGACAATATTCCAATGTAAATAATACAACGTCAGTCGTCGCGACCTGATGAGAAGGCTGATTTTTTTCAAATCAGTAATCTCATCCGTTCGAAACTGATTGTTGAGATTCTTACACATTTTCCATCTATAAATCAAAATTCAAATTTAATTAATTGTTCGTGGTGTGGTTTTCCAAGGGATGGGTTCGGAATTGACGTTTTCTTGATATACTGTCCGATTATGTGTAGATTATCTTGTTCTTTGTGACTACTATATTGTGTATCTTGTTTATCCAGTTTGACCAGTCTATCCCTATACCCCGCATGTTACTAATTTCGCGCTCATCTATTTTTATGATTAGATCTTTTTTTGACTTTGTGTTGACCGTTACTCGTTTGATTTGGCTTAACATATTCCATTATTTTCTGCCTCTTGAAGACATTATGCAATATTTTATAGAGAAGGAACGTTTCATTGCGAACCCACAGAAAATGTACTTCTTTACTGTTATAAGTGGAATCCATTAGGTGCCGTATTGTCTACACCACGCACTTAGAATAAAAAAAAATGGCGTCGACAATTTAGAGATATCTACATTCCCAGTTCATGCCCATAATTATTATTTCTGTTCACAATCAGTAAAATTCTATGTTTACTTTGTCAATTTCAAGATGGAGCGCTTCAGTCTTTTTCAAGCACATTTATACGAGTTGTGTTCAAAAATTAAAATGGCATTTCCTAATTAGGCGCGTTGTTGTAGTCCGATCCGCACAGTTTATTCGTTATTGTGTTGGTAAACATGTTTGAAAAGTATCTGTACAGTATATTAACCATATTGGATATTTAGTCTGTTGCCCGCTGACGAAAAGGTTACATAGGTTTAGGTAGCATCGGTGGTTATTATTTGAATATAAATAGATTGAAAATTGTTTATTAAATTTTGTGACAAGAATGATATAAAGTGCGGTCAAAGTTTTAAAAATATTAAATGTTATCTTTAGCAAGTCTGCTTTGAGTAAAACAAGGGCTTGCGAAAGGAATAAGCGCTTCCAAGAAGGCCGAGAGGAACGACAAGGAAAAAAGGGAAAGGAATTATTATGATCGATCATCAAATTTCAATCAGAGAAGTGAAGACATTTGATGGTGTCTAAAACAGTGGCGTATGGAAGTTGCTCCTTAAAATCCGTCATTTTACAAGCGTAGATGAGATTAAAACGCATCGCTAAGAAAGCTAAACGCTTTCTTAAAGATCGCGTTCTTTGAAGGATTACGGGGATTTGAAAAAGCAGTCAAATTCATAAGTATGCGTAAATTATATCTAACGAGGACTATTTTAAAGAGGATAGCCTCGAGTGTTATCGTTAAAGTGCAATTAACGATTTTGCGAAATGTGTGAAATTTTAATTTATAAAATCGTTTACACGATTAAAAATCGATTATATTTGCTGCCGACATGTTTGCTGATCCCTTCATCTGAATAGTAAATATACTCGTAATATTGTTTATTCACCTTATGGTTGGACTAAGTGGAGGAATGGAGGCGCAACAATATCCCGCGAGCCCGTGATAGCTATGGTGGCCGTTAACCAATACAATTCTTCTCGATTAGGTAGTAAAATCGTACTAAATAAAACATTTGAGTGAAATTTGAATGATTTCATGAATTAAGGACCCTGATTTCAAAGATTTCTGAGCAGCAAAAAAGCTTTCCAATTCTTATTCAAACATTTACCGTGATATATTTATTTAATCGTTTAAGATTAAGCGCGATCAGATTTAATGAAGCAAGTACATCAAACAGCTCCTTTTAATGTAAATAGTATATTTTACATTAAGTTTGTTTGGGATTCTTTGACAGTTTTTTTTTCAATACCCCCTGGGACCCAAACGGTTAATAAGTGTTATTCTGCTCAGGAGATCTAGTGGATTCGCAAAAATGGATGCCTCTTATATGTATGCGCTATGTTTATTGTATATGTAACAATAACGAAGACATCGGTTAACTAAATTATCGGTCGCGACGGTATCAGAACCTGACAAAGGTTTCTGCACCGGCTAACAAACGGTATAAGTATATTGTGGTACAATGGTTTAAACAGTAATACGTAAAGTTGAAATTGTGACTAAATGATTATGAACTAACTAGATTGAATGACAAAACCAATAAAGAAATGACGAAATTTTAGCGACATCTAACTAGAAATAGTAATTTAAAGGTTAGAGTTCTGATATTGTACTAAATTGAATACAAAAAAATTGTTCATCAACAACAATAAAAGCAATAATCTATCTGATTGTCGACATACTCTATCAATGCTCGACATTATCTACTCAAAAAACAATTACCTACTTTCGACTTATTTTGTAAGCCCACAACATTCAAATCTTGTGTTATATAAAATCTTGCAATACAAAATTTACACCACCTAATTTTATATTACAAAATCTTGTAATATTTTTTATGGCTCTCGGAATTTTGATTCGTATTCCTAAAATATTTGTCAAAGCTCGTAAGGAATTTAAGACTCTCAATTGGTTCCTTTACAATAATTAACTAGTGCAAATCGAGGAAGTTTTTACATCTAATCCCAAAAAGTTTTGGAACTTCATTAACAGTAAGAAAAAGGTATCTGGTTTTCCGTCGAATATGTCTTACCAGAATATGTCTTATGTCAACCGCCAAATTCTTTGCATCGGTCTACAAGCCGATTCGATCAATAAACACCGGGTCTCTTACTACTTCCACCTCCATTGTATTTCATTTAAAATTTACCGAACAGGAGGTTCAGGATCAACCGCTCCTTCTCGACGCTAGTAAAGGCGCGGGTTACGACGGTCTTCCACCGATCCTATTCAAACGTTGTGCTGTAAGCCTGGCCCCTGCAGTTACATTCTTCTTTAACGAAAACCTTCGTCGTGGTTTTTTTCCGGATCCCTGGAAAAACTCATGTATTCATCCAATTTTCAAGGCGGGTAATAAAATGAGGTTAGTACTTATCGTGGGATCGCCATACTCCCTGGCTTACCCAAACTGTTTGAGTCCATGGTTCACAGAGTATTGCACTTCCATACCAAGAGACTTATTTCGCCTTTTCAGCATGGATTTTACTCCGGTAGGTCTACCGTGTCTAACTTGTCCTCTTTTTGTGGTCATTTATTTGACAGTCTAAACTCCAAGCAGCAGGTTGACGTTGTTTATACCGACTTCGCAAAGGCTTTCGATGTTATTGATCACTCTATTCTTATTAGCAAGCTGGAGAGTCTCGATTGTCATTTCATTCCCATCGACTGGTTGCGTTCTTACCTTTCAGATCGCTGGCAATCCGTTAGGATTCTGGATTCTTTCTCCCCATTGTTTCGGGCGCCATCCGGCGTGAGTCAGAGTAGTCATATTGGCCCACTGTTATTTTCATTATTCATTGAAGACGTTGTAAAATGTTTTAAGTTTGCCAACTGCCTCCTCTTCGCAGATGACATGAAGATTTTCGCCCGGGTCTCTAGCGTGTTACACTGCAAATTGTTACAAGTTGACTTAAACCGCTTCTGCAGTTGGTCAATCAACAACACACTCCCTTTAAACGTGGGAAAATGCAAAACTCTTTCTTTCTTCCGTATCCGCTCGCCCCTTTTTTTATCAGTATCAACTGTACAACTAAACCATTGATCGGGTTGATTACATTTCGGATCTTGTGGGGATCTTTGAATCTGACGCCACGTTTACCAGACATGTTAACGCTATTATTTCAAAGTCGTACATCATGCTTGGTTTCATTAAACGAAACTGCAAGTACTTTAGTGACCCGTTAACTTTGACATCATTATACATATGCTTTGTTCGCTCTATTTTGGAGCATGCATCTCCTGTTTGGTCACCCTCCTACCAATGTTATTCTGAGAGGATTGAGAGTATCCAGAAACAGTTTATTTTGTTTGCGTTACGACGTTTACCATCCATACGTGCTGTGGATTACTTATTCCGCCTTATCGGAATCGATGCAAACTTTTGAAACTGCAACGTCTAGATAATCGCCGAGATGTAGCTTCCGCGATATTTGTGCGAGATATCATTATATCCCGCGTCGATTGTATCGAGTTACTAGCACGTATCAACTTCTATGCTTCCGAACGTCGGATGCGTCAACGCGATGGAGCTTTATTCATCGACCGAGCGGTAACCAACTACGGTCTTTCTGATCCAATTCCGAGGGTATCGCGGGTATTAAATAAGGTCTACGGAGCTTTTGATTATAACTTGTCGATTTATTTAAGAAAGCTTTATATAACCTTTCTAAATCGAGCTGATGTAATGTAGTTTTTTACCAACTGTTTTGTTGTGCCGATTGTAGTTACTATAGACACCATTTATAAATAAATAAATAAATATTTTACCTGAGAATTGTTTTAAGCGCAATTCTCTTGAGAAAATCAGTTGTCCCCTAGCTGTCTATCAGTTGTTGTTAGTTGCACCATAGTCTCTGTTCCGTATAATTTTACTTTATTTTTAATGATGATCTGTGTTTTCGGTAGTTGTTCCCCTTTACGAATTTTCATTACACGATGTTTGTCAATAACTAATTCATTCGATAGATTTCTGATCAGTTTATATATAAGTCTGGATGACGTTTTCCCACTACAACATTTAATGTGCGGTGCCATGCCTCGTCCGCGGAAAATACTCCGTTTACCTGTTTCTGCATGTTCAACTGCCCAAAATTTCGGATTATATTTAGCGCACACCTTCAAATCACCAATACAATGTTTCTTGAATCAGCCCCTTATCATTTTTAAGTCGTTGTCCTCAAACGCGATGCTTAAGCTCAGATCATAATTGGCGACTTCGTTTGTAGTTTTGTTTAAATGAGAGACTTTTAACCAACCGGATTTTTAGAGAAAATTCTTCTTAATTACCATATTTTATGGCTAGTCGTTTTTTTGAATCTTCCATCAAATTATAGAACTGGATTTAATCAAAATGAAACTTGCAACATTTGAACGTTGTTTGAGGTGAAAAAGCTGAAAACAAAACAATATTTTTTCAAGATTCAATTCATGTTGAATGCATGTTTTCGTCAATTGAAAAAATATTTGATCGTAGAACTTCCTTGAATTTTTGCTCATTATACAAAAAACAAGTGGTACTATCTCCTCTTCAACGTTTCCATGTATAGGAAACAGGTGTTGCAATATGGAAGGAGCTACAGCGAAAATTTGTCCCATAATCCAACAACTGCATTTTATAAGAAGCGTTGAAGAGAATTTAGTACCGAGTTAAATGTTTCTTCGTCCCTCGCAACAACCTTCAGACAGAACGAAAAACTCTCCTTCCATGTAGTATATTTCTTGCCATATACGAATATCCTCCAAACTGTTTGTCCCCTGTTATGTCTTGTCAGCATGCGCACGATAGATTTTGTTTTTTCACAAGATCATCAATTTCTAGCTGTGGTTTTTGAAATATATACTTACTTTCACAAATAGTTTTCTCGTGCATTATAGGTGTATGGGAGTGCACGGACAGTGCTTTAATAACTTCGTGATTCACATTTATTAAACGTGTTACTAGACGCGCATTGCACGCACATTTGCTTCTGCTGGCTAAATACCCAATTCTATGACTTTTAGTTTTACGGGGTAGGTGGAAGCCAAATAATTTATCGTTTCCTTTATTGAAAACCACTGTAGAGTGGAGAGAGTGGAAAATTCTTACTTACTAGTATATTAATCTAGAATGAGCAAAATAAGAGAAATTCAATTTATTTTTCAACAAGTTTTTGTTTCAGAATATGTGGCACAAACGGAACTTTGACCCCCAAAAAATTGGTATGCAACATTTTGTAATTGCAAGATATTGCAATGCTAGATTTTATGTTCAAGATTTTGTAGTGCACGATTTTGAAATGCAAGTTTGATAGCCAACTCGTTTTAAGTATATTCATCTGGAAATTTCAGTGCTTCTAACGGAATTTCCAATCCATTGCAATTCAAACTGCCCACGTTTGATATTATTTCGTTTATTATTGCTCCAGTGCTACGTATTTAGGCTTAAATTCTGACTTGTATTGGCCAAATACTTCGGGCGTTGATTATAAATCAGTCCCACTCGACTCATGTTTATGAATTATAAAGAAATCATATAACTGTGTTGATTGCTAACACGAACAATAAGTTTTGGACATTGTCAACATATTGTCTACATTTTCTAGATTGTCGACACCATTAATTTAGGTAGACAAATACATCTCTTTCTCTCTCTCTCTGGCTTTCACAGCCCATGAAAGGATTTCGCCGACAAATACATCGTATACACGTAATAGAATATTAATTAACTTCGCGGTGTAGTCAATACCCTATGCCACTGAAAACAAAATTAATTATTTTTTGACAGTGCTGCTTCTTATGGCGAAATCTCCGCTATCTTGTACAGTATAGTTTTATTACATTACCAAACTGAGCACAATCAGCTGTGACTTGTCAAATTGGCTGTAGCCGGAAACAATTCGAAAAACACACCTCTATAAAATCAGTAATCACGTGACACATATTAGTTTATAGTGTTATGTCTGGAAAGACATTGATTACTGCAGGTTACAGTGCCACTGACCTCCGGCGTAAATAAAATTATATTACCAAAACATTATAACGAAATGTTGCAAGGTGCTAAAATTTCCAAGTTGTCTATCTTGGATACAAAACCAAATCAAAACTGATAGCACAAAACGACAACGTGAATGCCTATAGTCCAGGATATATCATTTGAGCAAAACGAATTTCTGTTTTCTGCAAATTTTTAATCCAATTAGTTTATCAAATTTCACAATCGTGCGTCCTTTCATTATTTTACAACGAAAATTTTAATGAATTTCTTTGAAATATATTTTTAAAAGATTGTCGCGATAGCCTAATCGAATATCAAGAAAAATATTTTTTTTTTGTAACATTAATTCAAAGTCATTCCCCCTCAGTACAACGTGAATGTAATAAGGTATGTATATTTTGTTAAAATGAAAATCATGTTACACCACCACCACCCACCACCATTACCAGAACAAAAATTATAATTATATCAATTAGTTAAATTAATTTAATATTGTGTATTCATTGTCACAGTACTAGTGCGTTAACCACATTACCAACCAAACCTTTCACGATATTTTAATTGATTTGATATTATTAATGCTGTGTATACCTTTCAAGTACACTTTTCAAAACATCAAAAAGCATTTTTTTCCTATTATACCTACAAAACTAAAATGTAACACGAAGCACACGAACATAATTAAATTAATTAACTATTTAAAACAACAGCGGCAAAAACTCATCGGAAAAATATTAAAAATTAAATCACACTACACCGCATTTAACTTAAGCATTGAAAGCAAAACCATGTTCCAACTTAAAGTTTAGAATGGTTTTGTTACGTTATGGATTACCATTTACCGTACCATAAATGTTATTCAAAAGCTTTTAGGTTTTTGTTTAGCACAGTGTGGTAATTGACAAAAAAATAAAGGTGAACGTAGAAATCTTGTCGCGGTAAGGACTAAAATGTAATACCGAAATCACGACGATACTAAATTGTCAAACAAGTTAGATTCTTGATGAAAATGCTGTTTGATTTATTAGAGTTCGGAAAAGCTCTTAACAATTATGAAAATTTTAAATGAAAATTTGTAATTTAGAAAATCTGTATCAAGCGATTGAACTAACCACATATTATCAGTAAGGCAAAAGATAGAATGCGACAACTACATCGTCATCAACATCAAGCACTCGTTGCTTGAGGGAGTTGAAATTTGGGTGTCCACATGGGAACGGCCTAAAAAAATTGTTAAAATCCTCGCCCGGCATGCCATTATGCTTATTTAACAATAGTGTTCGCTTTCCAACAGCTCTAGCACCTGAAAATAATAAATAAATTTACACAAAAAAAATCTGTTTGCTTAAGACTAGCCTGCTATAGCAAGTAACTCGGAACATCCTAGGTCGGTTATCAAAAAACGGAATTATAATTGACGTCCTTACAAACAAGGCCCAAATTAAGGATGATTCTATATATTCCGACAAACTACATTATGTAAAGTAAAAAAACGAATAAACAATTTAAAAAATTACTTTTTCATGATATGCGCTCGATCTCTTGTACAAGAGTATTGGTAAAATTAACTGTGTAACCGTGCAAAGTAAAAAATCAAAGTGATTCTGTTAAATTATTTGAGGTTAGACAATATTTTTGAACCATATACATACATACTACGAACATTTTGAACCATACCCGTCCGACTTAAAGGTGAAAAACCATATAAACAATTTATCAAGCCGTTGGGTATCTAATTATAATGGTATAGTTGATAACTAAATGTTCGCTGTAATGACCTTCTTGAAACCACAAATTTGTGGTTTTAAGAAGGTCATTACAGCGAACATTTAGTTATAAATGGAAACCATGGCGGTTCTGGAGTGCAATAATCTTTATAGTTGATATTTATAATTTTATTGTAAGACGTCGTTAGGACTCCTGTTGGGGAGAATAATAACATTGCACTCAATCCGCTTTTCCCCCGATTAAAGTATTTTTACTAATGGCCTGGCCATCTGTCTTCTAGTAGTGATACTAAAATTTTTGAAAACTAGCCTTAAAGTTTTGTTTTACATCGTATTCACACACCACTGCACCATATGAACACCTTGGACTTTTCGTCTATTCCAACTGCATGGAAGTTGGATCGTAATAAAAATGTTTGGTTTTGTTGTCTCATTTTCCCCTACATACTCATTTTCCCTTACATACTACCAATAAAGTGGTTTGTACCATAAGAAATTATATAAAAAAATTATGAAACGGAAAATAGAGACAACAACACGAAATATTGGTGTTCTACAAAATTTGGAAATGAGAAGAATTTTTTTTGAGTTAGCGTCTAGTTTTGAGTTTGGAATGATATAAAGTTCGGTTTGATTTTCAAACGTGCTCTTTTATTGTAGTATTTGCAAGGAAAGGGTTGTTCTGTTTTTTTAAGCAAGGCGAATTTTTATAAAAATCATTCAGAATAACAAATATTGTAAAAAATTTAAATTGATTTTAAGCATTAGTTAAAGTCAAATGTTAAATGTGACTGAATTTCAATTAAATTTTAAGATTAAAAAAAAGTGTCATGTAATAAATGAGGAAGGTGTTAGTGGAAAACGTGTTTCGAACGAGTTTCGGTGCGTTATCGACGGATGAACGCTGCAATCCAGACAAGTTGCCTATAACGGGACAAACAAAATTTATTTGGTATCGGCGAGGACGCCGCAAACCACACAGGTTGCTTATAGCAAAGTAATACAAATTTATTTACCGGCACTGTGGAACGCCGCACTCCATTTTGGTCAAGGTTGCCTTTCGTGGCTACGATTAGTTTTATGAGTAATTTTGGACACCACACAGGCGGCTAAACAGGCGGCCGACACGAGGCTCATTCGCCTCAATATCGGTACCACCGTATGATGGGTACCTTGGCACAACCAGGCCGCAACGGTCTGAGCGAGGCATCACCTGCGGCAGGCGGCTAACAAAATGTTTTTTTATTAGATTTTAGTTCATATCAATTTAAAATAAAAATTTTCGTGTAATCGTATTTCCAATCTTCCAAAGGCATCAATCATATATTTTTTTTTTTTTGCTGAAATGGTGTGTGAATACGGTTGTTGAGTAACCGTTATTCGTTTTTGCATTAAAATAATGTATTTTGCCTTTCTCTTTAATTTCGTTTGTCATTTTAATTTTATTGCGGAAACAGGTCTTGAGATCAGCGGTTGCAATTTATAAATAAATAAAAATTTTGTTTAACCCTGTGCCGGAGTTATTATAATTCCCGTTTTATTTTACCCGTTGGTCATTGTTCTGATTCTCACGTTTATTTAGTGTATTTTCAAATATATATATATATATATAATGTATTAGTAAATTTTTTCGGATCGGTATGTTGGCAGGATGGTTTCATTTCGTGTTGGTTCCAAATTTACAGGCTGGGCTTACCATTTACATTCAATCTCTTAGCAGGACATCCACAGGGTCGGAATGATGAGTACAGTAGGTATTGCCCCTTCAGGGCAACCGTCAAATCCAATATGAGTCACACGAAGCTGCAACAGTCTTGGCAAGCTATTGAATTGGGTAGCTTTGTCTGTTGAGGAGACGTCCTTACCCTCTTATGTCACTTCGTTGTGGCTGGACATCGGTCTCTAGGGGTCGATGGGTCCTTCATAGGGGGTCTCTGCAACAGACTCAGCACGTATCGTTCGTGGAGCTCGGTCGTTCCTTAATGGGCACACTCTCTCCTGTTATAATTATCATTATTTCCTTTCCTCAAATTTCAGCCGATGTAATTTTGGTGTAATTTTATTTCAGTATATTTACTCTTATTTTCTGCTTTGATATTCCTAGTCACCAAAATCACCATGAGAGAGGCCTCTGCATACTTAAACGTATCTGCGGAATGGTTTCTGAACCATTCCGTAAAAACGGTATCAACTGACCGAATTGGTTGGCTGGTTCAACCAGGTTATGCGTAAAGATGAAAAAAAAAAATTCTTGCGTTATGATTTAAGACACGATCACAGAATGTGTAAAATGCAAACATGTCACCGATTGCAGAAAACCCGAAAATTCTTTATTTCAATTAAATTCAATTATTATAAAAAAAATGAGTAATAAAGCAACCAAAACTTTAAACAGGAATAATTTTTAACTATAAACTATTCAGATATTTTCGTTTAGCCTCTTTTTGCCTGTTTTTATTTAGTGTGGTTGAAAGCGAAATCGAGTTTGTTGAATTTAAAATAATCAACCCGGTGTTACGATTCAATCTCCAGACCTCAACTGGCCTCGACATCAAGTGCTGGAGGTGGCACTGCGGCCACTAGTATATTGTAAAATAGTTCTAAATTGTTGAATAATGATAATGAATCCTGAAATGATGAACAAAATTGAAATAACATCCGCAGATGGTCGGCACACGACGTGGTCGGAATTTATTGTTTTTCCTAGACTTTCTCATGAGTGAGTTTATTTGTTGCCACATTTCGTTGATTAGAAATAATATGTTTTCGATTCCATAGTTGAAGAAAACAGTGAAGTGAAATATTTAAAGTATCCAATCCGATCAAGGACACTATGTCTCACTCAACCATTACGGCATCGAATACGTTAATGGTTTTTAACATTAAAATTAGTTCCCTGATTCGTATTTCGGGTCAAGAGGTTCGCTGTATATCCAGAACTTGTTTACCGTACATTTGTGTGCCTTGATGGTCAAACAGAAATTAAAAATGTTCAGCAACTGTTAAGTTTGTGGTGGTATACCACTACTGTATTTCGGTAGAAATCATTTTGCGCGCTGAAATTGTCGAAGTTCAATCTGGCGGTCGATATGATTTTACCGGGACCTTAATTGTATATAGTATTCGAAATGGTGGAGATTCAAGTACTGGGGGCCACGTAACATTGCCACTAAACTTCAATTTTCGTGAAAATATTCTTTTATCGTGATTTACAGAAACCGCATTTACAATTTTTTCTTCACATTATTGATAAGGATTCTATGCACGCCTTCTACATTACATTAACCGCTTCCGAAAGGTTTACTGATCATTTGTAACATCGGATTAACGAGCGATCAATCTATTGAATACTACCCAACCCCCAATTGTGGATTTTAGGAGCACAATTCTACATAGCGTTTACAAAATTTAAAATTTCGCGCATATAACCTCAATAGACCTCTCCTCCAAAATTTATTTTAAGAGTGATAGTGGAACGAAATGTGGCCAACGGAACGAATTTAATCTAGCAAATTCTTGAATTATAATCAATTACATCTTCAAAAAGTCGAGGAAGTTATAAGTTCAACTAACTTTGATAGTCCATGATCCAAATAATTTTTACAAAAATTAAGCGGAAATGACGATTTTTGACAAAAACTGTTATCAACAAAAATGCGGCATTTGTGCAGCCCATACGGATTAGTTTATCGGGATGAAATTTGGGAAATTCTTGTGAAATGTGTTGTAAATTTGACTTCTGAAATTCGAGGGAAAACATAGTCGGGTGTTGGCTTCAAAAACCAACCCCTCTATGTTTAAGTCATGTAGCTAAACATTATTTTTGAAACATTTTATTTGTTTCGTAATTTATCATAACAGTTTTTAATGAATGCTTATGAAATAGAGCAGTATTTTAGCTAGGTGGTAATTGTTCGTCCCGTTTTTTGTTCCATTATATTGGTTCCAATGTGTCGAATCGCAAAGAATGTTTTTTTTAATAATTAAATATTTAAATTTCTGCAACGACTTGCGTTGTCATATCAAAGTATCCAAGTGTAGTGGAATAGTGACCGAGAGCTTCAGAAACGATCTCACATTCTAATAATTTCATAAAAATTTAATAGTTATCATCATATACTATGGGATCATCGATGAGATGGATGTTTTGAAGAGCCATATAAAAATCAGTGGGAAGTGGTTGGTTAACTACAATTAAAAGAAAAATTGGGCTAATCCTTTGGGTATGGTTATTAAGATTTTTTTATAAGATCAAATGCTAATTGGAACCACTTTGATCACTCTGCGATTTGTAGCGTTGTTCCATAGAATTTCATTTTAAATAAAACATTTTTCAAAAATTAAAATTTTTCTACTTAAGTAATATACTTTTAAGAATTTAAGTACTTACTTATGGAATGCAGTGTAGGGATTGTTATTATGTGATAAGTAACCTTTACTCTGGCCATCTTGGTGGTATTTTCAATCAGACCGAACAATTGAACTACATAAAGCTGCTCCATAAGACAAAGAGAACGAGAATTTATTTCGAGCAAAATGAAAGAAAAAAGAATTAATATTTGTGCTTATTGTGTGCGTGTATTGTGCGAAGACGTGTGACGGAAGGACATCCGTTTACATGTGAACTGTTTATTGTTTTCGAACTTAAACCTCTAAAACCTCCCTTCAATATCTAGTGCAATAAAATAGAGAATATGTCGTGGGACAGGCTTGCTCTTTTGATCTTTGACGGTTATAGCATGGATGGATTACCAAATCTTTCTCTTTCGAGGCTCCCAGTATCGTGATACAATATTGTATACGTTGGTTAGCTAAGAGATCCAGCGGTGGCATTCCTGCAATTACACACACTGCATTGTGGTGAAACGGTCTGAAAAGCAAAAATCATCCTTAAAGCGTTAAGTCTATAGGTAAACTTAATAACATTCGTCTACATCCAAAATTATCATCCCTATTCCTTTCTGCTAGAATATAGTACAGCATTCGTCTTCTGCTCAGCCAATTGTAAACTCACTGACTGCAACAGATTCGGATTACCGAGATGATTTTAACTTTTTCGGGAACCTGTTACCTTAACACGCCAATCTATATAACATTCCATGTCCATCCTCTATTGTATACATGAGGATCCTTTTACGAAAGTAGTCCTTGATAGTTTTTTCCAAATATCTTTGAACTTTTCTTCGGCACAGTTCATCATCAAGAATGTGGTTCCTAATGAGCCATGCACAGTATTTATGGCATCAATTATTAATAATTACTGAATTTTACAATTGTCCTTTAATTTGCCAAAATTCACTTGCTTCAATGTCATGTCGAGCATACGCTTCAATGTTATATTGTGTAGGGCGATACATCTAGTCACCTCGTCAAATTATGCTGTTAGACCTGGGTGCTTTAGTATTACAAACAATCCTCAAAGCCTTGACCTATTCCTCTTTCATAACGATTGGTATTCACTCGTCTCCATTATTTACTGCTTTTCCGCTAGTCGAAACTTATTCTTGTTGCGGAATAACGAGTTTATAACATTTTGCATCAAATCTGGGCAGGAAGAATAGTTGAAACTATTGCCTTTCGCCTGGTTCATCACCGATTGGTAAGATCTATCAATTTCCTCGCACAGCTCATTAAAATATTCCCGCTTGCTCAATTTTAGAGCGGTTGTAAGTTTCTGTTGCAATCGATTGCAGTATAAGCTTAACGAAATTTTTTTGTCTCTTTAAATATTTCAAACTTTTTGACTACCACTTCATCAAATTTTTTATTAAGAAACTATTATTTGCTACCAATCGATAAAGCAATTTTTGTTTTATTTATAGATTGTTTTTTTTCTTTTATCTATTTGACTTAAATACTCTATCGAGTGTTTATAATTTGCATTCTCTATTTGCGTTTCTTAATTTTATTTTTGTTTAATTTTGTTTCTTATACTTCTCTCTTTTTTTGTCTTTTTTCCTTCCAGTTTTAAATTTGCTTGCTTTAAGCAGACCAGCAGTCGTCATTCTCCTAAATTTAGTACATATAGATTCAGCCTTTTCATTTTCCTAATCATAGCTTTTGTAATACATTTTTTATTCCGATTAATATTAATTTTTTTTGCCGTTTTTTTTCTGTTTAATTTTTAATTTAGTAGAATGATATCCATGTTTATAATTCCCCGGAATTATATTCCAAAAATAATAATAATGTTGATGGTGTGTGGTCAGGGAGGGGTGATTTGTCGTTGGGAATTATTATTATTATTATTATTATTACCCCTTCAACCTGATACATCCTCTTTGCCTTGCAGCATTTCCGACGTAAAACCGCGATTTATTCACTCCAATAAATACATAGAATTACGACGGCTATCTATTATTATTCTAGACTTGTGACTATCCCTCTCCTTGGAATATACCCTTAGAGTCCTCGAACCTTCCTTTTAAAACACTTGTTCTAGCACTAGATTTCAGCAAGAGCTTCATACATGAAACACCTTATATTAACTTCCTGACCATTTTGCGGAAGTGCCTTACGTTCTCGATTACATTTGCAATTTGTGTTAACGATTTTACTTAAATTTTTTCTTCGTTTTAACCACTTAAGTGACGGCTTTTGTCGAGAATGTGTGTCCATAAATTTATTTATTTATTTATTCATAAAAAAATATAACGAATTTTGTGCCGAAAAAACGGCAGAAGCAAATTCGCTTAATCCATAAAAATTCAACATAATCCTAATATTTACAAAATTAAATGTTTAAAATGAGAATAAAATGTGATAAAAGCGCCAATAATATGACTATGATATTAATACTGTTACTACCATTACCATTACTACTACTTTTTCTACTAAATTTCAACTTCATAATATGTGACTAAATACAACAAGTTTTATGTAATAACCCTGAATAAAAAGGAGATATCAACAGTTTCGAATAGCCATTGTTTAACTTTAGGTAAAAACGACTTCAAATGAATGTCCTTTCTAATGTAAATTGGTAACGCATTAAAAAAGGTTGGTGCAGCGACCAGAATAGAGCGACGGAAGTGGTCATTGAAGAATCTTGGGATGTTAGAAAGAAGTTGATGGTTATCACGAAAATTCGCTTCTCATTATTTGTTGACCACTTCGAGTAAAAAAAACTCTAAATACCTTATAAACATACAAATGTTTCAACGGCAAGATATTCTTCGTAAAGAATAAATTCCAAGATGGTTCAGTTCTTGGTTTCTTTAGATATATTCCCAAAATCATTTTCTGTAGAACATATAAAGGATACAAAGTAGCAGCCCAGCACGACAATCCATATTCCAATTTAGCCATAATTAGTGCATATGGTAAGCTATTTTTAGAACCGACGGAGGACAATAGTCTCAAAGAAGGTAGAAAATTCTAGCAGTTGATGACAGATACTGGTTGACTGAATTAACATGCGTTTTCCAATTAAGGCAAGTGTCCAAGTGAACACCAATATATTTAAACGAGTCAACTTGTTCGATATCAAAGCACTCAGAGTGGCAACCACAACAGATGCACATTCATACCTGCTGTGATTAGTCACCCGCGGCAAAATAGACATATTAAAGCTACCAAACCCATTTAAACAACATGAATTTCGTTTTCCAGCTTCAGATCAGGCGATGCTTGTCGAACCATGAAAGCAAAACTTTTAGATCAGAATTGATCATCGAAATAACATTACTGGGAGAATTCCCACAGTAAGCCAGAGCTATGTCATCAGCAAACCCGGTAAAATAACCATGAAGATTCAATTTAAATACGGAGTTTGTATAAATGAGAAACAGCAGAGGGCCTAATAGTGAACCCTGGAGAACACCAACGCCTATAAATTTCGGATCGCTTAACTTATCATTTATCTTAACTCTCATCGATCTAAAATCTAAATACGGTGCTAACCACTTATTTGCCACTCCTCTAAACCCTATATAATACATAATAGATAGCAGAAGCTTATGTGGTCGGAACCATATCAAAGGTTTTAGCTGTATCAATAAATAAAGCACCATAACTATTACCTTTATTTAAACCAATGTTGATTGTATGTAGGAACTCTAACAAGGGCGATTCGGTACTCATACCATGACGAAAACCATGTTGATGGATACTCAGCACACCCGTTTCATCTAAAAAACTGGAAACTCTGTTTTTAACTACCTTTTCAAGAACTGTTAGGATTACTGGCTGCAAGGCAATAGGTCTATAATTACCTTTATCAAGGAGATTACCATTCTTGAAAAGGGAAATTATAGTTCCTGTTTTCAGTCGATCGGGTACAATTACCAACTCAAAGGAAAGGTTAAAAATGTGTGCAAGAACGGGACTAATATGCCCAGCAATGGCTTTTAATATATAATTACTCAGGCCAACGTTATCAATTGAGTATTTAGGTTCTAAAGCACAAATACACAATTGAAAAAACTTCATAACTAAATACTGGGGTCATAAAAAACGTTGTCGGACCGAAATCAAAAGGCAAATCGAAACTAGATGGCTAGAATCAAATTTAGCACCTAAATCTATAGCAACACTAGAAAAATAACAATTAAACTCATTAGCAATTTCTAGATCACTCGTAAGAAGTTCTCCGTTCTGTGCTAAAATAGATTTGACTAGTGACGTTTTAGATTTACGAGTCAGAATCTCATTCATTAAAATCCAGTTTTTTTACATCACCGCGCTTAACGGAAAAACGCTTAGAATAATAGGTTTCCTTTTCATTTTTGATATATACATTAGTTATGGTGCACATTCTGTTATAGCTATCACGAAGTACTGCATTATCAGGACGCTTATTTAACTTGGACCGCAGTTTATTCCTTTTATTAATACGTCGCGCAAGGTCAAAGAAGATCTAAGGCTGCAGGCGTTTGATTTTAGACGAGCAATATGTGTAGCAGCGTTCCAAGATAGTTAAAATATTATCCAAAAATACCTCAAAAGCTAGCGATGGATTGTCGATGTTAAAAATGAACCCCGCCCCCCCCCCCCCCCCCCCCCCCCCCCAGTCCATATGATCCAACCTTTCATATAAGAACAACAGATTAAGTTTCTTTCTTCTTCTCGGGGAATTTTGGCTCAAATTAGACCCTGGTAACAGTGTCTGAGAAGCCTTAAACCGTATCTCAATCAAGCTGGTCAGAAATTTTTAAGTCCACAGCCGATGTTGTTATACCTGAAAGATCACACTGTGCTTGAATTTCAAACTTTTTTTGCGTGACAAGCTGGGCACCCGGGGGGTAAACCTAATTCGACTATGCTGAATTCATTGGTGCTAGTCCCATTTCAAAGTTAGTCCCCATTTTTGAAATATCGCTTTCGACATATTTTGCCTCTGAGACAAATATTTGTCAAAATATACACTCATATTCACGTTGATAGCTCCTGAACCATTAAGATTTTCGTTATGCTTTCTTCAGCAAAGTTGTTGCGCAAGCCAAGACCAACAACTTTGCTGAATATATCAAGGCCGAAAAACGACATCTACAATCACATTTTTGTGTTATTTTATTTTTTGAAACGCAAAAAAAATAAAATAACACGAAAATGTGATTGTAGATGTCGTTTTTCGGCCTTGCTATGTTCAGCTAAATTGTTGCGCAAGCCAAGACCAACAACTTCGCTGAACATATCAAGACCGAAAAACGACATCTACATTCACACTTTTGTGTTATTTTTCCATATGTGTGTGTTTTACTTAGGCCAAGGTGAGCTTGGAGTGGCACTTCCGCACAATTAGACCAGGAGTGCCCCGTTGTGATACCACAGGAACCTATTTCCCCTTTACCCCTGTTCAAAACCATTCGGAGCTACGTACGTACAGCAAAATATCTCGCACTCCACATTCAGCGAGATCTGAAAGGCTGGTCACACTGGTCACGCCCAAATACTTATGCCTTCTGTATGATAGTGCCGGACACGAGCATAGGATGTTATCTAAAGTCTCTTCTTCCTTTTCGTCCATGCAACTTCTACAAAATCATTCGTCTGTAAACCCAGCCTTCTCGCATGTTCCCCAAAAAGGCAGGGTCTTGTCAGTTTTGGCAAAAGCTTCTCACAGAAGACTCCGGCTCTACCTTGCCGTTTCGAGAAACATAAGTGCACAGGTAAGGCTAAATACAACTGGAATTCGGCATACTTAGGCCAAACAAGACACTCATCTCAGATAAGATACAAAGAACACATCACAAGTACATAAAATCAAGTTTCGTACAACACATAAAAACTGAAACCATACACTAAATTCAATAAAAATATAACCATTTTGCACAGAATCAAAAAAGGACCGAAATTAGACAGGTGTCCCAATTTGACTCATGAGTCATGAGACATTTGTATTCTGCACGTATACGAATTACGGCCAAAATTCACACCCTGAAAATGTACAAAAACAAAAACACCCACAATTTACTTCGCGACAAAATCAACACAAAACCCCAATAAAATTTACGACCTCCATAACTTAAAAACAAAGCAGGTACCAAACAGCAGCGTCTTAGCTACAGTATATAAAGAGCTTCAAAATAGATTATGTAACAGTAGCAGAAAATAAACCGAAGAAGAGATTATTCTTGAAATTGATATTTCTAAAAAAGTTAAAAAATTGGCACAAGAAGTAAGAACTAAAAACTGTAATATACAATTAAAAATAAAAAGTTATTCATCTAAATATATAAAGTGACAAAAGAATACAAAAAATAAAGTGAAAATCGTCTTGTGAATCTCGAGAAATAAATAATATGGATAGGTGTTATAAACTCAAGTGCTTTTGTTATGTGTGTGGAAAATTTACAATTATGAGCAATCGCCGCAAAATAAGTGGTGAAACCGCTGATTTATATCGACTATACTTTTCACAAAATGTTATTAGTGGTGTAAATTGGGTGCCGTCTTTTGTTTGTACAACATGCATTTCCCATCTGCATAGATGGCAAAACGCTGGAGCCGCAATGCCATTTGGTGTCCCGATGATATGGATCGATCCACAAGGACATGATGCAGTTCAATGTTATGGGTGCATGAATTATATTTTCGGTACAAACAGAAACAAAAGTGGTTCTTTGACATACACTGCAACGAGAAATACACATCTACCGCTGCCGCATTCAGATGAAATGCCTGTTCCGGAAAGATCAAACCCAACCGAGGATTATTTACCAACAACATTTGAATCAGGTGAAACCGGAGAAACATCTGCATCAATATATCAACCATCAAATGTCACTGCGCCATGCAATCACATTGAAATCTCGCAAAGTCGTTTGGATATTATGGTACGACGCCTGAAACTATCTCAGCGGCAAGCCATTCTTTTGTCAAAGGATTTAAAACAAGTGAACATTTTGGCTCCAAATGTTCGGATATATGGAGCAATAAATCGTCATCGTCATTTTACGAATTTTTTCAAATCAATTGAGAATAATTCACTCGCTTTTTGCACTGATATCCGAGGTTTGGTATCCACAATGCACAATGCATATATTCCTGAAGATTGGCGATTGTTCATCGATTCCTCTAAAAGCAGCTTGAAGGCAGTTCTCCTTCACGTTACCAACTCAAAGAATTCCATTGAACAATCACCAGCCGAATCCGATGAGCACGGCGAGCGTTTTCACCAAGTGACGGCAAGGCTCGAACATTGGTACAGCGGCAAAAAGCTAGATGCACTCTTGTGTGACATTTGTTGGAATTTGCAAGAGGAAGAAGAACCCGAAGACGACACGAACAAATCAGAAAATTAAAATTAAAAGTTAAGAAAAATGTAAATTATTTAGGAAAAAATTGAGAAAAATCACAATAAAATCAACTGAATCAATCTAATTTTCTGTTAAATAGTTTCTATTGTATCTATATATGTCGATGAGGTGTTTATTCGATCAATTTAAATTCAATAAATGGACAAAAAATGATAAAAAACATGTTTTTCGTCGAGACAAATATTTGTCAAAATATACACTCATATTCACGTTGATAGCTCCTGAACCATTAAGAATTTCGTCATGCTTTCTTCAGCAAAGTTGTTGCACAAGCCAAGACCAACAAGTTTGCTGAATATATCAAGACCGAAAAACGACATCTACAATCACATTTTTGTATTATTTTATTTTTTTGCGTTTCAAAAAATAAAATAATATTTACAAAAATGTGATTGTAGATGTCGTTTTTCGGCCTTGATATGTTCAGCAAAGTTGTTGGTCTTGGCTTGCGCAACAACTTTTCTGAAGAAAGCATAACGAAAATCTTAATGGTTCAGGAGCTATCAACGTGAATATGAGTGTATATTTTGACAAATATTTGTCTCAGAGGCAAAATATGTCGAAAGCGATATCTCGAAAATTGGGACTAACTTTGAAATGGGACTAGCACCAATGAATTCAGCATAGTCGAATTAGGTTTACCCCCCGGGTGCCCAGCTTGTTGCATTTTTCAACTAGCACAGTGAGACCTAAGTCTAGCAAAAAAGTGGTCAATGCACGTTGAAGAAGAAGCAGTAACTCGCGTGGGAGTACCAATCAATGACTCAAGCCCAAAACAGGACATAACGTTTAGATAATCAAGGCTGTTGCTTGGAAATCCAAGAATATCAATGTTAATGTCTCCAAAAACAAACAGGGTTTTTGACCTAATACTGTCCAAAACCTCGGCCACTTCCCGAACAAAGACATTCACAGCTGTAGATTGAAGCCGATAGATGCATGAAAAGACATATAAATCAGAAGAAAATCTCCACTCAACCTTTATGATATCGGCCGATGGTAAGTTATGGGCACTAACTGAGCAATCTAAATTTTAATCAAAAAAGACGGCAACACCACCTTCTCTATGCGAATCAATACACGCACCGTACAACGTATAACCATTTAAATTATATGAAGACAATTCATTAGTGTGAATCCAAATTTCACTCAAAAATATAAACGAGGGCCTTGTGTTATATGCATTAATTGTTAGGTTTTTTTTACATTTCTTTAGAAAATAACTACCAATCAATCTGAATACAATGTTTTTTTCAATTTTTTTCAAGTCACAAAAGCTCGTTTTGTAGAGCAAGACTATGGCAAATCTAAAAAACAATCGAACTACGCCCCCGAGTCACGCTCGGGCAAATCACTCAAGTGCTTAATCACAAATTAAATTTAAATTACGGTTGGCCATCTTGCAATGTGCAGATCGACTTAAATCGGTCCTATAGCCGTACGTCGTCGAATTGGCTGACTGGCGTAAAAGTAAGGACGGAATAAGCAAACCGCAAAAGATCAAGGAGAGCCTTGAACAGGCCCAAGAACAGATTGTAGGGATAATAAAAACAAAATAAAAAAATACGGTTGGCGACTTAAATCATAAAACACCAAAATTATTTTCTTTTTAGTTTTCTTCACCAACTGCGCCAATTACGTTCTTTTTTGTGGTTCGTTAAAAAATACACAATGTTGTTGGTTCAGTTTACTTCTTGATCTAATTTCATTTTATTAAAATGATTTTTTACTACTTGTTTTTACGACATTTTTAACATCGAAAATTTTTATAGAAAACAAATATTTTCTACGAATTCTAATTACAATTTAGATTTTAATATTTTTCGAAAAAAAAAATCTTTTTCTATGAGCATTCAATTTTTGTGAATTTAATATAAAATATTTGTACTTTTATGTTGAACTGGATGTGGAGTTCATAGACGTAGCTCGCGCAAGATTTTCCTGAAATAATTACCAATCCAATTAGGAAACGCCAGATTCACGTGCGGTTTTCTTCTAATCCGAGCTCAATAAATGTTTGTCAAATAAATAATAAGGTAACGTTAAAATGGAGGTAACATTTATGTTTTTTACTGCAGATAACGTTTTTTATGCGCCGCACCAGTCAAAAATGTTGTAAATTTGTCTTCGAGCTGCTTCAAAACTGTTACACTTTCTGTAATATTACATGTGTCACTTTGTATTTTAGCTACATCAAAATATTTTTTCTTTCTGATTAAACAGTTGCACCATCTTGAGTGTTTCGTTACGAACTTGTTGCTGGCAATGTGGGCGAACTTACTTCTTCTGTAGAGAATTGTCACCCTTTAATATTAAACATTTGCAAGTTTATGTATTTTGATTATTTTAATTTTCAGTTTAAATCATTCGATTTCAATTTATTGATTACTAGCTGACCCGGCGAACTTCGTACCGCATAACAGTCGATTCTTTAATTTCTTATTTTTTTTTAAATACTTATTCTGCTATTCGGAACACTGGGTCAGCTAGTAAGATAAAAAAAGAAAAAGAAAGTTAATAAGTCAACAATTACATTATATCAGAAAATAAAAATTAAGTTTCATTTTTATTGTAGTACTTTATGGTACACGATATTTTTTGTTTGATTACCTGGCGCGTAAACAAACAGAGCAGATGGTTTTCCAACACAGGAACAGGCAACATACAATTGACTATGCGAGAAACATGGGTTTTCTAGATTAATACCACAAACACTTAATGACTGCCCCTGGGATTTGTTTATAGTCATAGCGAAAGCAAGCCGTACTGAAAACTGTAGTCGTTTAAACTCGAATGATACGTCAGTCGGAATCATTGGGATGCGGGGTATCAAAACGACTTCTTCTTTATACTTTCCTTTCAATATGATTGCTACTATTACGTTATTCAGTAATTTTTTTTATCGCTAATCGTGTGCCGTTACAAAGTTGCGGTTGGGTAATATTTCGCAACATTATAAATACAGATCCAACCTTTAATTGAAGATTGTGAGGCGGCAATCCTGGCAAATCAAGTGAGTTAAAAATTCCGGTGGATAGTTCATGACATCATCTTCATTAGTTGCCGTATCAAATGATTTATATGTCCTCATTTCATCAGGAATGTCATCTTGAATTTTGAAATTTAATTCATTTACATCAGTGTTTTTGGCAGCCAGTATATAGCTCGTTCGCTCAAACAATCATGGAATAAGTAACTTTGAGCAACATTTGGAAACACTTTTTGAAAGAGTTCAGCTTTTGATTGCGTTAACTGACAAAAACTCTCAGGCCGATGCAGCCACTCAGCACGTCTATAGGACATTTGCCATTACTAATATCAATGAGTTGTTTAGAGCAATATGACACGCATATTCTTGCTTAAATGTAATACCTTGACATGTTTCCACAAATTGGAGGACTTTAAACATGCATTCAGTTCATCATCAGCTTCCGTTGAACGTGGAACCATTGGCAATGTTTGGCAAAAATCTCCTGAAAATAAAATCAATGCGTCACCAAATTGGTTTTGGTTGTTCCGTAGATCTTTTAAGGTTCTATCTAAAGCCTCTAAAGATTTTTATGCGCCATCGTGCATTCATCCCACACTATTAGTTTACATTGCTGCAAAACCTTGGGCTGTTCAACCGCCTTCAAGCAAAGTTGCTGCAATGCCTGACGAAGCAAGACCACCATGAGCGTCCAAGAAGTAAATCTCTCCAGTTCCATCATTAATTACTTTCATAAGAGTATCAACTACATACTTTTGTTCTTCATTCAATAGTGGAAGATTTATTTGAATCGATTCTTTCAAAGTATTGAGATCATACGATTTTTTACGTTGTAACTCTTGATGAAAAGCATCGTGCATTGGGGGATTGGGCGCGGCTATCTTTAATTGACATAATAGCTTATTTGACATCATCAAGCACATATCCTCAATGGAAATTAATGCCTGATTGCAAATTTCTTTACTTATTTGTAAATTCAGATTCCCTGTTCTATTGCGTATATTGAATAAAATATCGTCACACATATTATACATATTTGTATTTTATCAACAAATCAATTTTTTTTGATGGGAAGCATGTACATATGATAATGGAAAACAATGTTCGTATTTGATGAGCTTGTGATGAAATTACAGCATCATTGAGAGTTTGATCCCAATGAGCATCGTTTTCTAACAGTTGCAAACGATGACAGGCTTCTCTGTATAAGATCCACACAATTCACCATCAACTGTTCGTAAATGTTGGAATGATGTTGGGCCACGCACAATGACTTATAGCAGCCGTAAATAAAAACATTCATCGTTGCTTGGATGAACGGAATAAATTCGACCTATTGCATTGGTTGAATATACACCTTGGTATCCTAGAAGTAGTTTTCCTTGTTTCCTTCGCAAAATTTCTTTGTTGATTGATTCCAAGTATAATATTTTGGCATTTCAGAATATAGCAGTGTTTGTGCGAAATGATCATTTTGCCACATCTAGAAAAAACTGGTTAAGGTAGTAGATGGTGGCTGGTGAGCTCTCTGTACTGCATTCTGAGCTGTGAAATACACTCTTTGTCCATTTTCTAAGTGCACGGCTAAGTGAACAACTGTCGAGTGTCTTTCATGAAGTGGAAACGAAAAAATTCGCCAAAATGCTTCATTACTGGTAACATAGCGGCCCATTTGGTATTGGGTTACTTCATCATTTGAATTCTCTGCACCAAATCCAATCACAGCCATATCACTTCCTTTGGTTACATATTTACATATGTACTTGATAGATTTTACTGAATGGCAAGATTCAACATTGATGTGTGCTTTGAAAGTTTTTGATAAGATCGGTGAATATGGAACAATCCAATGATTATCTATTTCAATATCTTGTTGATTTACTTTGACAATTGTTGATCTTCCATTGTCTGCTACTACCTCATGCAAGCCAGGATCTACTTGTTCATTAGAGATTTCAGCTGATATGACTTCAAACACTTCATTTGGCCTAATTTTTTCAACCAACCAAATCAAAATGTGCGCATGCGGCAATCCACGTTTCTGCCACTATACAGAATATATCCAGCAAAGATTTAAAATTTTGTCTGAAGACTCTTGCTGTAATGTCATGACGATCAATAGGTGCTTGGCCAGGGAATAACGCTTGTTTAATTTCTATCCATTGTGAATTGCATGTAAAACTAATGAAAAAATCTGCTGTGCCGTAATGCCGAACATAGGACATGGCATCTTGAGCATATTCATGCATATGCCGAGGACTTCCGATATAGGTTGCTGGAAGAATAGTCATCCTGCTAACATTTTCTACGTTTCCATCAGAATTAATTGCATCTCCAAGGTGAATATACTCTTCAAATCGAAGTTTGGTCTGATTCAACCTGATGAATGTTAATCTCTCCGTTTCAATCTTTACATACATAACAACAACATATCTGTGACATAATCGCCGGCATTTCAAGATGTGATTGTCTTCATTTTCTCTGATCATTAAGCGGTATGAATAATAGTTCATTGAACTAACTTTCTTGTTGATTTCAGAACCTGTAAATATTTTTTTTTTATTATAATGACGACAGTTGAATAACAAATTAAACTATTTAGTAGGTGATATAGTAGATGACGTATAACATCTCATAAACCAATATTTCAATTACCTGTAATGGGATTTATCATCTTGATTGAGAAACCATTGCCATCTTCACCTTGCCAAAATATAATGGGATATTGCAGTGCAGCATATGAGCGATGTGTTTCCTTTGTAATTGATTATTTCGACGATGTAAAACCATATCACGTGACTCCAAATTTTCTCCAACTATACAACAATGGTAACTTCATCGATAGTAGATGCACTAAAACGTCCTGCATGTTGGCCCACAGGAGTTTTATCTGCTCTGATAACAATTTTGTGATCATCAGATGGCATCATATCCATTGCAATTTTAAATAATATAATCAATTGATTGTGTTTGTGAAATAAGTTTTGTAATTGTTCAACTGTTGACCTTTTCACTGAATTGTTATGTGCACAACGTAGATTGATTTCTTGAGGAGAGTTGCCCATAAAATAAATTTGCAAAAACTTGTAGTCGCTATCTAGCACTGGTAACAAAGAACCTGCTCTGTGATATATTTGACTTTGTATCTGTCAAGGGAAAAAATGTTTTGTAAAAATGCATATGGGCTATAATAGTTATGATTAATAAACATACAACTGCAAATACTATTACAAACCTTTAAAGTTGGCATGAAATTTTCCCGAACTAATTTTGGTGCTCCGAATGAAGTCATTTGAAAGCAGTCGCTGTTTTGTTGAATGCTCTTTAAAATGTGTATATGGAATCTGTTCCTATTCCTAAAACCAATGAGTACAATGGCTCTGGAGGTGAAAGCTGTCTTAACCTAATTCTTCCACGTTCATTGCGATCTTCACGTTCCTGGGCAGTACGATTAGATTAATAATTAATTTGATTCGTTGCATTTCGGGTTCTTCTGCCTAAATTTGTCCGCCGACTTATAGGAGGCATATTTAGTAAGTCACAAACACACAACATTTTTTTAATTTTATAGAAATTTGTGGCTTTTAGATTTAGTAATATTATAGATGCACAGCAAAGAGACGTTTACATTTCAAGTGACATTTTACGACAGACAATTTGTTTTTGAGTAATGTTACTATTGCTATTACCATAATTACCATAAATATTGACAAACAATGTTACCATCGTATAAATATTGCTTTTTACACTATTTGCTGTAGGCACTTGGCGAAACACACTTATACTTAATAACACATTTTTATTAACCACTTGTTTTTTATTTCGCAAAATTATTTTGAATATTATAATCATATTCGTACTTCAAGGAATAATATAAAAAAAGAATTAGCGAAATCGGTTCAGCTGATCTCGAGAATTTGAGCTTAGCAACAAATTCAGCGATTCATTTTGATATTATAGATGATTTAAATTAAAGACTGCGTTCTAATACAATCATTCTGGTAGAAGATGCTAGTTACCATTGGTGTGCAATCTATTTGGTTGACATTCGTCATAAATTACCTTAGATTATTTGTTCATTAACTAAAATATTTACACCTAACCGAGAAAGCTGAAAATGGCATGACACTATCCGCATCGAGCAACAAAATTGTTGTTTATGTTTTAGTCAAATGGGATATTGCAAAATAATTATTCTTACATTTTGTTAAAATTTTAATGAAAAAGTGAATGTGTGCAAAATAATTTAAAGATAATTATCGGCCAAATCACAGATGTGAACAACTGTTTTTGATTTCCATTATATGCATATCTGCAGGGTAAATAAATTGGTTAGGGGTGATCTCAATTATTGCACTCGAATAATATTTTTGATTGAAATTTACCCTAAAATTTCTGTTGTTGTTTTTGTTAAAATGTTTTGGAATATCATTCATAACCTTTAATTTAACACGGTTCAAATAATATAAATTTTTACCCTTATTTTGCGTATAAAACAACAACTACGAGTACAACAAGGAACCGTTTAACATGTAAAAAAACTAGTAGGTATAAGGGCCCGTCTACACCCAAAATAAGTTTTAATTATAACAATATAAAATTGATATGAAAACATTAATAAAAAAAATCCAAAGACAAAAAAAATGTGAATAGTATCGTGCGCCCCCCTTACATAATGAAAAATCATGTTCCATTAAAATATTTTAAAATATCGCAAAGATAGAGTAAAAGAATAGGGAAACTTTGTATAACGCAAATTATTGTAAGTAAAAATAATGTTATGCCTAGACTTACTCTATTATATTTCTAAGGTGGTGGTATTCACAAAAAAGTTTGATTAAATTTAGTTCCTCGAAATTATTAAAATTTTTACTAAATATGTTTAATAATTTCTGTGCTCTGTGGTTCCACATATGTGTGACTTGCAGCACGTTTGCTAAGAAGGTAAGTAGTGAAGAAGGTAAGTAGATTTATTGTTGAGACAACCACAGAGAACTTAAAGCTACTAAGTTTTACTCTTATTTCAAATTCCATTTATGGGTTTACAGCCAAGGCGAACCTATAAAATATACTTGTTAATTTTACACCAAGTGTATGCGAATTTGTTTCAGTTCTTCAGAGAAGTTATCCATGTTGACAAGCTAATGGTTCGAACTGGCATACTTCAAGCATTTATCGGACATGAATTTAATTTTTTTAATGCAAAGGAATCATTGATGAACTTCTTAGATATATCTCAAAACAATCGAATGGGTCAGGCGGTAGTACTAATGATTAGAGCTGGCCTCTCACAAGCATTTGTCGGATATTGTTGAAGTTGTGAACATCATTATGTTTCATCAATTGGTTACCCATAAATTAGTTTTAAATACAATTAGTAAAAATTAAATTAACTTATATGTAACAAAATACTTAACTTAAAATTTAAGTCTTCGCTTTCTCAGCCGAAAGTGTATAAATAGGTCACCGTTGATCAACATCCTTCAGCCGAAAGTCATCAGCTGAAAAATTTATTTCAACAACACATAAACTGAAACCAATTTGAATGTATTATTAAATTTGTTGTAAAACCTATACTGTTAAAGTTATCCGAAAGTTTCCAGCCGAAAGATAATGCAGATAGTGTCTTGAATACAGCAAAAACCAGTTATAAACTCGAATTTAGGATCGGGTTATATCATTCGGGTGAAGGGGAAATTATTTCAGTTTATAAGAATTTAAAAATCGATAGAAGCGAGAGTATAAAGAGAGTTTAACTTTCGGCTAAAATAGTTAAGACACTATCTGCATTATCTTTCGGCTGGCAACTTTCGGCTAACTTTAACAAGGTGTAAAACCTAATTCTATTTAAAATTGTTAAATACAAATGTTTAAATCAATCAATCATAATTTGAAAAGCATTATTTTTAGCCTACCTTAAGCATAAAATATGGTGGGGATGCCACTATGGCCATTTGATATGTCATAATGTAAGCCAACTTCCGCCTAATTGTGGCTAAATTCTGAAGGGGATATAGGGGTGTAATTTAGGAAAATTGCGCTAAATCAATATATCGAAAATGCATTGAATGGCCTGTCATTCTAGGTAAAGGTACAGTGTCATTGATGCTACTATGGTCATTTGATAGACCACCATGTTGGTTAACTTCGTCATAACTGTGGAAAAATTCTGAAGGGAATACAGGGGTGTAATTTAGGAAAATTTCGCTAATTCAATACATCGAGCATTGAATGGCCTGTCGTTCTAGGTTAACATGCCGTGTCATTGATGGTTAACATGCCGTCCACTATGGTCATATAATAGGTCACCATGTTGGTCAACTTCGGCATAATTATAAAAAAATTGACCTCGCAATTAGGCCGAAGTTGACCAACATGGTGACTTATTAAATGACCATAGTGGCATCAATGACACAGCATTGTAACCTAGAACGACAGGCCATTCAATGCTCGATGTATTGAATTAGCAAAATTTTCCTAAATTACACCCCTGTATCCCCTTCAGAATTTTTCCACAATTATGACGAAGTTGACACACATGGTGGTCTATCAAATGACCATAGTAGCATCAATGACACGGCATCTTTACATAGAATGACAGGCCATTAAATGCATTTTCGATATATTGAATTAGCGAATTTTTCCTAAATTACACCCCTGTATGCCCTTCAGAATTTCCTCGCAATTAGGCCAAAGTTGACCAATATTATGATATATTAAATGGCCATAGTGGCATCCCCAGCATATTTTATGTTCATTTGAAGCAAGTTTAAAAATATTGCGTTTCGAATTGTGATTGATTGATTTAAATATTTGTATTTCTCAAGTTTGAATAGATTTAGGTTTTACACCAAACTTCGCATAATAATAAACTTAAATTGGTTTTTGTTGATGTATTGTTGAAATAAATTTTTCGGCTGAAGAATGTTGGTCAACGGTGACGTATTTATACACTTTCGGCTGAGAAAGCGATGCCACTATCTGCATTATCGACGTTTTATCTTTCGGCTGGAAATTTTCGGCTAACTTTAATAAGGTATTTTCCTAATCAAAAACAAATAATATTATGTTTTGACGCTTGTGCACTACTACCAATGTTATAATAAAAAATAGCTCAAACTGTACTAAACCGTTCAACACCTAACTACTTAGATGTGCGTTTAAAGCCCAATAATTAATTGTAATGCCACCTAGTGGCCATTAAATTATAGTTTAAGCGATTTGACCACCCTCTGTGGTATATAGAAAAATGTTGTAATTATATGTATTTATAAAACAAAATAAAAATTCTCTTCTGCATCAACCACCAAAGAGACAAGTTGTAAATTTCAGAAAAAATAAAATTAAAATAGTAACTGGAGTTTTATTCAACAACCGAATTGTAGCAACACCAGATTCTATTAATAACATTTGCGAACTGGATGAGTATTAGTTTTGTACCCTCATCTGCCCGCATCAGATATGATTTCAATTTATTATTGTAAGTTGTAAAATTTTTCAAGAAATTCTTCGAAAAATTTGAACTCAATCGGATAGGTCAGACGGGGTAGTACTATTGTTACGACGTGGTCTCTTTCAAACATTTGTCGGACAAGAATTAAATTTTTGTCTTCTAGAAGAATCCATTATGAACGTCTTAAATTTCAAAACAATCGTATAGGTTAGATGGAAGTATTAGTGGTTCGAAGCTTGATTCTTCAGACTTTTGTCGAATATCAATTTAACTTTTTATTGTAGTAGAAACATTGATGAACATCTTCGAAAAATTTAAAAACAATCGTATGGGTCAGATGGAAGTATTAATGATCCAGAACCCACCTATGGCAAATAGTGTACAAAGAACCAATATTACTCTCATCCAAAGTAGGAAGTGGTACAAAAACTGTAACAGGTGTCATCGTCATATTTGTATGCTTTGCGACAAAAGCATTACACTTAGAGGTTGAATCAATACCCAAGCATTCATCAATGTTTTAGATCGGTTTGTCGGACGGAAGGGAGCGCAGCGAGAGACATTTTCAGAAAACGGATCAAATTTCGTAAGAGCAAAACGAATACTACAAAAGTATTACTCGGCATTATCATCCAGCGAAATTGTCACTAGTTTAAATGGATTCGCAATAAGCAAGAAGATTCGTTATAACAATAAGATTCCACTACCTATAAGTTTCATATTACCAGTCTAGGGGACCCATCCAGCAATTGGTTTCCATCAAAACCCTAAAAAGAAAAACAAGGAAAAACAAAGAATCATCAATAATTAACACGATAATTTTGAACTTATTTACAATAAATTAAATTAAGAAAATAAATTAAAATTAAAAAATCAGTAAAATTTAACTGGTACGGGGAGTTTTATTGAGTTGAGTTTTATTTTAGTTATTTTGTGGTGCATGAAACAAAAGGGAAACAATACAGTCCACTCAACCACACACAGGATGAACGAGGTTTTGTGTGGAAGAAAATTAACACCATCCGATCCAGTCGATGAATTTTTGATTGATCAGCGACATCAACTTACAATGTCCGAGAAATGCTTAGCAAAGGCTACCTCGATCCATAAGTAGGACAGGCTGGTCCATACGATTGAGTTAAAATATTTCTAACAAGTTCTTCAAGGATTCTAGTACAATTAAAAATTAAATTTACGTCCTATAAATGCTTGAAAGAATCCACACGGAACCATTATTACTACCGTCTAGCCCACACGATTTAAATTTTTTTTAAATTTTTAGAACACAAATCAACTTAATTTTTTAAATTAGTAAGATAGATGTTAAACATAAAAGGGGCTGTAAGTTTTCTTTAATTTATTTAATAGTTTTCTATAATTTACTTAAATAATATAATTAATTTTCTAAAAATTTAAATTATGACTGATTTTGTGATTTTTTATGGTTTTTGTTATAAAATGATTAGTTTAAATCTGTGATTAAAAATATTACTAATCGTACAATTTTAAGAAAGTCGTGTTAATTCACCTCGATCTTTATACGAACAAAATTTGTAGTTAATTCCAATTGTAGCTTTTGAGCTTTTAATTAAAATCTTTATGTTTAAGATTTTTTGCTTTTCTTATATACGCCTAAATGTTGATAAAGAATACATATACGTAGAGTCGAAACATAAAATTTGTCTGTGATCTACTCGTGTAGAGAAAAAATAATTAGTTTTAAGATATACAAACGAGTGACGCCAACTGTTATAATACAAATGTTATTTGTCAACTGTACAATACAATCTTAGTTTTATTTAACTCTTAATTAATTTATAGAAAATTAAATTTTTTATGATATACATATTCGTACATAACAAACTTAATTTATAAAGCGAGTTTATGTCAAAATTCGAGTGCCTACATAGAATTTGATAGTACATTTTAAAATAGGGTACACTTCGGATTTATAGCGTCAAGAAATCTACATTTTGTGAATAGTTACCGCTATAGAATTTTCAAATTTTCTGAATCATCCATAAAATATATTAAACTGTAGGAAATCCTTCGCTAGCAAACCAAAACAGATTATTTACCGATTGATATTTATTTAAAAATTTCTAAATTTCTACTCGTATCTGCTCAACACGTTCCAAAATATGGTTCTATAGTTTTAATGAACGACAGCTAGTTTTTATTAAGTCCAAGATTATCGCCATTATTGTTCCGAACTAAAATATTTTTAAGAATGACCTCTGCAATAATATTTTATATTTTGTAGTTAAATTTTTTGTAAAGCATTTATATTTAAGACTGAAATGGGCCACAACATCTGTAATGAAAAACAACAATAACAAACGTCAAAACGCTTGATGAAATGCATATTTCATAGAATAGAAACTGGACATGGATTTCGTTGCCTTTTTACAATTCAACTTGAGTTTTACCGAAACGTCATAGTAGTAGTGTACATATTGGTGTACGTGTTTTGTTTTGTTTTGTGTTTTTGCCGTCATTTAAGAATACAAAACTATATGCTAGGTAGATAATTTGTGAATTTATTAACACCCCTATTATGGTTTTCGCCTCGTCAAACGATTCACGGTGGATCTTAAATCCGTGTGAGTTGGGTTTTCGTATTATGGTTTTCGCCTTTATTTTAGCGAGTGCAGTAATACTAGCCGAAAGAATTTTTTTTGACGTTTGTGGTTTTTTGTCAATAGTTGTGCTGCTGTAATCATATATTATTCAGATTTTGTATTTATAAATTACGTTTTTTTCTTATCTAAAATCAGTTTAAAATTATATTATCTAGTGTCGTTCTATCTTTTTCTGATAAACCAGATGAAAATATTAGCATGGCACGATGCGAAAATCGTTAAGAGACAAATGTAATCCGTTTACTCTGCCTGGTACATTATTTTATAGGAGGCCCCAAGTTATTCAACATTACGGTCAAATCCTTCCAAAACAGGATTACGAATTGTCTATTTTCTCAAAGCTGGGAATTCCCCTTGCAATATCGGTCCATCTCTTCCATTAATTTCGAAAATTGGCTGGGATTTGTTGTTTTCTTCCTGTTATAAAAATATAATTACTTACACGTGAACCTCCATTGTTTGATTTTGACTGTGAAATGAAAACAGAAAACCAATTTTATAAGATTCGCCTACAAAAAGATGGCGAATTATTTCGACAGTTCAGCTCGTTTAGGTGAATATCGTGATACCAAAAATGTGAGTTGGATTCGTCGGGAATGTAAAATGCGAAAATCATAATAGGGGTATAAATTTCACCATAGTATTTAAAGTAATAAAGTGTTGTGTTAATTTCCTAAATAATTTAATCTTAATTCCTAGTAAATAAATCTAAAAGTAATTTCATTAACATTCATATTTCCACAGTTTATCCACTTTATAATTTATTCAACTTTTGTTTCTCAATATTATTTCCAAAAATAACACATACAAATATAGATAAATATACAATTAAACTAGGGAATATTAAATTTAATAAAAACAATAATAAAATTTATTTTATTTAAGTTTTATCTAAATATAAATCCAAAATTCACAAAACAAAAATTGGAATCGAAACTATTTTCTTACCATCTATCATTTTTTCCTTTGCTCGTGAGCAGACGAAATGTATTGTTTCTCTACCGATAGTATCATTTATAAAATCGGGTCAACATTTTGGCGAAATTTCATGTGGATTTGACACACACATAATGATACAAAATGACAGCACACAATATTAAAAACGTATACAAAATTCAACTGAACAAAAATCAAAATTTAAATGTGTTTGTATTGTAACCAAACCATGAGGTATAGGGAAATGAATTTGAATCTGTCATATGCATATGTATGTTTTAAATTATTTGAATCACCATTCACCATAGTCATTTGGATCATCATTGGGAGAAACATCTCAAAAATAAACAAAGTAGAAGACATGGATCTTTTTAAAAACATATGATTGAATGTCAGAATTTTTGAATGTCATTAATATGCATGTCATTTCAAACAGTAGAACTATCCAGTGGACGGTAAAGTTGCGGCACCGTACGTAACGTTTCTTAACCTAAAAGTTCCCAATTCGACTGTAAGGTATTATCATAGAATAAATAGATAAGAATGAATTTTCTTGTATTAAAATTATTAAAATAGCATTATAGGCATATAACTGAGTACTGGTTGTGTATCTGGTAAAGCAGAACGAGGCCACGATATATTTTGTATTACTTGCCTTTCTTTGTTACACAATATAGAAAACAAGAAAAAAACATTCGTAGTTTTTTGCTCGGCTATCGGTCGACGCGCGGCGACTACGCTCGGTATATTGTGTAACAAGGAAAGGTAAATAATACAAAACCATGCTGAAAAGAGAACAAGGTGCTAATGTGACGTCACTTGTATCCACCAAATATGTGATTTCGGTTTTTTTTATTATTTTTTTTAATAAATGGATAATAAATGTATTTTTTTTTTAAATAAAAAGCTTATTTAAGTTTGATAAGTATAGTTGAATAAATTTTTTTTGAAAAGATTTAATATTAATTATTGAAACACTATATTGAAATCATTTGAATTATATAAAAACTTTAATCAACAATATTTTATTATTGTTATTTTCCAAATATCAAAATTGCGAATATTAGGGAATATTAATTGACCTTAAAAGGAAAATAAATCTATTAGATGATTAATATTTTGTCTCATTCAATTTAATATATGTACTAGCTTATTAAAATTATATAAGATAGGATACAAAAGAATTACGGCATTTAGCATTTACATTTGTAAAGTTGTAATGTAGACTTATATCAAAAATAAAAGTTAAAACTAAAATAATTCTTCTTTCATTCATTTCAATTGTAAATTGGTACGCTCACAGTAAATAAATTCGTTACAATCAAAACCACAACTAAATTGATATTTAGACTTAACAATTATTTCATAATAGCACAGACAGGTACATAATATTTTGTTAGTAAACATATATATTAACAATTCTATAGTTTTATGTTATATACTCAAATTATTCTATCCTTATTTTGCCGTCGGCTTTAAAAATATATCGACGGATTATTTCCTCAAATATTTCGGTCATAAAATGAAACATAAAGGGTAAACCATAAAAAAATGTTTAGGTAAACTGTAATTATCAAAATTAAAAAAGTCGTTTAAAAAAATACGCTTATTGCAGATTTATTTAAATAATTAATCGAAAAATCGACAAATTCAATGTAAATTTCCGTTTTGTTGGATACAAGTGACGTAAAGAGCACAAAAAGACGAAAATGAAACATGGGAATATTTCATCTCTTTATATGTTTCTTCATCATGATACAAAATATATCGTGGTCTCGTTCTGCGTTACCAGGTATACAACCAGTACCCAATTATATTCCTTTTTGCTATTTTAATACAAGAAAATTATCATTCTTACCTACTTATTCTATGGTATTATCGCAAATATATACATATATAGCGAAACAACCGTCAAAGCCTGCCTACCTTTTTTGTAGATAAAGTGTCGGGTTTTAAGTTGCAACGGTGCGGTAAATAGAAATATTCCTATCTGCCTCATCCAATAATTCAAACTGCTAAAAATTGAACGATGTCACCTTTTCAATTTAATTTGCGTTCTATGTTCAAATATAACTTTAACGCGCCGCATGCCGAACCAACCGCAGTATTGATTGATCATTTGTAAAATATAATCTGAACGACAATGTTTCAGAATCATTAATGAAAAATGTACTCATATAATGTTTTTCACACGGATTTTTAAACAACTTGTTAATAATTAGGTAAAATTGATCATATTGGAACATTTTGTAAAATAACTTTTCTTATCGTAGAGAACCGACTGTCGAACCAATTTGATTTGCCCAACTAACTGAAAAGTAAAATTCAATGAATTATTACGTTTCTCATTGAATTTTCGAATGAGGGATCTTGATGATTTGTGGCCAGCCAGACGTCTACACGATCCTACTACTTCCCAAAATCCCATAATTAAAGTCCAATCGTTCAACAGTTTAGTTAAAATAATACATATTTATTAAATTTTATTCATGTCAAATAGAACAAATGTTATTTCAAATACGTTTAGATTATATTTTTAAAGAACAATTAATAAATGCATGTATTTCAAGTTGTATACATTTCAATTATTCGGTTAGATTAGAATGGTAAAAATCCTAAACCAGTTATGTCTCCAACAAGACCGGGGGTGGGAGCACCGTACACCTAAAATAAGTGCAATATTCTAAAAAATCTTATTGTATTTTATATAGTGTATCGGTATACTTACAGTGGCAACTCCAACGAGAAGAAATATTAAAACAGCTAATTTCATCTTATCTTGGTTTTTTCACTTACAAACTTATTGCTTGATATGAACTGAATAATTTAATTTTGAATTTTGTCGAGTTTATATACCGAAATTTTTATTTACCTACACTGTGCTGCGTACCTAGAAATTTACAACGAATTTAAAATAAATTTGTCTATTTTGTTTGAACTTGATCTTGGTTGTATTTATTTTCACTCTAACGTCTATTTATTCTAACATTTTGGATTATTTTTGCAGTTGTTCAAATATTTTCAAAATTATTTGAAAAGGGCAGATGGAAATTCTTTCGTTATTCATCATCTTTGTAAGTTTCTATTCTCGAACCAAATTTATTAGTTTGTAAAAGCTTTATTGGTATTGACTAAAATGAACGTTATACTATTAGATTCAGCTTATTATCAGATGTTAACTTTACTTGGAAAATTAGTTAATGCTTCGCTAGAAGTTGCTTCAAAAATTCGAGGATGACAAATAATTTCAGAAATCTAGTGATCCTAGTTTTAGTGATGGTTAATGGCTAGAAAGTTTAAAAATATGTTATATTTGCATCTTTAAGCTATAAACTTTTTGAGAATAGTTCCTATCTAATACACCAACTTGACTATATCAATCTTTCAAAATATGTTTCACTGAATCTCACGAAACATATAGTTTGAAATTGGGGACTTAAGATAATTAAAATGAAAATCATGTTTCATAAAATTACCTTTTTTGCAAACAAATTAAAATATTCTTTAGATTTAGAAATTCTTGAACTTGGACTCAATGGCAATAATCAATTTAAATTTCGGATAAAGTTAATTAGGTTTCTCTGGGGGGTACCTGTGATCAATTTTTAATTATCGTGAAGTATATAATGTTTCCTAAAACTAAAAAAATAAAAGTTTGGACAAATTTAGAACATACTATAATTCGTGGGGGGCGAGTGGATGAGACAGTTAAAGGCATAACAACTATACACCAACCACGTCACGTAACGTTTGCTAGGGGGAGTACACAGTTGGGTGACCGCTTGGGAACATCATAGAAGTAATAATGGAAATGGACGAAAATGGAACGAGATGAGAACCCCCCCCCCTCTGGCATGTCAGGTATGCCTTATTCAGCAGCCCTGGGACCTGGCTAGGATTCATTGGACCAATCATTCATTAATCCGGAATCAAATGATTACAGAAACGAACACTAGAAGAAATAATTTAAATCGGCAAACAAGACAAACATCGGCCATTGGCTATCGTACCCGGACACGAATTGGAAACTGGGAACATAAGAACTCTAACAGAAACATCAAAGTTAGTGCAAGTGGAGAAGGAAATGAAGCGATACAATATAGAAATTCTCGGCCTCAGCGAAGTAAGATGGAGGGATAGCGGAGACATAACAATCAGCGCAGGAAACTATATGATGTTCTCTGGCAGAGCAAATACACACGAACAAGGCGTGGGTATACTAACAACGGCTTAAGGAAAGAAATAACTACTCGAATGGGACCAATAAGTAGCAGAATAATAACAGCACGATTCCACTCAAAAACCAGAAATACAACAATCATACAATGTTATGCGCCCACAGAAGAAGCAGCTGACACAATTAAATATGAATTCTACGAGCAGCTACAAGCCGCCATATCAAGCGCACACCGAAATGACATCAAAATTATCCAAGGAGATTTCAACGCGAAAATTGGAATTGACAACACCGGAATGGCGACAATCATGGGTAAACATGCACTAGATTCTGGAAGGAACAACAATGGAGATAGACTCATCGACTATTATATCACAAATCAACTATTCATAGGCGGCAGCAAATTCTCACACAAGAAATAAATCCATAAATAAATACACCTGGACATCGCCAGATGGCAGAACGAGAAATCAAATTGACCATGTACTAATAAATAAGAAGTTTCTATCCTCCCTACAAGATATCAGAGCAATGAGAGGAGCAGATGTACACAGCGATCACCAACTAGTAATAGCAACCTACAAAATCAAACCAGCCACTGTGAAAACTACAAGGACCAATCGGAGGAAATTCAACATAGATAGATTGAGAAATACAGACACGAGAAATATATTCCATGAAACACTCCTAATCAATCTACCGAATAACGAAAATAGCACTATGGATCAAAAATAGGAAGGAATAGAAGACGCCTACCAAGACAACACAAGAAAACCGTGTATTAGAGATGAAACGTGGAAGAAAATCGAGGAACTCCTCCAACTTAAAATACAACTAAGCAATCAAAATACTGCGGAAATTCGAAGACAATATGAAGATACAGCTCGACAAGTGAAGAAAATGGCAAGGAGCGATCGTAGGAAATACACAGAAGACATTCTCACGACTGCCGAGTCAGCGGCAGCAAATAAAAATATGCGCACATTACATCAATGTGTAAGAAAGATCACCGGAAAATTTACAAATGCACCACCAATAATGGATTCATATGGACAAGTCCTAACTACAGACGGCCAATAACTAAATAGATGGAAAGAGCTTTTCGAGAACAACTGCATAAGATAGCGAACCAATTGAGGAGCTTCCAGATGACAACTATATAACGAAACCAGAAACACCCATCCAACAACGGAACGGGAAGTTATAAGTGCCATAATGAAGCTGAAAAATAACAAAGCCGCTGAAACCGAACACATACCAGCTGAATTACTCAATGGTGACGCATTTGCAACTGCAGGAGCACTAACACCACTATTAATAGAAGTGTGTAATACTGGGAGAATTCCGCGAAAATGGAAAGAGGGCTTAACCATAACGATTCCAAAGAAAGGCGACTTAAGAGAATGCAAGAACTGGCGAGGCATCTCCCTGCTCAACAGTACAATGAAAGTATTAGCAATGATCATCCTGGAACGAATCTCACCAACTGTGAACCAATACATAAGAAACGAACAATCTGGTTCCAGACCAGGAAAAAGCTGTACAGACCACATCAACATAGTCCGAATTATCATCGAACAATCCAACGAATAGAACTCACCACTATATCTGCTCTGCGCCGACTTCGAACGCACATTCCATTCCATCAATAGAAGCGCAATCTAGCATCCCGAGAAAAATAACCGAACTTATCCGAGAAATGTACGGGGATGCTGGAAACAAAGTTCAACACAAAGGAAAGCTGAGTGGCACATACTACAATACACGAGGAGTTAGACAAGGATGTGTACTATCTCCACTACTGTTCCTCATAGTACTGGATAATGTCATGCGCAAGCTAGATACCGCATCACCAAATGGAATTCAGTGGGATCTTATCAGAAAACTCAATGATCTCGACTACGCAGATGATATATGCCTTCTAACACGCAAATACGCAGACATGCAGCAAAAGCTACAGAAGTTATCACAAATAGCACAAGACGTCAGGCTCAAGATAAACATAAGAAAGACAAAGACCCTGAGTCTGAACACAAGCATTAGTACACCACTTCGCTACTGTATCAAGAACAAGTGGCACGGAAGAGGACATTAATCAATGTATGAACAAGGCGAGAAACACGTTTAACATGCTCCATAAGATCTGGAATGCATCCGTCCTGTCAAGAAACACCAAGAAACGATTGTTCAATGCCTGTGTAAAATCAGTACTGTTGTATGGCTGTGAAACGTGGAAACATACCCAGAAAATAACAAGAAGGGTCCAAGTGTTTGTGAATAAATGCCTTAGGCGATTGATCAAATGCTACTGGCCGAACAAGATCACAAATGAAGAATTACTGCGACAAACAAACCAAGTAGACATTGATAAGGAACGGTGCTAACTGAAGCAAAACATCTCGAGAAGACATGGGGGAACTAAAGAGAATAGCCCCAAATAGAGTTCGATGGTCCAGTCTAGTAGACGCCCTATGCTCCTAAATGGAGATAAAGGAAAAAATAATAATAATTCACGTTTCTGTATAAATTCATGCGGTTTGTCCAAAATCCTAAAAGTCTTAAAAAACTGTACAATATATGAATAAGATAATATCAAAGACATTAATATTATATATAGAGAAATTAGAGCATGGTGCAAGATCACGCACAATATATTGCAGCATCCCGCGATAAGGTGCTTATTAACGCAGTCTCACAGGAAGATCCTCCCACTTTACAATAGACATATCATTCGAACCAAGAAAACATTTGAAAACACGGTCGCATCATCCACCGGGCGGCGAATTTTCCCGGAGTATGAACGCTTCGCAATTGATTTCGATCACTCGAAAACCCATCCACAAATTTTGACTAAAAGTGTGTAACAAAACTCAACCCACTCAATTTTCATATAATTATAATAATAATTTTTGAAGTAATTTCGCCATAACCTTGAAGAGATCATCTTCACTAAAATTCATCAAATATCTAGTCATGCCGAAATTACAAATATTCCCTGTGTTTGTTGTTGCATTCATATACCTAAAAATTGGTATAAGTTGCAATACAGTAAACATAAAAATATTTCTTGTTTACGCGATCTAATTGCAATGTTTTGTAATTAGACTACGTATCCATATGTTGATTGTGTACACGAAAAGCAAACGTTCTACTTTAGAGTTAAGCCAAAGACCTAAGTAGGAATTTAAAACGTTGCAATTTTCGTGACACATATAAATTCTTCAAGTGTTTATTTTATAACACTTTTAAATGGGCGGTATCTATACATTTTGCCAATATGGCAGAAATAATTATATTTGGTTGAGAGAGTAGTACATTTTGTACTAAAAATTTTCCCCTCCCGCCTCAACCAAGTAATATGTATAAATACCGTACCAAAATTTTGGTAAGGGGTCAGTTTTTATTGTAGAGTTTTTAAAGAGGCGAGCGTGCGGTGCAGTTTAAAAAGAAACAAACGTGGATTTATATTTTGACTGTTTATAGTTTGAGTGTTTTTGTAGTTTTTGTGAAAATTTATTTAAAATCAATCAGTGAAATTTGACAAAGATTGTTATCAATAAATTTTAAGTCGTGAACCAAGTATAGGGTATTTTATTTTGTGGCGTTTGATCTGGAGTATCAGTTAACCCGTTCGTGTTTTCTATATTGTTTGTTGTGAAATTATTTGAACTTTTGGAAATCAGCAGTAGCAGCCCGGCTGTTTGGTAAGTATACAACATAATCATACTCGTCATACTAATCCAAGCGGTACCGATCCGCAGAGCGTATGTTGGTTGTCCCTCTGGAAAAAGGGACGGGTGGTTCTTAAGCAACAGTGCCTCAGGCATTGCACACCCTTCTACCAGCAACGTTTTGCGGATCTTAATATTTACTAACCACTAGGGCCGAAAGCCAAAATAAGAAAAATCACGTTTAAAAATTTTTGTTGGGTAATAATGCTACCCTAAATTAATTTAACAATCACGGTTTAATAGCCTTAAACATCGGGGAGTATACTTCAACACCTATTGGGTCCGGGTCCCAATATCTCTTCCATATATCCACAATTTGATGGCATGCATTATGTTGTTTCTTTTCCCCCTTTTCATATTCAAAAAAATGCGGTAATCTAGGCCGTAGTCTGAGTACCCCGAAACCCACACCGTTCCCCTCTGCCGGCTGGAGCTGCGGGAACCGACGCCGCATGGGGTACGTATCGGACGACGGCAAAATTCTATGAATCAGAATTGTTTCTACGCAAGTAGAAGTCATTTTGTTTCAAGTGGCGCCCAAATGGAGCACAACACCAGTTCCAAAATTTAAATATTTATATAGGCACCACTGTTTCAAGTGGCGCCCAAATGGAGCACAACACCAGTTCCAAAATTTAAATATTTATATAGGCACCACTGTTTCAAGTGGCGCCCAAACAGGGACAAAACAACTGTTCCAAATCTATTAAAGTTTCTATACGAGCTTCATTTTTTTTTTGTGGAGTTCTATACAATCATTTAAATCATGTGTTCTATAATTGAACATGAAAAAGTAGAGAAACATTTTTGGTGTGAGTGTGGCTGCGGTCATGCCTTAGTGGCATGCCTGACCAGATGCGTTGTTGGGTCACACACACACGGAAAAGGTTTCGTATTGTCGAGTTCCAGTGCTGGATCCTCGTGTGATCAGTTCATTTGTGGCATTGTCCCAACCCGCACTCCGGGGAATGAACTGATATTCGTGGTAGCATCTGGAATTCGATGAGCCATTTTTACGATGCTTAATTTCAGAATACATATATTAACTATCAGATTGTACGGTTTTCGACACCGTGTATAATCAACAGTTTTGTTTTATTTTACCAGTAAGGGTGAATGGCGCATTTCCCTGAGGTAATGGGCATATCCCTTTCCTGCCGAAAAGTTATCGGATGGTATAAAGGGCTGCTCATTTTTCAGGCTATCAAATGTACCATTCCATATCCTGGTTAGTAAAACAGAACTGACCCTAAATTTTTAATTTCTTTTCCTCAGTTAAATCTTTATGGCTATAGGTAAGAAATTACCACGAGCCGTAAGATAAATTTATTATTTGAGAAAAATTTTAATTTTCTACAATTGACATATAGTTAGGTTTTGCGTTTTTTTCCACTTCGTAATCAAATTTTATCTTACATCTTTCGGGATGAGGTTTGCAAGTCCACCGAGTTTAGTTTAGTCGCGTTCAGAATATTTTACACTTAGCTGTTCACCTCAGTTTTCTGCTAGTGAACGAGCATCGACCACGAGGTCGGACATAGGCTAATTGTAATTATATCACATGTCATGAAAATTCTCAACGATAGTCGGCGAATTATCGTTCCTAACTGATAAAAATAGTAGCTGTTGTTCGAGCGCTTAATCATTTAAAAGGCCTCGCTAACTTCGGTTCACTTACATTACAATGCGCTTGTCAACTCGCGCAATTGAGCTCCTCTGTTAATAGAGTAAGACTGCCAATTGCGATTAAGAGGGCAAGAACATGGTAATGATCAATTAGGTATCCTAAATGAATTCTGTTTTCATATTTACTACTGTAATGAGGATCACTCGTAGTGAGTTAAGAAACCCATTGCAACATTGAAGATAATGAAACAGATTCATCAAAATTTAAAATACATTTTCCTTTCTTTATCCCATTTGACCCAAAAAGGTGGAATCCTTTACTTCATGATGAGGGTAATTAAACCGTGGTTGTTTTCATTTAATATTGAAATAAAAATCTGAAATAATATGCTCAAGATGAAATTGCTTAGGGATGTTAGCCAAAATTCTGTAGTTGTTTTTATTCAATTTTAAATTATTATTTTTAGTTTAATATACAGTTCCTGTGATATAGGTTAAGTCCCATTTAAAAAAAAAAAAAATGAATGTAGAATATCTAGACAACGACGAAATCTTAATCGAATGTGAATGTCGAGAGATTCCCGTCGTGTCTTATCATAAAGCAGTCATCGCTTTGAAGAAGGAATTGATGGAAGAACGGTTAAATCATAAACAGAATAATCTGGTTCTACATCAAGCTGCGATCAGATCACCCAAAGAAGAGGTAGTGACATGTTTTCACAAACTGGAAGGTGTTAAGCAACTGTTTCGCCAAATAACAAATGGAGTTATTACAGAGGAAGAGCAATTGCCAGTTGTGTCAACAAAGTTGCTACACGTTCAAGGTAGACTGGATCGCATCCGATCTACACTCCCTTTACAGGAGATAATTGATGAGCTGATTTTGACTGTAAGGTATTTGTGGGAATTAGGAGAGTTCATAAAAGTAACTGATAAGTTACAAGGAGTTGCGAGGAAATTACATTATTTGAAAATTATTTCGGATGACTCTAAGGTTATATTAGATCTGGAGAAAAACCCACATAACCTCAACTCATCGCACTCGAACAACTCACGGAGGAATCTTTTTAAAGATGAACGAACCCGTAAGCAGTATGCACGGATAGTTCAAAAATTAAGTCGAAACCAACGTGAGTGTGAAAATTTGGGGGTGGAGACATTTAACGAACCACCGTCTATGCGCAAGGCGGGGGTTGACGTTAAAATGTCATTGGTCGAGCGAAGTGATAATCAAGTAAGTGAAAACAACATTAGCAGCATCAAATCACCATCTAAAGCATCACAAGTAACATTAGATCGACGGACACCCAGCAGTTTTAGTAATGAAACAAGACCTAAATTTGAAGGGGAATTTTCCAAAATTGTTGCTTTGGAATATTTTAACGATAAAAAGAGCGGTAAAGTTAGAGATTCAAGCATAATAATTGGAGGTAAATGTGGAATACAGATAGGGAATACCATCAAATCGATCGAAAACATGTCAGGTCGACCGGCTCATGTAGTTAAATTATCCACGACTTTCCTTTCTGATTTACTCAGGATTACTTCGTCGGTGACATATCGGTTCGGCACGAATCCGTTAAATTTAGAAATTACAAAAAAGTTCCTGAGATGTGTACCATCAAACATTTCAAAGGTTCCAATGTTAGAATCAAGTCCAGGTGCAATTCAAGTGGACACAATTTCCCCAACCAAGGACAGTCAATTAATTTGGCGAAAATTCAATAAAGCTAAATCACTTTCATACAACAAAAATAGTGATAAAGAATTGTCTACGGTAATTCAGACCGTTTCGTTAAGAAGCAGGGTTAATTTTATGATTATCAAAAATATTCAAAAAGGGCTAAAGTTAAGGGCAAGTAAACTTATACCCGCCGCAGTATCACAACCAACGAATTCTTGGAATTGGAGGTGGCTTTGTGATACTGAGCACCACATTACTACGTTATTAGACTATGTAAAAACTTTGTCCAGTTACAAAGTGTATTACAACCGGAAATCTCTCGTGAAAATTTTATATCGAAATTGGAAGCGCCGCCGGAGAAAACGTTGACAGGTGCATCTTCCACTTTCCCATTAGTCCATCAATATAAGTTCGGGCGTTTACATAGGTGAAGTAATGGGAAAGTGAAGGCTGGTAACCGAGCGCGATGTTATGAATTTACCAGCGACATTAGTTAAGGCAATAGATATAAGAATTAGGAAAGTTCAATAATAAGTTTAGTTAAAATAGAGGATGAGGTTGGCTCAATCCCATTTCTCGCACATGGTTCAGCAAAGTGGGATTAAGGTAGCGCCATCAATAATAAATAGTGGTAGGGTTAGGTTACCATAGATTCATATCGGCTTAAAAATGTAGTGGCAGTTTTGGTTATATTGTCAAGATGTAAATTATGTAATGAAAATAAAATAAAATTAAATTTGAATAAAGAGGAACCCATAATTTTTGATGAACTAAGAACAATATGAGGCACCGGTTAGTATCCAAACATAAGATCATGATGAAAGGATACCAGAAGTTATGTTATGGAGAGGTATTTTATACAGTCAGAGTTCGGTCAAAACTTTCCATCGAAGATGCGAACCATTAAGAGGGACCTAGTCTACGAAAAATGCAATATTTCCAAAAGGATACATGGAATGAAGATATGCAGCTATCCGGAACCATTGAGAAACTAAGAAGCACACGATTGGGAAAGTAAACAAGGTTTAACTACGGATTACTGTGGATATTTTACTGAGTTATGAGGATTGATAGCAAATCTAGTCGGACAAATGGTATAAATTTGTGACAATAAGCAGAACATGCAACTGGCAATACTGTTACCTAGAAAAATACCGACATCAAGTCATCCAGCGCCATCAATCCAGCAGAAGGGATGAACCACATTTGAGCTGTTACCGTTTTTTTTTGAGGGGCGTTTCATGTTTTTGAACCAAGGGTACAAAACGTGTTAAAGGGATAACAACGTCATTGAATGTTAAGAATGTCATGTCATCAAAAATGTCGAAAATGTATGTAAACTACGAGGAATTAAACCAAGGAGGCGTATCAACAAAAGTTTTGTCCTAACTACTGTCTGTAGAAATTCCAATCCAAACAGTAATAGTAACAAAGGAGCACCAAATAATGGATTCCACTTCAACAAAATCTTGGCTTTCAACGAACCTTATTTCATCATTCAAGGGATTCCAATGGCTTGAATGAGTTCTTCTACCTAGATACAATATTATGATTCATTTGACTTTAACGATTGTTTTATATAGGATGTAATTCAATATTTTTTTTATACCTATAATCTGTATAATGAACCTATGGTAAAATTTTATAGTAAAACATCCTTGAATAAGACTTAAGTAAAATATTAAATAAAACTATTCTTAAGCAAAATAATTTTAAAAGAATAATATGGACATTGATACAATGAGATCAAAATTAATCAGAGTTTAAATATCGTTTCTGTATTGATCCGTGCAGTCAATAATTACACATCAAATTGAATAATGAAAATTAATTAATAAAGTAGAATTAAATATCATAATTGCAGAAACAGCCAACTTTTTTTTTAACTATACAAAATTTCCTAAAAACCTTTTTGTTGTGGGGTAAAAAAAAAATTAAATTTAAAATGTTCTTATATATGTTCATATATATCTAAATATAACAGTTAGTTTGACAATATTTAATTAGTTAATAAGTAGATTAATTGCCCGGCTCGAGACAACTCAGGGTGTGGGGCTTCCCCACGTTGAACTCACACTTAACTGTACCATTAAACCATGACCCTATTCCATCTGTCCTTTCCCAAATAGAGCAAGAGATCTCTTTTCATCTCAGGGATTGGGTTTTCCCCACGCTGTAACAAAACTCAACCCACACAATTTTCATATAATTATAATAATAATTTTTGAAGTAATTTCGCCATAACCTTGAAGAGATCATCTTCACTAAAATTCATCAAATATCTAGTCATGCCGAAATTACAAATATTCCCTGTGTTTGTTGTTGCATTCATATACCTAAAAATTGGTATAAGTTGCAATACAGTAAACATAAAAATATTTCTTGTTTACGCGATCTAATTGCAATGTTTTGTAATTAGACTACGTATCCATATGTTGATTGTGTACACGAAAAGCAAACGTTCTACTTTAGAGTTAAGCCAAAGACCTAAGTAGGAATTTAAAACGTTGCAATTTTCGTGACACATATAAATTCTCCAAGTGTTTATTTTATAACACTTTTAAATGGGCGGTATCTATACATTTTGCCAATATGGCAGAAATAATTATATTTGGTTGAGAGAGTAGTACATTTTGTACTAAAAATTTTCCCCTCCCGCCTCAACCAAGTAATATGTATAAATACCGTACCAAAATTTTGGTAAGGGGTCAGTTTTTATTGTAGAGTTTTTAAAGAGGCGAGCGTGCGGTGCAGTTTAAAAAGAAACAAACGTGGATTTATATTTTGACTGTTTATAGTTTGAGTGTTTTTGTAGTTTTTGTGAAAATTTATTTAAAATCAATCAGTGAAATTTGACAAAGATTGTTATCAATAAATTTTAAGTCGTGAACCAAGTATAGGGTATTTTATTTTGTGGCGTTTGATCTGGAGTATCAGTTAACCCGTTCGTGTTTTCTATATTGTTTGTTGTGAAATTATTTGAACTTTTGGAAATCAGCAGTAGCAGCCCGGCTGTTTGGTAAGTATACAACATAATCATACTCGTCATACTAATCCAAGCGGTACCCATCCGCAGAGCGTATGTTGGTTGTCCCTCTGGAAAAAGGGACGGGTGGTTCTTAAGCAACAGTGCCTCAGGCATTGCACACCCTTCTACCAGCAACGTTTTGCGGATCTTAATATTTACTAACCACTAGGGCCGAAAGCCAAAATAAGAAAAATCACGTTTAAAAATTTTTGTTGGGTAATAATGCTACCCTAAATTAATTTAACAATCACGGATTAATAGCCTTAAACATCGGGGAGTATACTTCAACACCTATTGGGTCCGGGTCCCAATATCTCTTCCATATATCCACAATTTGATGGCATGCATTATGTTGTTTCTTTTCCCCCTTTTCATATTCAAAAAAATGCGGTAATCTAGGCCGTAGTCTGAGTACCCCGAAACCCACACCGTTCCCCTCTGCCGGCTGGAGCTGCGGGAACCGACGCCGCATGGGGTACGTATCGGACGACGGCAAAATTCTATGAATCAGAATTGTTTCTACGCAAGTAGAAGTCATTTTGTTTCAAGTGTGCGACTTGATTAGAACAAATGTAGGCCGAGCCCCACCGTTGGACTTCTAAAGCGATTTTCTCCGAAATTAGGACACATCGCAATCGATCCCTAACACTCAAAACATCCTTTGCCCTAATTTCCATCAAAAAAGTTGCGCTCAGAAATAATAGATTAAATGTGTAACGCGGACTCAACCAAAGAACATTTTAAACGATTGACAAAATGAGGAATCATTGCAATGGCTCCTTGGTACTCGAAAAAACCTTTTCCAGTAAATTCATGAAACTCATTTGAGCTATTTCTAAAACCATCAGTGTCATTACAAATTTTTGTTTATCGGACCATTACACGTTACAATTATGTAGTTTGTTGTTGTTTTTGCAGGTCCTATCAGGACTTATCAGATTTTAATATGAAATGGTGCTTCTCAGCTTAAATTGGTGCAAATTGAACGATGTCAGCTTTTCAATTCAATTGATGTTCTATGTTTAAAAATAACTTTAACGCGCCGTATGCCGAACCACTCGCATTAATGATGGATTATTTGCAAAATGTAATCTGACTGTAATTTTTCAGATTCATTGATAAAAAATGTGCTCATTGAATTAATCATTCTTGAACATTTTCTAAAATAACTTTTCTTATCGTGGAGAATTGTTATCCGTTGCCATCAAATTTTGCATTCTAGTTTCGAGAATAACTGATCCGAAAATTTTGTTTTGGAGAACTGGTAGCTCGTTACTTAATTTGATTTGCCAGTCAGGCATATATACGAACGGAGGAACTCTCACTTGATCTGCAAATTTTTAAACTTTTCTTATACATTTGTTTACTTGCGACCGGATATTTCTCAAAATCCCATAATTTAAAGTCCCATAATTCAACGGTTTATATAAAATAATATTTTTTTAAATTTTATTCATATCAAATGGAACAAATACTGTTTCAAATACGATAAGGTTATACTTTTAAAGAATTCATAGGTTAATCCTTTGGAAGTACTGCATGAGCTATGTCAAGTAAGGTTTCCATAAAAGTGGGGGCACCGTAGACCTAAAATAGGTGCAATAATCGGTAGCTGTTACAGCATTACCTCTAGCATCCTCAAAGACAATGTCGCCGACCTAAATGGCGCACCGTAAAGTTACTATACGTAGGTCTGTCCCGAAATAATATTATCTTCTATTTACGAAATAAATGTCAGTTAATTAATATGAGAAAGCTAAAATTATCCCGAACAGTTACTAAATTGATAACGCCATATTGTACGTATAATAATTTAGTAATACTTAAAAAAAATGTGCTACATTGTAAATTTTGGTAGTGAATCTTATAGTTGCATATAACGATTATATATAAGATACAAAACAAATATAAACTTATAACAAGAGTTGGTTAAATATTTATTTGCATACTGGAAAGAAATAACCTCATTCGCAATGTAACAATAGTTATAAGCATCAGTACAAAAATTTATACTAAAAATTTAATTGCTGGAATCCAAGTGATTTCCCCCTCGAGATTATTTGCTCAAAAGTTAGGTCCACCCATCTCAAAAATAATGTTAGTAGTTCAAGTCTGAACGGCGGATATAAAGGAATGTGATCTTTAGCAAAATATCAGCGTAGGTCTCATATAATGGGTTAAATTGCCAATTTAAATAAAAATTGTAACAAAATAAATTGTCAATTTAACTCATTTTAGATATGAAACCTATGCTGAGATTTTGCTTTAGACCACACCTTTACATCCGCCGTTTAGCCTTGAACTATTGGCGTTATATCTGAGATGGGTAGACCTAACTTTTGAACAAATAATTTCGGGGGGTATATTTCCTGGAGTCCAGCAAATTAATTTTTAGTATAAATTTTTGTACTGATGCTTATAACTATGTTACATTGTGAATGAGGTTATTTCTTTTCAGTATGAAAATGAATATTTAACCAACTGTTGTTAAGTTTATTTTAGTTTTGTATCTTCTATGTGTTACAGGAAACCCTCCAAGAACACGATTAATTCGTTATGTGTTCTTTAGAACCGTGTTGCTCGAGACTAGAAAAAACAAAATAAAAAAAAACGTTACGTTTGACTTTTTGTTATGATATACAAAAAACAAAATAAAAGAGAATAACGGAAATCGTATTGTTTGAAACCGTGTAATTTGAGGAAATGGGTGACCAAAACCGTGATGAATTGAGATCAACAACGACCTGACAAGAAGTACCATGATTTGTTTTTAATAATGGGTGTCGATAAAGTTTACCTTGATGTGTCAGTCGAGGTGTCAAGTAAATTAAATTTGGGTAGTGGAAGTAATGCGTTAAGCTAAAATTTTAGTTTTTTGGGACTTTTAATTTTCGGTTTTCTGTCATTATCACGCAGACTTAAATTGAATACAATCATTGTTCTATTCTTTATTTAGATTTCAATAAAACGAATAGAATTCAATAAAATTAGTACTTGATTTTATTCTACTTTCTCCAAATATTGGATGGAACGTAATCCGTCCGGTGAGCTTTCCGTATAAATATATTATATTGAATTCGAAAAGTGTTTCATTCAATCTATAATTGAAATTATATTATTCCGCCATCTGTTAACGATCGATAATTTTCGATCAAAAAAACAAATTTCGGGTGGAATCGTGAATGCTCGAAAATCAAATCGACTCAATCAAAAAATATATTTTCGATAAAAAGAAGTTTGCCGGGTCAGACAGTTTTCTATAAATTACAAATTAATTTAAAATTATACGTATATTAAGAAAACTATCTAAAGGGCCAACCATCGGTTTGAACGCAAAATTTTGCTCCAATAATTTTTATTAAGTGACTATTACGAAGCTTCGTTAAATTTTTTAATGTAAATTTAATTTTTCCATGGGCAAAAGCACCGGGACAGCATTTATCACAAACATAATTTTTTAAAGTTACGTTTATATTTTTTTTTAATTTTTGTTTGGTTACCCCTTAACTACGGTTTAATAATTATTTTTAAACTTAAAAAGGTGCAGTGGTTAAAGCTTCAGCACTTGGACCGGGAGATACTGGGTTCGAATCCCATCAGAGGCTAGATGCAAAATCGAATTTTCATCATCGATTACAATCGATGATGTTAATAAACACAACTAAGACCCTCTGGTGGAGTGCAGAATTCAGCGCCGACGCACCGTCCACTTCAATGTACAGGTTGACATGGAGCTTGCAATGTGCAGGTGGTATATTGTAGTTGTGTGAGTAAGTGAATAGGTGAATGGGTTAATGATGTGGCGTGAATGCGTCGTATCACAATAGGCCAAAATTTGCCTACGTGTCAACCACTGAAAACTAAATTTACGAGTACATATGGGTTGAATTCATATTCCACGGGGGCACGTGTACACCTGCTGCACGCCAATTTAGGACGTCATAAAATTAAAAAACGATCAAAAAAATGGTATATGAGATTTTATACAATATGCTAACAGTAGCAAATGCTTGGATACTTTACGAACGAGAAGACAAACAACGTGGCACGCCCAAGAAGAAACCTTTAGCTCTGGCAGATTTTAAAGAAGACATTTCGGAAACTTTAATGAAATATGCAGATCCAGTAAGAGTTGGAAGAAGATCACGTGATATTATGGACCGAATAGACTTAAAAAGAAAGAAAGCTTCAGTAGCTCAGCTATCTCCAACAAAAATTCTGTGCCTTAATAAGGATCGAAATTGCTACGCAATGTTCCACTCATAAAGTAAACATGATAACCTAGACTGAAAAATTATGTGATTTTTAATTATAAATTATTTACTTTTTTAAATAATTCAAATATTTAGTTTATTATATGTAACATTATATTATTTTATTTATTTATATTTTAAGGTGAATTGAATTTTTTTGAAATAAATTATATTTATTTACATGTGTTAACTGTTTTTATTTATTACTCTGACATAAATATTTTTTCTGTCCTTTCTGCGAAAGAATTCATTAAGAATAAGAATTAATAGATGCATGTCGTTTAATTTATGCATTTCAATTATATTCAATTATTCAAATTAACGACCTAAAGCCACTGGGATTCCTGAAACATAATAAGCTATATCAGCGAGATCCTCCATAAAAGTGGGGGAACCGTAGACCTAAAATACGTACAATATTCTAGAAAATCTTATTGTAATTTATATAGTGTATAAGGTATACTTACAGCGGCAACTCCATGTATGTGAAGATAGCACAAATTCCATCCCCGAAAAATGCGATGGCAACACTAATTATTTCTATCATGACATTTTTTTTACTCTCAGCCCAAAAAATCACGACATTTTTACTGTCAGCCCCGAAAATTTACTGTCATGACAGGTAAAACTATCATGACACAAACATTTTTCTGGGGAAAATTTTTAACTTTTTTATTTTTCTAAAATTTTTTTTTATTTTAAATAATATTAATTGCTTCGTCAACCTTGCAGACACAGATCAAAGAGTTTTTATCGCTCTTATCGCTTATTCTGATAGTGCCACAAATGTTAAAAAAATCAACTATCAGTATATACAAAATATTTTTTAATGTAATTTTAATAAATTGTATACCTTAGAAGATGGGGGCTGCCGCCCCAAACCCCCGCTTTTTCACAATTTATACAATTTCTCAAGTGTCCAGCTAAGTAAAAAAAAAATGAAAACATTTCAAAAATTTTCTGGAATAATTGCCAAATATAGATTTATTGCTATAATTAATAATTAAATGTCGCAATAGTATACATAAAAATGTATAGTATTGCCATAAGCAACTTTTTCGATTTTCGGGGATAGAAATTTGGGCTATCTTCACAGAGGTTGCAACTCCGACGAGAAGAACTATTAAAACGGCAAATTTCATTGCAACTTGGTCTTTTTCACTTACAAACTTCTAGCTTGATATGAACTGAATAATTTACTTAAGAGTTTTGGCGAGTTTATATACCGACATTTTTATTTACCTACGATGTGCTGTATCTAAAAATTTGTAACGAAATTAAAATAAATTTTCTTAGTTTGTTTGGATATGGTCTGTTTGTATTTATTTTTACTCTTACCTCTATTTAATCTAATATTTTGGAATATTTTTGCATTTGCTCAAATATTTTCAAAACTGTTTTAGAAGAGCAGATGGAAATTTTTTCTCTATTCATCATCTTGTAAACATCTATTTTCAAACCAGTTTTTTTAGTTTCTAAAATCTTTATTGATGTTAGATACAATTGGCTAAATTGGAGCTCATGCTATAAGATTCAGCTTATTTTCAGATTTTGGAAAATTATTAAACCTGCTACCCGCTAAACGAACTTACCTTTAACAAAAATAGTTTAATATACCCTTTCGAAATTCAAACACAGGCAGATAAAAACTTTAAAAATGTAAAGGATAAACTAGAGTTGACAAAAAACAGAAAGATTAAATAGATTTACAACAAAGAATAACCCTAAGATTTAATAGATAACCAGCGATTGGATAGTTTGTTATTTCATCATGTGCTAATTGACATAAGACTTTAGTGGCTAAATATGTTGCTGACGTGGTCCCATAAGTTACTGTTTTAAATTTAAACATTTTGATTTGTTCGTTTGGTGATTCTCTCCACAGCAGCCGTTGATAATTTTGATCTTCTTCGTTGATTATCATCTGGCGGAACATGCTATCTATGCCAGCTTTAATAACGAATTTATGTTTTCTCCATCGCATATTAGAATTGATATTAGATCCGGTTGTAACGTTGAACCATTTAGCATTAAGCCATTCAATGATGCACCTGATGTTGTTTTTGCCAACAAATTGAACACGACTCGAACTTCGACTTGAAGGAACCTCGCTATTGCCATCATGAAATCATGATTCTGTTATTCGCCGATTTTCATCAGGCTCTTCCTGTTATTCCATGTTCAACTGCAGCTGACGAACTAAACGGGTGCTTGAAATCATCAAAATTGTTCCGGCATGTGAAGACACTCTGATCAGCGACTATAACATGCGCGTGTTATTGCAACAAAATCAAACTGTAGATGTGTTTTCCATGCTAACAATTGTTATACATTGGTATTGGGAAAATAGCAGTTGACATCCCGACCAGTTGACCGAATCAAAGGTAGAGCTCATTTGACGTGCTTTCCAGAACGTAGTGAAACACTTAAAAACCATAATCGATTGAGGAAACAAGCCATATTGGCGCCGAAAATCTAAGATATCAATGATCTCGACGCTACTTCAGAACGGTTGACACAGTTATCAACTAGGATTTAGTAGTCAACTATCCGACAGAATTCTTGAATTCGTTGGCATTACTCGCCTTGACTGTCTAATGTAACGAGACTGGCTGTGAAAAAGCTTATGAACAACATCATCAGGCGACGATTATCAAGGGAAAGTACCAAGAAGAAGATGATTTTGATTCCGCGCATCCCGATTGGAGTTTCCATACTTCCCGCATGCACAACATCTTTGTTTAGTTATGTGCCAGAAAACAAAACGAAAAACATAGTTTACCACAAAGCTTTGCACTGACTGTTTGCCTCATTTGTTTTTCACTGCATTTCTTTTTCATATTGAACTCATTTGAATTACCAAACAGAAGTTAAACTGTACACAGTGCGGCCAATTTTGTCGATCTCATTGAATTGGAGTTTGAAATCAAAAATCAAATCAATTTTAGGTGGTACGGTCCACCGGGTTATCTAGTCATTTAATTTATACATTACATCAAACACAACATGTGTAATGTACAGGGTGTTCCTAAAGTAGATAACACGAATGGTATCGTTGAATTTCTTGACGAAGGTTAGATTAATTTTATCACTTTGCACGTAAAAATTTTGTATTTCCTTTAATAGACACAACTAAGTATGTGGATACAACGATGAACTTGAATTCAATTAATATTATTTACAAATATTTACAGTAAATTCTCAAAATAATTACCATTAACCTGTATTCTTACAAAATGGGGTGGAGTCCCATCATGCAAAAACCAAAACCGATCCAAAATCCCATAGTTTTAAATTCAATAGTTAAACAGTTTTCATAAAATAATATTTGTTAAATTTTATTCATATCAAATGGAACAAATACTATTTCAAATACGATTAGATTACATTTTTAGATTAGATTAAAGAAGAATTAAAAGATGTATTTAGTTCAAATTGTGCATTTCAATTATATTCATCTATTCAAAGTAACCCATTAAATTTTGGATATCGTACCATTCGGGGGGACCGTAAACCTAAAATACGTACAATGTTGTGTTTTATCACCTCGATTCGATCGCTTCGAAAATTTAGGGTATCCCTGTTCATAGATATTTGACTTACATACTATTTCACTTTACATTCTAATCGAATTTTTCATTTTTCTTTTGTTTTTCATTTCCATTATGAAAGAATTTCCGCTATTTTAATCACTATAACGGTACGGTGGTGCTGCTCGTTCCTTACGTATTAGTGAAAACAATATATTTATGACTATTTTATATTGGGAAAATGAAGAAAATCTTTATAATAATCATAATTACTATTTATTATGATAACCTTTTTGCTTTCCTTAAAAAAATGAATAAAGGGAAAACTCATTTTAACCCCTTTATAAGAATTTCTTTTGTATGTAACGACGATGAGTATCTTGATCTATAATATAAGACGTGGAAAAGACGGAATCATTTTCTTTATATTTTCATTATTTTTTTTTTTTTTGTTTGTTAATTGAGAAAATAAGTATGATTTTTGATTTTTTGGTATTCCGGAACCGAGTGACTCGACAGAAATTGATAATTTTGATTTATTTTCGGAAAATTTCCTGTTTTATTTTCTACATTGTGCGCTGTTCGCTGTTCGACTGAGGAAAAATGAGTGTGGAGAAAGTATCATAATTATTCAATGAGTTTTTATTTTATTTTTTGGGTTAAATGTTGTTGTTGGTTTTTCTACTTAAATTATTTTATTATATATACAGATGGTCTTTTAATTGCTTTCCAAAACTAAAGTTTCTGTATATAGGCTTGGCATAATCATTATGTATAAGGTTTGTTTTATATTTTTTTCTGTTAGACCTAGAATTTTTGATTAGGAATTTTTCCAACGAAATTCGATTTTAATTTCTTTATATACGCCCCCGTATTTTTTAGGTTTGTGTTATAAAAAATAAAGTGTAATATTAATTATTATCAGCTGGTTTGGGGGACGGACACAAGTTATAAGCTTAAATTAAGTAGAACCAGATCAAATAAATGATGGTGAATGAAAATATAATTCTGAATACCATGTGTTAAGAATCATCAGCTGAAAACATTTCAGCTCAAACATCGTTTGTTACGACGGAGTGTTTTCAGCGACTAAGACTTAAGAAAACTAATGGTAGGATATTAACACAAGACCTTAATGACGTTTCGTCAGGAGGGTCAAAGGAAGTGGCAAGTAATCGAATCAAATCTCGGATTAGCACTAATTCATACGAGAAAACTAAGACGCTCCTGATCATTCCAAAGAAATAGTCGTCGCTCACGATATTTAAGTTATATTCGGTTAGCAGATTTCAATTTTCACAAGACCAAACTGAAAGTGAGGAAGTTCCAAATAATCATCATCTAGATGTTGATCCGAGACTTATCTTATAACCAACCAAAATCTGCCAGAACAGTTTTTCTGTGCTCCCCCAATTTCTGCAAACTATTCTTGAAAGGTAGACTAAGTATGTATGTGCCGTCTTCGGCTCTGCAGACTGTATTCCGGAAGTAGCCAAAGCAAAAGTTTTTTTCATCGCTGTATAGGACGATATCTCTTAGATATCGTCCTATACAGCGATGAAAAAAACTTTTGCTTTGGCTACTTCCGGAATACAGTCTGCAGAGCCGAAGACGGCACATACATACTTAGTCTACCTTTCAAGAATAGTTTGCAGAAATTGGGGGAGCACAGAAAAACTGTTCTGGCAGATTTTGGTTGGTTATAAAACCGTTAACACACGTGACACAGACTTTCAAAAAATCGTTTGGAGGAAGGAACCAGAAGAAGAGATGCACACTTACAGATTATTATAACGATCGCATTTGGTACAACATCTGCTCCTTTTTTGGCTACGCAAAATTTAAACCAAGTTCAAAAGTACTCAAACGGTACTTCTAGGGAAGGGTACATTCAACCTTCATAAGTGGACTTATAATTGTACTGAGCTTATGTGTACTATTCATGGATAAAACAAGGAGCTTTAACTTATTAACTTCGAAAACAATACTGATTCCGTTTCAGTACATGAAATTAGGTAATTTCGTACAAACGACACTCTCCAAAAATTACCATATTCTACGATACAAACATGAAGTACGAAGAGTTCTTATCGTCATTTTATTAGGTGCGCCCGACTAGAGGCGAAGCAACAATACCAACTCATGGGTCAGCTACCGCAACATATGGTATCATGTCGTCGACCGTTTTTTATTATACTGGTAGATTATGCTGGACCATTATTAATCAAGATATGACGACAGAGGCATTTTTGGCGGCCTTGTGTCGTTTCGATGCCAGGCGAGGAATATGTGGCACACTTAGAGCGACATTATATATCTGACGTCGGACAACGTCGAGTGGCATTTTATACCACGGTGCTCCCAATTATGAAGGTTTATGGGACTCGGGCGGGACAAGAACGTTGTTTACATTTCAAGAGATGATCACCATACAATTACATAGATTGAATGTTTGTTAACTGAGTGTGGTTGTGACTGAGTGAGATGTCATCAGAAGATATGGATCCCCTAACTGCTGATCATCTCCTAATTGGACATACGATGACATTTCTGCCCAAATCAAATCTATTAGACATCAAGGAAAACTGGTTGTCGTGTTGACATCATATACAGCGGATGGTCCAGCATTTCCGGCAACGGTAGTCTACCAAATATTAGGTAACGTTACAACAAAGGCCAAATAGAAAATAGTATCTACAAATGGCCCCGGAACTTATAGTTGTGATATATAAGTATGTTTCACCAACCAAATGGCTAATGAGCCAAGGCGGATTAGTTCGCGTGGTTGTCATCAAAACCAAATTAGGACAAATAGTGCGGCCAATACCCAAGATTTAGATTTGCATATTAACTGCTAGCTCGGTTGATCAATCGGACGCGGAATATTCAGAATCATCAGCTGCGAAAAGAATAAACATTCACATTAGTTAAAATAAGGTATTTGGGTAATTAAAATAACGTATTAAAAATTGATGGATAGGCGAAATCTTCCATGGACTAAAGGCTGTTGGAGAATACGGAATCACGCGACCAATGGCTAACCTTAATTTTATTGAAATTTGACCAAAAATCTAGATTTCAATGGACGCAAACTATTTTGTTTTCTTACTTAAGACAAATGATGCTCTTGAATCACTAGCATCAACCTCGAAGCGGTTAATTTATAATACATCTTTAAGGGGCACATTGCTACTGCTCACACATCGCTCATACATCGCTCAAAGAAACTAAACCGAATTGTTCAGATTGGATTAAATCTAATGAAAAATGTTATAATTGTTTAAGTTTGTTTAATGTAAGTAAGTGAAAACACCACACCCAACTACATGGAGCAAAAATCCAACGGCCAACAGAGTCTAAAGGTTCTAAAGGAGTCTAAAGTTCCGGAAGTTGAGTCCTATTAGATTTTGGTTCACAGGCCACCAAAAGGTCACCAAAACATGTATTCAAAGACTGCAGCTCAAAAGACGTCATGCCCGAATAACAATCAATGGGGTAGGTCAATCAACTACTGGCATTAAAAATGACATAATAACTCTACAAATTACTCCATTTACTCAAATTCCACTTTCAAACTCGAGATAAGCGAATTGGCAAAAGATCGCTGGCAAGGAATCTATGCTGTTAGTTCTCAATTTTATAAACCGAGTAGTATTGCCATTTTGATAAGAGTTGGTTAAATTGTTACATTCTAATCAGGTCTAACCGAGGGATGGTTAGTTTTATTTTAATAGGTGCGACACGTGTTTTTGCCATTAGTAAGTGTGTTGTAATGTGGCCCATATTGTAAGTTGCGCGACAGTATACCACTGCAGCATACGCAGACTCGGATGCGTCAGAAAATCCATGCAACCTCAACTGATGATTCTGTTGTGGTGTCAATCCACCGAGTAATCAATATCTGCTTCATTATGGACATTTCTTCCTTGTACTTCGTCCATCTAGCGTTTAGTGTCGCTGGTAGTGAATCATCCCATCCTATTCCAAGGGTTCATGCTTCTTGCATCATTAGTTTTGCCGTGATAGTTATTGGTGACAGCCACCCTATGGGGTCGAATAATTTCGATGAATCCGACAACAATGATCACTGGGTTGGTTGACCATGTGATAGTTGCAACCTTGAGACATCGAACTGAATTGTTATCGTTCTAGGCTCGAGATATTTCTAGAACGTTTTGTGTTGCTAACTTAAATTGGTTCCTTGTTTTAAGTTGTACACAATTCTATAAATTGATATTTTGTCGAAAGTCCCGACTTTAAAGAAATAATAAAGTTGTCGGCAAATATAATTCAATTTATTTTATTATTATTATTTTTATTTATTATTTTTTGAACAGACCGGAAGGTTAGGGAAGATTGTGATTGCAACATTCTTGATCAGGGGTCTATGTTATTACTTACGTTTTGAGGATAAACTCAAGACAAACAAATATGTTAACGATCCAAAGACTTTTTGCTATGGAATGTTGTTTTTCGACGATCTTTCTGCTTGAATTAAGGTTATGTTTTAGTGTAGTTGTGTGAATGTTAGATATAAACCAACCCTGCTTTTAGTTGGATGAATTTAAAAGTAGGTAGCTAAATGACAATACCGAATTCAAATTTAATTTGTACACTATCAACGGAATATTTAGGTCATCATATGTATGATAATGCTGTCGTGTCTTGTCGGGTGAGAAGATAGGGCAAAATAAGGTTACAGTGTTGACGTTTGATATAGCTTTTCGATATTTTAGTGAACTGTTATCCGCTTACCACTGGTGAGGGCTATGACAATAACAGTCTGAAGTGTTGTTTTAAACTACTTAATTTTTATTAGATTCTTTTGGTTTATATACAAAATTAATACATATAATTACAACTATCAAGTTGCCGAGCTTACAATTTTACCTAAACTAAAAAATATGTGTTTATGTTATTAATTATATGGACAATACTTTTGCTGATCTTATGAATTTAATAAGTGTATGCGCGCCAGAAATAATGGAAATATAAGCCGTCAAATAATTTTTAGCTTATATGGTTGATTAAACTATTCGCATACTTATTGTTGCTGATGACATATTTGTGTCGCTAATGTTATGTGCTTGAACATATATAATAAATTATTCCATGTTCAAACCCGTGATTGAACATACTGCGGGGCTGTACAATTGAGAGACCTTGGCCGTGGCGTTGGTCGTTGTGGTGGTGACGTGTCTTCGGAGGAAACCCGGTGATTTGTCTTGCGTCTGCAGAGATATAACAAAATTATGACCACTCCTATGATCACCATGGTGTAAGTCATCACGTAATGATGAATGTGATGCCCTCTATTAGAAGAGTCCATTGATTTAGGTAAGGCCGTTTCCCTTAATTTTTGTTGTGCAATGGCCGTTTCAAGATTAATTATGTCCTTATTTAAACTGAGGTCCGCTGAATTGTTGGTGCCTCTCTCTGATGGAATCGTCGGTAGCTCCGATAAATATGATGAATTTTTCAGTTCACTCTGAATCTTTATTGATGCAGCAAAAGAAGAATTAATCATATAGGATTTTTCGTCGAACCTTTCTGGTTTGTAAGATCGTAAATTTCGTTCCTGAAGCGTTGCCTCTGTGCCAGTTTAATCAATACTTGGGTAGCTTTTTTTAGTTCTTCTGTCGTGGGAACTTCTTGGTTGTTTACAGTATTCCTTCGGCTTTTGTCAATAAATCTCAATACATAGACTAGAATCCTTTTTATTGTATTGAAATTGGAATGCCTTCGATATAAATTCTCAATCGGGTTATTTGATGTCACTGTCGTGGCCCCAACAATCGGTTGTTTCAGCTCCAATTGATCTGGCGTTCCTTCTAGTTTCATTGGTGTTAGTTGGATTGCCGTTTTGAAGACGTGTTGAGGACCGTTCCACCATAAATTGTATATGATTAATTGATTGGCTTCAATACCCCGGGATGCACAATCTGCGGGATTGTCGGATGATTTTACATAAAACCATTGAGATGAGGCAGTTAACTTCTGGATTTCCGAGATTCGATTTGCTACGAATGTTTTAAATTTGTGAGGCTTGTTTTTCACCCATCCCAAAACAATCATAGAATCCGTCCAAAAATAGGTTGGTGTTTTATCGAATTTCATGTCCTGTTGTACCTTGCTCATTAGATTAGCAAGCAGACTGGCTCCACATAACTCTAGCCTTGGTAGCGTTAACTTGGTTGCTATTGGTGCCACCCGGGTTTTTGATGTTAACAAAGTTGCCTTATTTAACGATCTATCGTAAAAATATATTACTGCTGCATAAGCCGCTTCTGAAGCATCACGAAATCCATGCAACTCTCCTGGTAACGTAGAGTTGAAGTTGATCCACCTTGGGATTTTGATCGCCTCTAGCTTCGGGAGAGAGGCATAGTATTGGCAGCATTTATTTTCGACGTCTTCAGGCAGCTTCTCATCCCACGTAACGCCTGAGATCCATAGAGTTTGCATTAAAATTGTGGCTTGTATTAAGGTTGGAGACAACCATCCTAATGGATCGAAATCCTTTGATGATTCGGATAACATCTTTCTTTTTGTCATGATACCATTTTTTTCGTTAAGGTTCACCTTGAATTCGAAGGTATCGGTTCCACAGCAATCCTAATGTTTTTACAGCATCGTCGTTAATTATGATCGGCTAGAGAGCTCTCGACTCTGAATCGACAGCTTCTAATAGTTGAGGATAATTAGACGCCCATTTTCTTAGATTAAATCCTCCGGTTTTAAGTGCACTAATAAGTTGGTTTTGTGCTTTTTGAGCTTCTTCGAGGGTGTTACCTCCTGATAATACGTCATCCACGTAGAAGTCGCTCATTATTATGTTGGCCGCAATCGGGAATTTCACTTTTTCATCTGTTGCTAATTGCTGCAATGTCTTGATAGCCAGATATGGCGCAGATGACATACCGAAAGTTAAGGTTGTTAGCTGGTATGATTTTATAACTTCATCTGGCGTCTTCCTCCATAATATTTTCTGATATTGTTGATCATCGGGATGTACTTTTACCTGTCTATATCTGCTATATCTTGTTCTATATCTGCTGTGTACGCCACCTTGTATTTTCTCCATCGAATTAAAATTGACATCAGATCTTCTTGTAATTTTGGACCCACGAGTTGAGTTTCATTTAGGCTAACGTTTTTATCGGTCTTAGCTGATGCGTCAAATACTACCCTTAATTTTATTGTAGTGCTGGTGGTTTTGACTACTGCGTGGTGAGGAATGTAATATTCGTTCTGCGTATGTCCATTACTTTCAATGAGGTGTCCCTGGATGAAATACCCTTCTATACACTCTCGATATCTAGTAGAAAATTCATTAACTACTGACAAACGTCGTTCTAGTTGAATAAACCTAGCCAGTGCTCGTTTTTTGGATGAGCCGATTGATGTTATGTTTTGTTGAAACGGAATACGTACCATGTAGCGGCCGTCGGTGGTTCGACAGTAATTTTGTTGATAATGTTCTTCACACATCCTTTCTTCTTCTGTCATAAAGTTTTTGGATGATATCTCTTCCACTTCCCAGAACCGCTTTAACTGGTTTTCAATATCTACCAAGGTAACCATGGATTGGACGCTCGGGGATTTTTCGTTTACAATATTTCCAAATATGATCCATCCTAGCTCCGTTTGTTGGGCGATTAGTTCGCCTTGATTTCCTTTTATAACTTGGTTCATCAGGATATTTGGGTAATAATCCGCACCTAATAAAATGTCAATTTTATTTGGTTGGTTGTAAGTTGGATCCGCCCACAGTAGATTATTTAAATGTTCCCATCTTTGATTATCGAAATGATGTTCAGGTAGTGGCCGAGTTATATTCGGCAATACTAATGCTTCCATTTCCATGGAGAAGTTTGAAGAAAATCGTGCTCCTACTCGAAAAGTGACTAATTTTGTGGCAGTCGTGATATCGCTATCATTTAAGCCACTAATCTCCACATGCGTTTTTATCGGCGGTTGTTTGATTTTCTTCGATGCCTCGTTGGTGATAAATGAGATTTGTGAACCGGGATCTATTAACATTCGTAACAGGGTTGGTTGTTGCTTTCCATTTTGTACCTCAACCATTGCTGTGGCCAATAGTGTACCAGATGGTTGTTCAAATTGGTTTACAAAACGATTAGTCACAATGCATGTTTCGTTTGCTTCCTTTTTTGGACTGTCATCCACCCTTTTGGTAAGCATTGTACGTTGTGGGTAATTATTAGAGTGTAGGAGAGTGTGGTGGGCTCCTTTGCATACTAAACATCGTGTTGATTTTAAACACGGTTGATGAAATTTTTCCAAACATATTTTACACAGATTGTGTTGATTGACCAATCTGCTACGTTCCAATGTAGACATTTGTTGAAACTTCAAGCAGTCTTGAAGTTCATGTGTCTGCTTGCAATTAATGCATGTCCGTTGAGCTTTTACGTGTAGATTTTTAAGTCTTGGTAATTGTGGGGTGGTGCCTGGTTGTTGGGTTGGTCCGAAATTGCGAAAGGTGAGTGATTTTGGTCTGGCGGCTTCTAAGGCTGTGGAATCTGCGTTCCAAAAATGCCAGAAATTCCTCTATTGTTGGCATCTCACGAGGATCAGGATCAGGATCTCAAACTTTCAATATCTAGTTTTCTGATTACAATTGGAATTACTATGTAATTCCAAGATATGGTTATTACGCCCAAGTTTTTGATGGCATGCATGCTTTCCGTTAATGTATCGTATAACGATTTCATAGTTGTTGCTGATTCTGCATGCATGCTGGGGAAATTCAAAATGTGGTTGATCTGTGTTGTTGCCATTTGCCGCTTATTTTGGTACCGATTTACCAATGGAAGCTTCCAAGCATCTTGGTAATTCACCCCTGTTGCTTCCAGATGACCAATGATTCTAGCTGCACTACCTTGGACTGTTGTTTATAGTTGTTGCATCTTGACGGTGTCGCTTAAATCGTCATTTTCGTGAACCAACGTTCTAAATAAATCGTAGAAAGCTGCCCATTTCAGAGTTTCTCCGTAAAACTGCGGTATCTCAATCCGTTTTAATTTTATCTTGCTTTTTTCACTATCGGTTGTTTGTTGTCCGCGTTCATTTTTAACCAATTTACAACGTAATGTTTCACTTTCGTTGACCAATGCAGAGTAAAAATCGTCGGTGAAGTAAGTTGTACGCTCTTCTTCACCTGCATTTGCGTGCACCAATATGTCTTCGTGTAGTTGTTCTATTTGTGCTATCTTTGCATTTAGCTGTTGCAGCTTATGTTGTAGTTGGACATGATTGCCCTACTTTCCTAACAGCTCATTTGTATCGGCTATTAATTTATAGCAAAGACGCATTTTGACCTCTTGTGTTTTGTACCGATGTGCTTGTTCTGGTTCAAGCGCGTAGTTGTTCGTAGTACTGCAGTTGCTGTTGGTACTACTATCGTTTGTAGCACTACTATGGTCGGTTGTTAATGGTTTTTTTGTTGGTGATCCCGTTGGAATTGCCTCTCGTGTTGCTATTTCGAGTTTCCTTTCTATCTCACGTTTGAACGTTGTGTACAGTTGTTTTACTGTGTCCCGCTCAGCCCAGTAACTATGCGTTGGATCGTTGTCGAAGTGTTGGTCTTTCATTTCGTTGTCTGCATCCGTGTAACTGGACCACCAGTCATCTAGTTTATCCAGTTTATCTTCTAAGTAAACAGTTGTCCGTCAACTTTCGGAATCCTTGCTGTAATTGGTTTTTAACCGCTGCAGTTGTTCGACACGCGTACATTGCTTTTTATATAAAGCATCCATATTTTTATTGTAATGTGGCTCGAAATGATTATGACCAGTAGCTCGAAGTATTTGTTGTTAGGTTCGATGCCTGTTGGTTGTTGGCTCGAAATTTATATAGTCCGCCGGTTGTTGTTTTGGCGTCGAAGGACCAATGTTATATCAGTATTGACGTTTGATATAGCTTTTCGATATTTTAGTGAACTGTTATCCGCTTACTCATGTGAGGGCTATGACAATAACAGTCTGAAGTGTTGGTTTAAACTACTTAATTTTTATTAGATTCTTTTGGTTTATATACAAAATTAATACATATAATTACAACTATCAAGTTGCCGAGCTTACAATTTTACCTAAACTAAAAAATATGTGTTTATGTTATTAATTATATGGACAATACTTTTGCTGATCTTATGAATTTAATAAGTGTATGCGCGCCAGAAATAATGAAAATATAAGCCGTCAAATAATATTTAGCTTATATGGTTGATTAACCTATTCGCATACTTATTGTTGCTGATGACATATTTGTGTCGCTAATGTTATGTGCTTGAACATATATAATAAATTATTCTATGTTCAAACCCGTGATTGAACACAGCATATGATGAGATGGCCCGTAGATGTGATAACCTAACCAGTCTATTACGACTGATGCCAAATACATATGATGAATATTAGTATCCTTTATCTCAACCACAACTAACCCAAATTAATAAACTAACAAAATCGAATCTCGAGTGTGAATTTATTTGAGAATAACAATTTAATATATTTAAGTAGTTAGATAACAACTTTGCTGCGGTTTGCCCTAGTTGTTTTTTGTGACTAACATCCTTACCTAAATTACCTTATCTGTTAAGAATGCCGGCAGGGCCTGGGCCCGCATGCTGAAATATTATTCGCATTCAGATATAATTTGTTATTTGATTGTGGATATTTCAGGATTAGGGTAACATACCTAGGATCGCCGTTATGGTTGGCCTGTACGCCTATATGATATGATTATATCATAATAAAATATATTTGATAACATTATTAATAAATTTTCCTGATTTTAATATTTAAGCATAGCGCGATCGAACTAGGTTATCCACCTGCAATATGTTCAATAAACTTGTAAGCATCATCGAAGAAGAACTTTATACAGTGCCACCTAACCATCTGATACTTCTCCTCTAGAACTGTGTATCCTGAGTCTTCCGCAATAACTATACCGAAACTTCTTTTAATCCATTTTGTGGAGCACCCGATACCTGCAGTTAGATATTTTTTATTAAAATAACGGCTGTGATCCCGAGAAGGGCAACCAACAAAATCGTATATTTCATCTAAGATGAGTTTATTATTATTTCGAACTTATAAAGTTCGATGTACATTGAATTATTCCAATGACATTTTAGCGATTAGTATACCGAAAGGCTGTTTGTACAGTTGATGTACTCTAAACAATGTATTACTCGGCACCATTAAACAAATATCTGTATTTAAATTAACATCTATTTTGCTTAGGTTGCCGCAAATTGTTTTGCATCTGTTCAAACTTTTTAAATGATAAAAATGTAACGTTTATAGATTTTTAAGTAATCTCAAGGCTATAAAAGGCGTTGGCTTGGCAACGTAAAAATATGCTTACGAACTCATTATCTAAAATTCTGTTATAAATGTGTTTCAAGACTCTGAATCTAGTGTACGTCATCTTAAGTTTTTATTTGTAATCGTACATTTTTAATATCGTAATTTGAATTTTTGTGGTTTTCTGATGCTACAATAAAATTTTAGAAATCTTTAGACTACAGTAGAATGTTAATCAGTAAATTTGAGGTTTTTGATTAAATTTGTATCTGGGATGATACACTCTGAAATTGTTAATATTACGGATATTTTATTTCTTTGTAAAATACAATTTTTATTGACATAAAAATTCAAATATTCTTCAAAATACTTGCTACACTATGGCCTAATGCAGGAATTTTAGACATGTTAACAAAGTGTGGGCATATGTCGCTTAATAGGGGACAAATTCAGCTGTTCGGAACATTTAACCACATAAAAATAAAAAAAAATTTGAGTTTCTCCACAAAAGTTTAATCGTGAACACTATGGCTGATTCTATGAACTTCAGAGCTGAACAGCGATAACAAAATTATCGTGAAGCAATCCCAAATCTTTTATTTTTACCTGGTTTGGTTAACTGTCTCGTACAGGACGACCCGTTCACTTTTAGAAAATATTTGCCCACACTTTGTATTATCTCTTAGATTTTTGGAATCGCCCATAGTATAGCAAGTACTTTGGCGAAAATTAGGAAATTTTGCTTTTTTGGAGCTTCTTTGTGTGGAGCCACCCAAAATCTTTTTATTTTAAAACAGTTAACTGATTTGAATGCTAAATTTGTCCCCTATTAGGCGACATATGTCAACATTTGGTAATGTCTTTAAAATCCTTGGAATATTTTATATTGTAGCAAGTATTTTGACGAAAATTTGAATTTTTCAAAAATTTTGCGATTTAAAACTTTGGTCAAAATGTTTAGATTTCCATGCGGTTAACTGTTTTTAACAGCTCAAATCGTCTACTATTAGACGACATATGTGTACATAAATTTTTTTAATCAGTGATAGTCGCACATATGTATATATCGTTTCAAACATTAAAGATTTTTTTTAATAACTCCAACGTTAGACTAGAATTATGACAAAATTTTATCCCGATATCTGCGACAAATATACATTTTTCATGATCTCGTTTCACTTTTTGTTAATTTGTGTAGCTACACTTTTGATTAATTTGCGTAGCTACAGTTTTCGTTAAAGAGTTTACTCAGGCTGTGTCCGAATTGAGTGATAAATAGTTTCTAGCAAAAATATTTGACACTACCGTGAAAAATTTATGCTTTTGTGAAATTTTTGTTGTTTTGCTGCCCGAGTTGTGTGACATTTTTTTGATTGTTGTCATTTAAAGATTCAAGTTAACTCTATAAATAAAAAAAAGATTTAAATCATATAAACACAATTCTATTTAATTTATTTTTACTTTGTATTGAATAAATTTTATGAAGCATAATACAATATTGCTGTTGAGTATTACATCAATTGTCAAAAATTATTATACCTTACGACTGTAGTAGTTCGGGTGCGTTCGGTATTTTCACAAATTTAGTACGTAAAAATATTTATCACACAATTCGGACACAGTCTTAGAAGTGAATATTTTGTGTTCAATACACGAATTTCTTTTACTACAAATGTATACATAGATCTCGAATACACCACTCTTGATTTCTAAAGTGAAAAATTAAACTTACCGAACTTTTGGTATAACCGTCTTGTATAACCAAGAGCATTATCCCTGCTAAAATATCTAAAAATTACAATGGTCTACCCTTGTTGGTAGAAGATTTAATCTTCAAATTAATTTAAATCTTTTATTGTTATAAGTGGCTGCTTACTTCCGGAACACAAATTTCCACCAAGTTGCACAAGAATATCCCATTTAATGGAAAAAAATTAAGAATGAAGTTTTTTCCGAATAGTCAATTAAAATTGCTCATCTCCCGGAAAAATAAAAACATTGTCTGAACTAATTTTATTTGTAAGTTAATCCTTCAGTGCGCCGCGATGCATATTTGAATCACTCTAATTTTTACCATATAACATTGCGAAACATAATCCAAATACTAAAAAGAGCACTAATTCAAATACGCATCCCAACTTTCTTTGGATTCTCATTCGGTTTTTTAACGAAAAACACACGTATAAGTTTCTTTTTCATTATGTATTTTATGACAAGTCGCAAGTAAAACATACTGCGTAAAGTTGTGCTACTTTGAATTGAAAATAATAAATTAACGATTAAAAAGGTAAGTGTAAACTAAATTTTTTGAAGTTCTAATATTCGTTGATTGTCGATTGAAGTAGTTAGAATAATAATAAATCAGTGTATAAATACGGTAATAAGGTTAAATATGAGCGATTCATATATGAATCAGAGTGCATTTTGCGCTACAAAAATATGATTCACATATGAATCAATGCACGTTTCAGTTATATAATTCCTATAGTTTCACAAATTCTGAAATATTTTGGCCCTATCTTTGATGCTGTTCATAATTATCACAACAGGGTGTTTGGTTAAGTGTCTGTGTTTGTCCGGTTAGTATCACAAAGACTGTGTGACCTTTTATTTTGGTATTTTGTGCAGAGTTTTGGAACAGTTTTTATTCAAATTTTTTGAATTTTTGTAATGGCAGTGAACGTTTCAATTATAGATGCCGCTAATTTATAAAAATTTCGGTGCACCAATAGATTTAGAAAAATTAAATGAGGATGATTTATTCCTTCTGCGAGTGAAGATGAAATCAACGATGGAAGCGACATGGAAGAGCCGATTGTTTCTGAAGATACATTAAACAATTATTTGCAAAAAAATGGAATTGGTGAATTGGAAGTGGAGGTATCAACAACTGAATATTTAGAAGATTCGAATCATGAAGGACTTTCAAATACACCAGTCTTAATTGAGGTGTCATCTCTTGAGGATTGTGAATACATTTCGGGGACTGAACCCTTAGCGTTAAATGAGTTAGTTCTAATTCAATCTGATCCAATTGTTAAACCACTTGGGGTACAACCTACTGACGATTTCGAAGGCGTCTCAGTGGTTGAACCTTCATCATACATCGAGTTACAAACTGCTGCAATTCGTAAACCGAAAGAATTAAAATGGAAACGGAAAAAGATGAAGAATGTCCCCTGTGCTTTTACTGGAAGTTCAATATTGACTAATGCTAAAAAAGATTAACAAACACAGTACCAGTATTTCAAATATTTCTTTAACGGTGTGTTATTTTATTGGACAAAATTGTAGAAGAAAGCATAAGATACAGCATCTCAAAAGATCCAGGCAAACCACTAAATTTTTCAAGAAACGAGTTGATGAAATATTTAGGCATCTGCATATTATAATCAGTATCAAACACTTCTAACGTAAGAGATTATTGGAACAATAATATTGGATTAATTATTGTTCGAGATGCATTAAGTCAAAAACATTTCGAAACGATTAGGTCAAATCTCCATTTTAATGATAATTTTATTAATACTAATGATAAACTTCATAAACTCAGGCCAGTTGTCGATTCCCTGAATAAAACATTTTTATCGATTCCAATGGAAGAGATGCTATCAATTGATATATAAATATGTGCTACAAAAGCTCGTCATCATTTGAAACAATATTTACCATTGAAGCCAAACAAATGGGGCTCCAAATTATTTATACTTGCAAGAGTAGCAGGATTCTGTTATAAGTTTGAAATTTACACCGGAACCGAAAATGAATCTGGAAAGCGACAAGCAAATGAACCTGACTTAGGGTCAAGTGGTAATGTAGTAGTGCGGCTAGCTCGCGCAATCCCGAAAAAATTATTATCATAGAATTTATTTTGACAATTATTACACGTCAATCCCGCTAATTGCATACTTATTCCATAATAGAATCCATTCTCTCGGAACGGCTAGACGACCAAGAATACCCTCATGTAAAGTTCCAAATGAAAGTGAGAGTATGAAAATGAAAAGAGGAACATCAGGAGAATTTATTATATGATATGAGGAGGTCGACATAAGTAATGTGTACTAGAAAGATAATAAAATGGTAACATTACTATCATCATTTGTGGGCACGGAACCTATTAGTTCAATTGACAGATACGACAGAAAATTGTAAAGGCACATTCAAATTGAATGCCCCGCTGTAATGAAGCAGTATAACCGGCATATGGGTGGAGTCGATTTGTTAGATAGCAATATTGGCAGACATAAAAACCAAAATGAGATCCCGGAAATGGTATATGCGACTATTTTACCATCTAATGGATATTGATGTGATAAACGCTTGGCTTCTTTATCGACGGTTAAATCAGGACAAACCTACAATGAAACTAAAAGATTTTAGAATCGATCTAGCACGTTTGTTGTGCTCCATTGGATCATCCTGCCATGCAAAACGTGAAAGACCTTCTGGTTTACAACAAGATATTGACAGCAAGAAGCGTAAAACTAGCGGTCTTCCTTTACCTACTCAAAACGTAAGATTGGATACAGTAAATCATGTAACTGTTTGAAATTCAACACGTTTACGGTGTAAATTACCAACATGTCAGGCGCAAACATTTGTTGTATGTGAAAAGTGTAACAGGGCACTTTGTTTCAACAAACAAAACAATTGTTTCAAATCTTTTCATCAAAATTAATGTTTTCAATAAAAGCGCATTGATGCATGTATGAATCACAATTATTTTGCAATAAAAAACAATGAAAAACTGAAAAGAAAATTGTTTTGATACTTTTCCACATTTTTTCACTACTCAAATATACTATAAAAATTGTTTACCAAAAAAAAAGAAAAAAAAAATCGCGCACTGAAGGGTTAACTTATAATGTTTTAGTTTATTTTTTTTTTTTTTTTATTGGTAACTATGCGATCTGTTTTGGGGCTCAAGGCTCACCCTGCTCTTCCGCGGTTATGCTTTTTACGTCCTTACTTTACGCCTACCAGCCAACTCGAGGACGTACGGCTATAGGACCGATTTAAAACCATCTGCACATTGCAAGCTCCATGCCAGCCTATACCGGCATGGAAGATGGGTCGGCCCATGGGTTTTGGCACACCGACAGGGGGTCATAGATGTGTTACATTTCACCACAGATCGAAATCTGTTAATGAAATTTCACTTTGCATCCTGCCCCTATCGCTTTAACCACTGTGCCATTTGGTCGGTAATGTTTTAGTTTTAATCTTTTGTTTGTAAATGTTACATACTCTTCAAATTATTTGTTAAAAACGAATTAGGAACTGCGATTTCCGATGGACTGATGTCGGGCAAAAATCACTGGAATCTTCGAATTTATCGAAAAACCTTAAGTTTCATCCCGATCAATCCGAATGGGCTGAACAGGAACCATATTTTTGCTGAAAAGTTTTGAGTCAAGTATCGTTATTTCCACGTGAATTTTGAAAAACAGATCTAGAACGGTATTATTACAATATAAGTCGTTTTTCTCAAAAATGATATACAGTCGTCCCTCGTATAACATAGTACTTGTAAAGCACGATTCCGATATTACGATTTCCGAGGGTACAAGAATTGAGATTAATGTAGCACGGTTTTGATATAATACGAACTGCGTTCAATAAGGGGGATCCCACAAATTTATTGCTACAGAAAAATCTCTTTTTCATTTTGAGGAGTGACAGTATGCGTTTGGTTTTTTGTAACTGAAGTTGATAAAGTTTTTGCTTGCAGAATTTTAGAAAGTAAAAAGTGGAAAAAGTACATAATGAATAATAGCTTTCTTATGCAAGCATATAAGTGCTTAATAATTTAAATAGAGGTAACTACGTAAAAATTTAAGTTAACCCTCATGTGAGTGAAGAGAAAATATCTTAATTTGAGTGGTTAGTACCTAAATGCATTTTGTATGGAAACGTATTTTTTCCACGTTCGTCCAAGTTGTTACATTTCTCATTTTTAAGTATGATCGTAATCTACCAATTGAACTAGAAGTTCTCATAAAAATTAGTTTTTATTGGGAGTAAAACATACAAAAATAAACGTTTAAAAATGCAAAAGATACCCGGGTACCCATGTCTCTCACATTAGGGTTAATTTAGTTTTGCACCCTAAATTTAGATAATGTCCTACAAGATCAAAAAATTGGAATTTTAGATCGTATAAATTGCGGAAAAATCCTACATCGATCAGAAAATCATTGAATTTAAACGAAGCTACTATTCAAACGATATTAAAAATTGGAAGCGAAATTATAAAAAAATGTTTCTTTTGGTTGTTCGCAAATTGCGGAAAGTCTATCCCGCCAACGAGATATAAATATCGTAAAAACGAAACATGCTCTGTTAATATGGATAGAAGATTGTTTAAATAAAAAAAATCCCTTTCACCACAAATATTATGAAACAAAAAGCACTCAGAATTTACACACATTTAAAGAAAGATGAAAGATGCTAGCTGAATGTAGCAAAGTTTGTTTGAAGTTTTGTTTTAAAAATTGTTTTATTCTAGAAGTAGAAAAGTTTTTGAAGAAAAAAAAATTGAGCTCATTCATTTATAATGCAGGTAGCTATAGTTGAGAGTTGAGAGAGTTGTAGGAAAAAGAATCATTGCAACAAAGACTGGTAAACGATATTACCCCAAATGGTCCAGTCAAAAAATATTGTCCCATTTTAGAATAATATCGGTGCATTCTAATTTATAAAGGAACAGATTTTCAGATGTGAACATTGATGATGTTTGGGAATTATTTGAATAACATACTTTAAATGAGGAAGAACAAATTGAACTACTATGTAAATACCTCCACTTTTAATTACGCCGATGAATCCGAAAACATTTGTAATATAACAAAGGTTCCTCATTTAAATTTAATTGATATTTTAGTATATAAAAAATGTTTTCGTTGAAAAAGATCCTTCAAAAAGTTCTTTGGCTCCTTATAGAGAAATTGTGAAGGCTTTGCAAGATCGAAATAGGCAGGTAATTGCAACTACGTCAGATAACTTTTCTAATGACGATGTTGTATTTTTAATTTATGTATTTAATCACAATGTTGGATTTCTTTTCTTTCTAATAAAAATTTCAAATTAAAAAATGTACGACTACAAATAAAAACTTAAAACGTACACTAGATTCAGAGTCTTGAAACACATTTACAACAGAATTTTAGATATTGAGTTTGTAAGCAAATTTTTACGTTGCAAAGCCATTGAAGTATAGCCTTGAGATATCTACTTAACAATCTATAAACGTACCGGTGTGAAGTTTCTAACGTTAATTAAAAGTGTAGCATACGCAACAAATATTCTGCAGCGCATGCAACTTATCTATGCAGTGTATGCAACTTATTTAACATGTATGTAAATAATTTATAAGAAAAACCACAAAAACTAAAATTAAATTAATTATTTCGAATTAAAAACAAACGAAAAATATATGTACAAATATGTATTAAAGTTTTCAAAGTTTTATCATACACTAATATTTACCAATTGAGGTTAAACACATAATTAACACTCCATCCTAGAGTTTTCGCAATATAGCCACTAGTATTATCGAACAGTAGACATACGAGCCTATTCAAATTTGTATAGCCCGTACATATAAAAAGGGTTGGGCTCCTCTGACAAAATTTCATATTTTGATAAAAAAAATTATATGGAAGCTGTACCTACACTTCCAATTAACACTACATCCTAGAGTTTTCGCAATTTAGCCACTAGTATTATCGAATAGTAGACATACGAACCTACTTAAATTTGTATAGCTCGTACATATAAAAAGGGTTAGGCTCACCTTTAATATCACCTTTCGCTCGCATAGCAAGTGGCGCTAGGCGATGGTTAAAAGAAACTACTCAACCGCATATTTTGTAGTCATAACATATTTTATCCTCTTTTTTCCATTTTTTATACATATATATAGTCTATAGTCTTCTACTGTTTATTTTTGGATTATTGGTGCATTTGACCGGACTATATATCTACTATTGTAACTATATACATCTAGTAAAACTATTTCTTGTATATAACTTTTTTACGAAATGTACTAATTTCATTACCAATTTTTGTTTGCTTTTCATATCGTACGGTGATCATTTTCTAAAAAAAATATTGTTTCAGCCGATTCGTTATTTTTGTATCGACTCCGTATTCTTACTCGTATATGCGTTTATTATTATAAAATCAAGTAGTATTTTAAACGAATGAAAATAATATTTCGTTATAATACGATTGATTTTTATTTGAATATAGTTCTCGCTGAAAATGTTTTTTGATCTAAGCTGTTATCAAATTTGTGATATATGCACATGCCTAATTCTTTATTGCACCGAACGTGAGCAAAACGTTTTTTACCCATAGAAGAAATCGAACAACTACACACACACACCCGCATACAAACTAAACTCTATCAACGATTACGGATTACGATCAAGAAGAAAATATGGATAGTGGAAAACCAAAAATGATCAATGAAAACAATTTTAAAAATGAAAACGTATGATTTAAGTATATTTTTTGATCGATTTACGGCTGTATGGTACTGAGAAAAATATTTTTTTTTAGTATCGATCGGAATGCCTCTAAATGTATGCAACTGGTGTCTTGTTTAATAATAATAAGTAGGTATAATTATACGAACATAAGTTCGTATAATTTGCTTACTAAATTCTACTTTTACTATTTATATGTGTTAAATTAATTAGTAAATGTATTATTATCATTATTGATGATCTAAACAGTAACATATTATAATAAATTAATAAACACTTATCTTGGACGCACTTTTTATTTCGTGGTTTGGCATCTAGCGAGAGTAATTATCAAAAAAAACATCGTCATTGCGGCGTAAAACAAATAAACTTTCCGTTTGCCGTAATTTTTACCGAAATTTTTAATATTTGCAAACTAAATTTTACATTTTTTGCTTTATTTCAAGACTAATCTTGTTAATCATGTATTAATGGAGCGTTGCATGGAGTGTTATTTGGGAATAAAAGACCAGTTTCCACATAAATTTTATATCAATATATGGAATTTTGTCAGAGGAGCGCAACCCTTTTTATATGTACGGGCTATACAAATTTAAGTAGGCTCGTAAGTCTACTATTCGATAATACTAGTGGCTATATTGCGAAAACTCTAGGATGGAGTGTTAATTGGGAGTGTAGGTACAGCTTCCATATAATTTTTTTATCAAAATATGAAATTTTGTCAGAGGAGCCCAACCCTTTTTATATGTACGAGCTATACAATATTCGATAATACTAGTGGCTATATTGCGAAAACTCTAGGATGGAGTGTTTATTGGGAGTGTAGGTACAGCTTCCATATAAATTTTTTATCAAAATATGGAATTTTGTCAGAAGAAGACAACCCTTTTTATATATACGGGCTATACAAATTTGAATAGGCTCGAATGTCTACTATTTGAGAATACTAGTAACTATATTGCGAAAACTCTAGGATGGAGTGTTAATTATGTGTTTAACCTCAATTGGTAAATATTAGTGTATGATAAAACTTTGAAAACTTTAATACATATTTGTACAAATATTTTTCGTTTGTTTTTAATTCGAAATAATTAATTTAATTTTAGTTTTTGTGGTTTTTCTTATAAATTATTTACATACATGTTAAATAAGTTGCATACACTGCATAGATAAGTTGCATGCGCTGCAGAATATTTGTTGCGTATGCTACACTTTTAATTAACGTTAGAAACTTCACACCGGTTATAAACGTTACATTTTTATCATTTAAAAAATTTTGAACAGATGCAAAACAATTTGCGGCAACCTAAGCAAAATAGATGTTAATTTAAATACGGATATTTGTTTAATGGTGCCGAGTAATACATTGTTTAGAGTACATCAACTGTACAAACAGCCACTCGGTATATGAATCGCTAAAATTTCATTGAAATAATTCAATGTACATCGAACTTTAACTTTATAAGTTCAAAATAATAGTAAACTCATCTTAGATGAATTTTTCATTTATGGTAGTATTTGGAATGAAATTTCAGCTATCATACAATTATACACCTTAAAATTTGGTTTCTATATAACACGGTATGCACATTGCCTTTGTTTATATTATCTTAAAGTTTCGTATAACACGGTTTCGATATAGCTCGGTACGAATTAACCGTGTTATACGAGGGACGCCTGTACAATACTTTTCAAAATTGCAAAAATATTTTATTTTACGATTTGTTTAAATTTAAAGTTTATATTTTCTCATTTTCAATCCGTATTGTTGGCCTAGTTGGTTGTCTGAAGTGAACGCAGGAATAATGTCTTTTACATTCTATACATCCTATCTATACATTCGTGGTAAAAGTAAATCATGTTGGTAACAACACATTCATTCCTCCACATTTTTTTAAAATAATGGCTTTATTAAAATATATTTGATAACATTGTTAATAAATTTTCCAGTGCCACTAATCGATCTGCTAATTCTCTTCTTGAACTGTGTATTCTGAGTGTTCCGCAATATCTACCGAAACTTTTATTAATCCATTTTGTGGAGCACCCGATACCTACAGTTAGATAGTTTTTATTAAAATAACGGCTGTGATCCCGAGAAGGGCAACCAACAAAATCGTATATTTCATCTAAGATGAGTTTATTATTATTTCGAACTTATAAAGTTCGATGTACATTGAATTATTCCAATGACACTTTAGCAATTCATTTACCGAGTGGCTGTTTGTACAGTTGATGTACTCTACACAATGTATTACTCGGCACCATTAAACAAATATCTGTATTTAAATTAACATCTATTTTGCTTAGGTTGCCGCAAATTGTTTTGCATCTGTTCAAATTTTTTAAATGATAAAAATGTAACGTTTATAGATTTTTAAGTAGATATCTCAAGGTTATACTTCAATGGCTTGGCAACGTAAAAATTTGCTTACGAACTCATTATCTAAAATTCTGTTATAAATGTGTTTCAAGACTCTGAATTTAGTGTACGTTTTAAGTTTTTATTTGTGATCGTACATTTTTAATATCGTAATTTGAATTTTTGTGGTTTTCTGATGCTACAGTAAAATTTTAGAAATCTTTAGACTACAGTAGAATGTTTACATACCAATCACTAAATTTGAGGTTTTTGATTAAATTTGTGTCTGGGATGATACAATCTGGATTGTTAATTTAATTTTACTTCATGTTTCATTCTAGGATGATATTTACCATTGTGTAGTTGGTTCAAAATTCTAACCTTCAAAATTTTAAAACGAGAAATCTTAATATTTTTCTGGATGTTGAGTTTTTTGTTATTGGTCATCGGTTTCACTAAGATAATTTTAGCAAAAGAGAGATGTTTCATATTTTACAAATAGATATTATGATTATGTTACATTTGGGTGATTGACTTTACATATCTGGTATGGACTATATGGGTTCTCATACTTTCGTCTATCTTCTTTACGCCAATAGCACGAATTGATTGATTTTAAATTTGTAGTGCAATAACTTTTTGATATTTTTCCCCTTTTTAATTTTGGGATATCTAATAGCTGTTTGGCTTTCTGATGTGCTAACCCCAGTTTATATTTGAATACCTTAACGTAGTCATCAAAATTGTATATTATGCATACATTAGATGTAATGTCATGTGGTAGAGTTGCAATCTTACCAAACATTAATTCAAACGGTGAATAGTCGATATCGGTATGTGGCGTGGTGTTGTAGCAAAAAGTTAAAAAAATTTAGCCATTCGTCCCAACTATCAGTTTTGGCAAACACTAATAAATATTGGTTAAGTGCTCGATGGTTTCGTTCAATAGCTTCTATCGTCTGGTGAGATGGTAAGCGGTCGATGTTCCATGCTCCATTTCCAGTATTCTGCATAAACTGTTAAATACTTCGTTTACAAATTCAGTGCCTAATTCTGTTTTCACACTTTTGTAAGAGCTCTCCCAATTTTATTTGCGGATTTGTCTTTTACTGGTACTGTTATTATATATTTCGTCAATTCGCATTGGATTGTTAGAATATACCTAAAACCGTTTCATGGTGGCAAAGGACCTATTGTATCAATCGCGACTACTTCAAAACTAGTATTCGGAGTATCGGTTCTAGTCATCATCATCAACTCATTGTTATGCTTAGTTATTTTTGTTCTTGGACAGGTATCACACTTTTTTACATAACTACTTATAATTATATTCATGTTCTTAAATGTATATTTCTGTTTTATACGTTTGATTAGGCGTCGTGTACCGATATGACCACCAACTGGCGTGTCATGGTATAATTTTCTTATTTTCTTATTTCATCCACATTTTGTAATGTTTTTGGTGCTTCATATATATTATTATTATTACTTTATAGGTGCTTTTATTTTTTTTTTGCACACAGTGTCATATAGTTTTTTATTTAAATATTTTATCTTCAATATCCATGGATAATTCATTAATATGGTTTCTATACATAGATTCAATTAACTTCTCGAATACCAAATCTTGTTCTGGCATAGTTTCAATAATTGTAATCGTTAATTCTTTATTGTTATATTGCACCTTAGTTGAACCGATTTTCATTTCAAACTTTATTTTATTCAAATTTTTTACATCATTATACGATGTACTTTCCCATATATGAAGTTGATCAGGCTCCATTTCCTTTTTATTTTTATCTATAATTTTCGTATTACTATGGGCTTTATTTACCATCGATCTGGGTTTTCGGTCATAGATATAGGTACAAATAATTTATGCCCCAGTGTATTGCAAGAAGTTCTTTTTGAAGAATATCTTTATTCAGTTCGTGTTTATCAAGGTTTTTGCTTGCATAAGCAATTTGAAGATCTTCCCCAATTTCACCTTGAGATAACACTGCCCCGTATGCGTATAGTTGGATGCGTCGGTAGTTAAAATAAATTATTTATCCCAAGTCGGGATATTGTAGGATTGAAAATAGCTTTTTTCTTTTGTATATTGTACAATGGTCTTGCAGTTTTAGCAAAATTTGGAACAAATTTTCGGTAGTAATTATGCATTAACGCAATAACGCATTAAATACTGGAACCGGATAATTCTTAATTTTTTCAAATTTGGATGGATGGGTTGTCAGTGAATAAATATCCCAAGTATACAACTTCTTTTTTCAGAAAATTGGCATTTTTTCGGATTAAAATGAGGTTATATTTTCTTAAGCTTTCGATGGTTGATATTAGATTTTTATTGTGGTGATTTAAACAACACCCATGGACAAATATGTCGTCCACGTATATGAATGCTTGCCCATGTAATCCTGCTAAGGCAATTGAAAGCATTCGTTGGAATGCTTATATACTTTACAGGGTGGTACGCATCTAGTACACCATCATACAGTTATTTGATGACAATTCTTCATTTACGCTGGATGCAGCTGTGGAAAAATTAGCGAAACGAATATTATTATATATTATATTATATCCCGATACAGATTACGATCTGTGATGAAATGGAATACATCTATGACCCTCTGCAGGAGTGCAAAACTCATGGATCGACCCATCTTCCATGCCAGTATAGTGAGGCTTGAAGCTGTGCAATATGCAGATGGTGATAAAAATCGGACAACGTCTCAAAAAAAAAAATAAAAAAAAAAACTGTTAACACAAAAATGCATTGAAAAGCGACTACAGCGGGTGAATGAACATAAAAACAAAGATTGGACGAATATTGTCTTTACCAATTAGCCAGCGTCGAATATTATGTTTACCGATGAGCCATCCTTAAAAGGCGTGTTTGGTCAACTAAACAAAAAAAAAGAGGATTGTCGGAACTGTGAAGAACCTGCCCAAGCTCCATGTATGGGGATGCTTCACCAAGCAAGATTTTTGTAAATTAATCGTAGGAAGAATCGCACATTTGCTCCTTCGAGCCAGATCTTCCAATATTTGCACCAAAGGAGCTCACCATTTTGAGCAATAAATACGACTCAGCTCGCCGTATTGAGCGTTCATCAAATTATATTGGACTCACATATCGAGTATAAGCTTCATCATTGGACTCACAATTCGAGTGCTACACACGAGATCAATTGGATTCGCCATAAGGAGGTTAAATCTATTATTAGATTGGACACGTGGAAGAAATTATAAGAAAGCTGCATCTCACCACTTCAACCAGCTAAGTATACAGCTTTTCTATTATATTATCGGAGTCGCAATATACTTGTGCCATATGCCATGAAAAGAACCATTCATTGTTTGACTGCAAGAAATTCAACAAAATGAATGTCACACAACGAAGTGAATGGGCAAATTCGAGTAACAGATGTTTCAATTGTCTCAGCAAACGACATCAGTACACAAATGTACTTCAAACCGCAGTTGTGAACAATGTAACAAAAGGCATCATTCATTGCTGCACCTTAACGACACTGAAAGAACTATAGCCAAACCAATTCAGTTGTCTTCCAGCACGCCACAAACTTCATCTCATTGTTCCCAAATAATCGTCACTCATACTACTGCTGGAAATGTAAGTCATTGTCGTGCCTTGCTAGACTCAGGCTCCCAGGCCAGTTTTATCACGGAGATATGTGTTCAAAAATAAGGAATAAAGAGGCGAAATTCGAAATTTTCAGTTGCTGGATTACGTAGCTCAAACGCTGGAGTTACCAAGGGACTAGTCGGTATCACCGTAATACCAAATTATCATCCAGAATTCATAATAGAAGCCCACATATTACCCAAGATTACATCACATTTGCCTCCTGAAACTGTCAAGGGCCGCAATTCAGATGTTTGCCGAACATACAGTTGGCTGATCTACATTTCTTCAAATCAGGTGAGATAGAGATTTTAATTGGGGTCGACTATTTCTTCGATATGCTTCTACCTGGACAAGTTAAAATGAATGCAAAGGGTCCAGTTCTCAGAAAACCATATTAGGCTGGGTTGTATCTGGGAACGTAAATAAAAATGCTTTAGGAGACCGTATTATATCCATTAGATAAAAGATTAAGAAGTTTCTGGAAATTAGAATCAATTCTAGATTCCAAAACTAATCTATCACCAGAAAAAGCATTTTGTGAAAAACACTTTTCTGAGCATGTGTGAACTTCTGATGATGGGCGCTTTATTGTTCGTTTGTCCTTCAAGAAATCGCCCCAAAACTTGGGTAAATCATTAAATATCGCAATCCAGAGATTGAGGTCTTACGAACGCCGGTTTACAAGGGGTCCAGAGTTTCAAAAGATGTACCAAAGCTTTATGATCGAATATGAGAATCTCAACCATATAGAAGAAGTGAGGCATAACGATACACAAGACACCGGATACTATTTATCTCATCACGGAGTCTTGAAGGAGTCCAGTTCAACCACAAAATTAAGGGTGGTCTTTGATGGATCTGCCAAGATAACATCGGGTATTTCACCGCTGGGATGAACCGCTGCCAGAAGAAGTGTTAAATCAATGAAAGGGAATTCGAGACCAATTACAACACGTCAACCTGATATCCATACCTAGATGGATCCACGCCAGCGACAACGATACAAGACAAGTTCACGGATTCGCTGACGCCAGCCAAAACGCTTATGGAGCAGTAGTGTACATCAGAGTAGAGACCTTAGAAGGCTATGTATCCATCAGTTTGATTTCGGCTAAGACAAAGTTGGCTCCAATCAAACAAGTAACTCTCCCACGATTGGAACTTTGCGCTGCTGTGTTACTGACTAACTTGATAAAATCAGTCGCCGGCGAAACTAGGAAGACAGTATCGAAAACTTATGCTTGGACTCTCGTATTGTTTTCGATTGGCTCTCGAGCCATCCAAGACGTTGGAGTACCTTCGTGGGAAACAGAACTGCTGAAATCCTAACCATTCTATCTCGCAGTCAATGGCGACATGTTTCAGATAACCCAGCAGATTGTGCTTCCCGAGGATTATTTCCATATCAACTTCAGATACATCAACTATGGTGGAAGGGTCCTGCTTGGCTTCCTCAAACAATCGAATTCTGGCCTCCACAAGAAATAAGTTACTGTTTAAGCGACGAAGAAAACTCAAAAGTACACCTGTTTGCTGCGACCACCAACATTTCTTGGTTTGATGAACTGATGGATAAATACTCCTCATTAACAAAGCTGCAAAAGGTGTAAGCTTATATGCTAAGATTCATCACCTATCTCAAATCTAAAGAGACACCAAAATTCATCACTAATGCTAGCGATTGCCAGACAAGACTACTGGTTTCCAAGTGGTCGAAACTTAGTTCGACAAGTGGTCGAAACTTAGTTCAACAAGTGGCCAATAAATGTGTTGTCTGCGTCAAATACCAAGCCAAGATCCATAACCAATTGATGGGCAACCTACCCAGCTGCAGAGTTGATCTAATCCGCCCATTTCTGAAGGTTGGCGTAGATTTCGTCAGTCTTCTACCAATGCATCTACGACGAGGACGAGGTCAAAAGACCTATAAAGCATACATATGCCTATTTGTATGCTTAAGCACAAAAGCCGTGCATCTGGAAATGGTCAGTGACATGACAGCAGATACTTTTTTGGGGGCGTTAAAACGGTTTGTTGCACACAAAGGATTTTTTCGAGACATCTACAGTGACAACGGGAGTAATTTCATTGGGGCATCCAATACCCTCAAAGAAACATTTAATAAATTAATAAAAAATTCGAAAATTATATCTTATTACTTTTCCAGACAATTAATATCATGGCATTTTAATCCTCCAACTTCACCTCATTTTGGAGGAATCTAGGAAGCTGGCATCAAGTCCGCGAAAAATCATCTTAAGCGGGTCATTACCAACATGAACTATGCCGATAAGTTGTAATTAATTTGTAAAAAATTCCAATACCACCCCCCAGTACGATACAATAAATATTAACAAAAATACGGAAAGTGTGGTGTAGCTTTGTCTAACGCCAGCCCACACAAGAATTGCAGTATAACGAGACCCGTAAAAAATTTTCTAACTGTGTAACAAATTTGTAAAAAATTTCAGTACCATTTTCATTGGATTGTGCTACAAGTGCTGGTGCACCATTAGGGTCATGAAAAAATGTAGTGTCCGGGTTTTTTTGACGAGCAGTGTATATTGTGAATTAATGAAATCAGTCTATTTGTGAACTAGTTCTTCTAGTTAATTGTGTACCGCATGGTGACTTGACTTTTTATTATAATCATAATTTTACTTATAATAATTCTTTGTAGAAAGTTAGAAAAACAGTTTAGTGAGCGCACTGTGTGTTTTCTCTCATAAAATGCCTCCTAAATTAGTAAACACTAGAAAACAAAGTGATTGTCTGTCTGATTTAGTGAAACTGGATAATCCTACAAATAATGACATTATAAGTGTCATCTCCGCTAGTCATTCTAACCTAAACTATAGAATATCTACTTGGTGAGAAGAGCAAAAATCAAGAACGTATCTGTAGTCTTGAACAAAATGCTGTAGTTCAATCAGGTGATTTATCATCGTTAAAAGAACAGTTGTCTTCATATAAAATTGATAATGATCAGTGTGTATTAAAACTAACTGATGATTTCTTAAACGTTTAAACTGCATCTAGTTTATCGATCGGTCAGATAAGCTATTTCGGGCAAAAGGAACTAGCTAATGACATAATTATTTCGGGTTTTCCAGTTTGTGATAAGTTTATCTCGATGGAAGTTGATAGTATCATTTCAACTGTCTTCAATTTTTACAAAAATTCACTCGGCGATATTTTATTTACAAGCAAACACAAATCTACGGGAATGCTTAATTTTCAAATTATTGTAAGGCTCAACACAGATATTTCTAAAAAAACATTTATGAATTTGGTCCGTCAGCATGGCCCACTTTACATTAAAGCATTATGGCCCGACCTTGAAGCTGACAATATTGCGAGAAATGAACTCTACATCGATGATCAGTTGACAAATTACAACTATAAATTACTCATACAGCTGCGTATATTTAAAAATGATGGGAAATTATTTGCGGCATGGTATCAAGATTGTCGAGTTTATGCGAAACTGTTAAAGGATTCACCTGTTTTAATCATAAAAACCAATATTGATATCAACAAATTAACAGATGTGGAACAAACTTCAACAACAAATTGAATTGAAAACAAAATATATCACTGAAAAGTTGTCATTATTGTATTTGTATGTACTAGAATTTATTACACGAATGCTAATTTTGGTGGCATGAAAGATTGTGGTTTACCGATATTGTGTATTAATTCAGGAAGCGTAAGGGGGGATGAAATCAATGAAATCGAGAGTACAATTAGTGATTTCTTTGACCATGATTTACGAGTAGTCGTTTTAGTTCTAACTGTGAAGTCTGGATGTACGAAGCGGAGTCTCATTATTATAACATAACAGACTTTGACGCTTTGCACTGCACAGGAGATAATAACCGTGGCGGAGGAGTTAGTATATGTATTTATTCACAAATCAATTTCGTATAACAAACGGCTTGATTTCACTAGAGATAACAACAGCTTCATAGTAGTACAAATATTACAAAGTAATTATAATATAATTGGAGTATAAAGGGAGAGAAATTGTAATATTGATCTATTTTTTAATGATTTAAACAATATTCTCTTAAATTTTCCATATTCGTGTCTTCTAGGTGATCTCAATATCAACTGGCTCGACGATATGTCCTCTACAAGCACTAACATAGCTCATACTACTCGAATCCAAGACAATTCTATGACTTCAATTGATTACATAATTTCGGATTATGTCTCTTTAAAATTCTTTATTAGACTCACTGATATTTCTTACTCTGATCATAAATTGATAGTGGTTGATATTTATACTACTGTATCCAAAAAAACATTTACCTAAATTATTAACTGTCCTAAATTATGATGGTGTCAAGAAAGACAATGCTTTAAGTTCACTACAATTTGAGTCTGTGTACTTTACTGATTTTATTGAGTGTCTTGCCACAGTCATTAATAAATACACAGTTAATATTAAACCGATAAATAAACTAAAACCATGGGCTAATGCAGAGCTTCTGAAATTAATACATAAAAGATAGTATTTTTATCATCTTCTTAAAAAGCATTAATCTCATATTTTTATTAAATCCCAATTTTTAGAATCCAGAAATTTTGTAAATAAACTTTGACACAAATAAAAAGCAACTTCAAAAATACCTGGAGTACATTAAACCAACTAATCTTTAATAAAAACAAAAAATAAACTGTTTCCATTGATCTTATCCGTCACAATAATCAAAATATTACATGCTTGCCCACTATAGCAAACACATTTAATCAATTTTTTCTAACGTCTCAACTCTTCAACAGGCACCTCATTAGAATTCAACTGCCATCATTCCACATTTTACTTCGTATCTATCGTAACGGGTTATCCAATTCGAGGTTGATAAAGTAGAAATCTGTATACCGACATCTGTCAAAGATAAACGTCAAGTACGCTGTCATTTATTTAGTTGACATTCTGCCATTTAAGGATATGGAGCATTTAACAATCGACCAACGCGTTACAATTAAACGCGGAAAAACAGGCCGTCGATGCTGATTTTTCGAACAAAATTTTCTTCAGTGATGAAGCTCACTTTTCGCTTGGTGGATACGTTAATAAGCAAAACTGTAGAATTTGGGGCTCAGAAAATCCACAATTGATTGTAGAGAAGCCATTACACCCGGAAAAAGTCACTGTTTGGTGCGCATTGTGGTCTGGTGGTGTGATTGGGCTGTATTTTTTTGAAAACAACCATGGACGAACCGTTACCGTCAATTCTGAGCGCTATGGCCGCATGTTAACCGATTATTTTTCTACGAAAATCGAAGATTATGATCTTGACGATATGTGGTTCCAGCAGGATGGAGCAACCAGTCACGTAACACAAGCAAATCGAGATCTTTTGCAAGAGAAATTTCCTGGACGTTTGATTTCGCGATTGGCTGATGTCAATTGGCCTCCAAGATCCTGTGATTTAACGCCTTTGGATTTCTTTTTGTGGGGCTACGCGAAAGATCGTGTTTACGCAAACAATCCTCAAACTCTTGACGAATTGAAAACTAATATTCATAAGGTAATGGCCGAGATACCGCCTGAAAGTGCCGAAAAGTCATTGAAAATTACAATAGGACATTTGAATGAAAATTAGGACATTTGAATGATGTCTTGTTTAACTAAAAATGGCAAGGATCAATCTGTAAAATGAAATAAAAATTACAATACATTCCGAATATTTTGTCTGTTTTTTTTAAGTTTACTTTATCAACCTCGAATTGGATAACCCGTTACATTCCGTAAAAGCAACCTCATTGCAGCTTCACATACACCAAACTACAAACGCTGAAGTTTTTGATATTCTAACATTAATAAGTAAAAATGGTGCTACAGGATTTGATAACATATCATTAAAGTTTATCCTGAAATTTAAATCTTTATTGGTACCAAACCTTAACAAATCTCATCAGCTCATAGGGTCTGGAGTTTTTCCAAATATATTAAAATTTGCTAAAACTACCCCTATTTTCAAAAAAAGGAGATAAATTAGACATATCGAACTGCATAGATCAATTTCTGTTTTAAGTGCTATTTCAAAAATATCAACAAATTTCGATTTATAAGTGGGTCTTTAACAACCAGCTATAGCTAATGCAATGAACAAAGTGTTACTAGCATTAGATGATAAGTGTTTGGTTTCTGCATTAGATGATGCTTGGTTTCTGTTCTGTTTAAATAGCCTTGTTAAACAAAGGATTAAAATACAACATATCTCCCATAAACAACGCCAATCAGAAAAAGCAACAACTAATGCAGATTGAAAGTGCAATCACAAAAACCCAACCAGAACATCGGAACATCATAAGAAGTGAAGTCATGCAGTAGATCACCAGAACAACAAGCAAAAACACACATCAAACATACATAGAAGAAAACGCAACAATCAAAAGAATCAAAAATAAAATCAATGAAAACCAGGCAGCCATCGTTAAATCAAACAAAGGAAACTGATAATAATGGAATGGATAATACATTCGAGATAAGAAAATTAAACCATTACTTGAAGATCCAACCGAAACATACAAAATGAATATTAATAACGCCATAAATAATAATAACTTAATAATCAGAACAACGAAAAAATACCACCTCAAAATGATAAAACCCGAAGCGCCACAACTAAAAGGACTACCAAAACTCCACAAAGAAGGAACTCCTATAAGACCATTAGTGAACTATACCACCGCACCAGGATACAAATTGTCAAAATACATCAATAAATACTTAAACAGTCAACTAAACATAAAAACACACCAATCCATAAATAATACCAACGAACTTCTGAATGACATAAAAAATATCCACATACCACACAACGGAAAATTAGCATCATTCGACATATCAGCCATGTATAGCAACATACCCGTAAGTGAAACCCTCGAAATAACAGAAAATCTCTTAATAGAACGAAATGTGAAAGAACAGGAAATAGATCAGGTCATACAATATATTACTAACTGTCACCAAGCAAAATTATTTTCAACACAACAACCAATTCTACAACCAGGTAAAAGACCTACCAACTGGGAATCCCCTATCAGGTACACTAGCAGAAATATTCATTTCAAACTTCGAGCAGAAATATATTTTCAACGAAACGAATAGCTTCAAAAACAACATCATCTATTGGTACCGCTACGTCGATGACATCATAATCTTATTCAATGGATCCAACAGGCAGCTTAAAAATCTACACCACTACATCAACAACAGACACCCCAATATAAAATTCGCATTAGAAACTGAGAAGGAACACCAAATCAACTTCTTAGTCATCACAATACAAACAAAATTTCAAAATATACAGAAAAGTAACCCAAACCAATCATACAATACACGCTACATCAAACCATCCACCAAGCCATAAAAGGTCAGCATATGAACACATGATCACCCGCGTGAATAACATACCAATACATAAAAGCGATTACATAAAGGAAGTTAACATCATAAAACAAATAGTCATATCCAACGGATTCAACGATAAAATGATCAACCAAATAAATAAGAAATACCACTAAAAACAAGATTAAGATCACTCACCACATTAAAATGTGACACTGAAAAAACCAATAAAATCATAATAGCGGAAAACAACACAGATACTGCGAAAGCAATACACAGCACTCTCAAAAAACATAACTACACACCTGCATATAAAACAACAAACAAAACGGAAACCGTCTAAACAATAAAAGAGAAAGTTACATAATGAATACAGGGATATACCAACTAAAATGTAATGACTGTGAGGCGTTCTACATCGGACAAACTGGTTGGAGTTTTATAACAAGATTCAAAGAACATGTAAAAGATGTAGGAAAACCAACAACACAGTCGAAATATTCACAACATCTGACTCATCATCAAAATACATACACTGGATATGACAACAATCTTGAATTCCTACATAAAATGAAGAAAGGCAATAAAATGGATAGATTAGAGGAGTTCAAAATATACGAAAATAGGGACAACCCACAACTATTGAACGACAGGATGCCATATAACGAGATTTACGACTATATAAAGAAAACAATTGTGAGTCAAAATTAGAATAGCGAATTAGCTGAGGAAGAGTGAAGACTCGAAACTAGTTCTAGATAAAAATAAAAATAAAATTATCACAAAAAGAAACAGAGTTATTCTCATTTTTAAAGTTAAAACTGTTCATAGACATTCAAAAAGCTTTTGATAGCGTAAATCATTCCATTCTACTGAGAAAAAAAATGCAATTTAAAGCCGACAAGCTCTACGCTATCGCTTTTGAAAAGTTACTTTGTTAATCGCAAGCAATTTACAGTCGTTAACGGTGCTAACAGTAATGAAACAACTTTAATTGCTGGTGGTCCTCAGGGGTCCGTTTTGGGACCTGCATTTTTTATTTATTATTTTTATCTTGACATATTCAGTTTAAATCTGCATGGTAATTTGCAATTTTATGATGATGATGCTATCATTATAATATATAAAACTAAAAGCCCATTAGACCTGCATATTATGATGGAAAATTACTTATTACCGATTATAAATTGGTTGTCGGCGAACTAGCTTACAATAAATTTAACTAAAACAAATTTTATTATATTTAAAACGAATTCGTTACCAATGCAATTACCTAATTATTTTTCAGTTAGCTCTATAAAAATTCCGCAAATTTCAAAAACTACATATTTGGGTCTACATAATTAATGAAAAATTATCTTGGAAAAACAACTTCCATATATGATAAAAAGTAAGTTATCTTCTTTCAATTTTGTATTGAAACGTATAACGCAATACATAAACTACTTATATCAGGATTGGCTCGGCCTTGATGGCTGATGCCGACTTCTAGACCGATTTCTAGAATCAATTTGCATTTTTATATAAGATGGTCCGTGTCTGATGTATGGGTCCTGTATCATAAGTGTACAATATTTTTACCTTTATTATATTAATTTCATTATTTGCACTCTCCCATATCTACTTGTCAAATTGTATCTCGCACATATAGTATATTGAATTGTATTTTGTATAAAAAAATTATGTATAATTGTAAATTATAGCGTTCCAAATACAGCATTGGCATTCTGATGCTTTAGGAAAGCTTCTGCAGAAAAGTAAAAGATAAAAAACAAAGAATATTTTTATACTTGGCTAGAGATTAAATGAACCTGGAAATATAAGCCACATGCATGACCCGTGCTGGAATAATATTTATGAAATCGAATGCGAATAAAAATTGTATATCAAAATTTTTTGTTGGCACATTCTTATTGATTTAAGTTTTGAAAATAATTTATTATCAAATCACTATTGATGTTTATTTTACAATAATTTACCTATTTGACTACCTGTTTGAAATCAATTGTTGTACGATTTACTAATACCATCAAACGTTTAAGGAATGCCTTAGGACATTTTTCATCACCGTGCTCAATAGATTTACCTGGAATTATTGAGAATATTTATCTGAGCTATCGAAACACCCATTTAAAAGCATTTCTGACCATTTTTGTAAATGTGTTTCGATTCGTCGATAACGTATGTCTCCAAATTTATTTTGCGCAATGTTAAATATTTAAAAACAGAAAATTATATAAAACAAAAATTAATTTCCCACAAAAACCGAGTAAATTATTAAAACCACTTCAATTTTTCCCAAATAACAATAATAATAAATTGAGATTAAATAAAACAGCAAGAATCAATAAAATGACTACCACAAATTTTTAATTTTTATTTCGTTTTTTAAATACCACAAAAATTACAATTTTAGTTAGTCAAAAAAAAATTTGAATTTAAAAATAAAAATCCATTAATCATTCAAAATATTTTACAGAGGAAATTGATTAAAATTTATAACAATAAAAAATTTATAAAAAATAAAACGCCAGTGTTTATTTTCTTTTCATTAAACCATTTTTCCAATTTTTTGTTGTCTTTTTGTTTTTAGCTTTTAGTTAGCTTACAACTGTTATAAAGCTTCCGTGTATTTGGAGAAAAACTTTTTATTATTATTATTTTTTTTTTTCGGTTCAAAATAGAAAAATTAATTAATATTGTGTTCAGCGGCTAGCAGCTTAGTTTACCGTTTTATACCTTTTTGTTATGCCTATATAAACCATTTGATGTAGACTTAATTAGAATTTTACCTATACAGTCTGTGTCGATATATATATATATATATATATATATATATATTCAGATGTACATTGCTGTTGATAATATTATACCATAATGACGATGATGATATTTGTTTGTTTTGTCAGCCTGTGTCTATAAATGTTATATTGATAAAATGCCAATTTTCTTTTGTTAGTGGAAGGAGGGTACATTTAGATAATTACTAATTAATTTGTTTTACTGAAAAGGTAAAATTTTGTACCCTGATTGGGTTCTTCATCTAACGTTTCTGTTTTCACTGTGGTTTTTGATCACACAAAATGAACGAAATATCTATGTACACAGTTATATTATAGTGAAAAGCACAAAAAATTATATTTATTTGTTTAAAAGTTGATTACTTTTTAATTAGGATTAAATTATTTGACTGCATACAGGTACTCGTATATAATAAATTTTAGGACATGTTACGAAGAATTGAGCACATAAAAATGTTTTTGTATTTTGTTTTCGTCTGTTGCTTGCCAGACCACGATTCTCTGTTGAAATACGTTTTTATTTTATGGAATGAGCATTGTTAGTGTTCGCTTCGAATTTTCTAGATATAATTTAAATTATTACAAAGAAATCACAGTTTCGAAAACCGCATTTTTAGTAAAATCGCACAATATTAGTTATTTTGCGATTTCGAGTAGAAAACCAAAGTTATCAATAACTTATTTATTAAAAGCTCAAAGCGATTAGCAAAAAACTATAAAAATCACTAAGGTCAAAATTTTAGTTTTGAATTTTTTTTGTGTCAAATTATTTTTATTAAAAGTTTGTGCTTTTTTAGTACCAACGATGGAGTCTAAGTTAGGGGGAACAATTTATTCGCGTTTTCTAGTTTCTATCTAATTTGTGACTTACCTGATTTTTCAATTTTCAAAAATTACTTCTGGATGCGTAATTCTGAGGCCTGGAGTGTCATGTTCATCGCACAATGTCACTAGTTTCGACATCCTATTGTTCGTAGGTCGTCAACTAGTTCTTGATCTGGCATTTCATGGTTGCTTGGCTATCTGAATCGGTTGCGCTCAAAAACAATAATCGATGCGATTTTTACATATTTGCTATGTAAATTCAAAATTGTAAGCCTAACTTACACCCCTATTCTCTTAGTCGTGTCACTTGTCACTTGTACCGACTGTCAAATTTACTTTATTCTCTTAGTCGATTGAAGCGACAATCGTCGTTTGAAGTGACAAACATCGTTTTACGTTGTATTCTCTTAGTCATTTGAAAAGTTATTCTTCACTTGAAGTGACGTTTTTGTCATCTCGAAGTTTGAAGTGATAGATCAAAATGGAAACGAGCAAAACGTAAGTTTCATATTTTTAACGCATGACGCGTTTTAAATGAAGCATTTTAATTAAAAAATAATAATTTTCATATTACAATACGTAAATTTTTTTGTGTTTAGTGTTAAAATAACAAATTGCAAGCAATTTGAATGTTTAGTGCAACTGATGGAAAAAAATGTGGGAATTGCCAAAGAATTTTTTTCATTTGGTAGTTCCAAAACAGAATTTAATGGAAAGTGGAACAGTTATGCTGCCAAGCTGAACAGCTTAGGCCCTCCAATTCGAGAAGGAGTAGGATGGCAAAAAGTAAGACCATATAAAAAAAATATAGAGTTGTACGTATATAGTTCAATATTAAAATTGTTATTTCAGGTCTGGAATGATCTAAAAACAAAATTAAAAAAAAATTGACTCACAACAAGAAAGAAATTTCAGGCACTGGAGGTGGGAGTAATAAATTATATGTATTTTCACCCCTAGAAGAAAGTGTAATTAGCCTTTTGTGTTACGAAAGGATTACTAGCACTGCATAGAGGAGCTATGGATTAGTTCTGAAACTCCATCGGGGACTTATCCTGAATCAAACCTTTCATCGGACGTTTTTGGTGAGCAATCCACAGAAGAAAATATAGGGGATGATTTAGAATTAAACCTAGCAGTGGAGGAAGATATTACGTTAGAATAACTGCAAATTCCGATAAACGAGGAAGCTCAAATATTGGCACCAATATCAAGAAACATTCGAAGAAGTTCGAGAAATAATTTTCAAGAGGAACGAAAATAATTTCTAGAAATTCAAACCAAAAGCGCACAAGAGACTGAAAAAATACAAGAGATGCCCGGTGCTTACGAAAAATTTATAAAATAAAACATGAAAAATTCAAAATGTGGAAAGAATTCCAACTGGATAAAAAACGATGTCGTCAACAAAATGTGGAGTATAAAATAAGATCGATCGAATATAAGGAAAAAAAAATTAGCTTTAAAGGAAAATCGGTCTAATTAATTGATAACCAATAATAATTTAAAATATGTGATCAAATATCAAATGAATTGTGAAAAGAAGTCGGAATTATTTTTGTATTTAAGTTAAATAAAAAGTGAATTTATTAGAAATACAACTTTATTTAACAAATAGCATTCAATAGTTGAGTTCGCACTCTTTGTCCTATTTCTGTATTTTGTCCATCATTTACCGATCCCAGGAGTTCCGCATTGTCAACCTCTGTGTTTGTGTTCGCCTGTTCTATATTCTCCATTTCTATATTATAGGAAACGCACAAGTTGTGAAGTGCACAACACATATGTTTACAATTGTTGACGATTTCTCCGATGAATAATGAAGTTGTCTTGCCCCTAGCACGCAACGGAATCGATTTTTTGGGACTCCAATCGTCCTTTCAACGATATTTCTCGCTTTGCTATGTTTCGTATTGAAATGCCTTTCTCTTGATTCTTGTTCTGTGGACCTAAATGGTGTAATAATGTATGGCTTCAAAGCGTAACCGGAATCACCTTAAATAAAAAATTAAGAAATCAAAATTAAATGTTTTTTTTTTTTTTAAATTTAAAATGAACGAACCTAATAACCAAGTATTAGTTTCACTATTTTCGTGATTGATTTTTAGTTGCGTATCCAGATCGCTCGAGCTGAAAATAAATGAGTCATGGCATGATCCTGGATGGCTGCTATCGACGTACGCAATCTTCATTTGATCATCACAAACCTAACAAATACATTAAATGAAAAAGTATTAATAAACATAAACAAAATGGACATTTTTGCTACGCACAATCATAACATTTAGACGCGGGTATGTACTGCGGGCAAATTTCTTGATCAAGTATTCGACAAACTTGGCCTAAAATTTTAGAAAAAGTTGGTTGAGCCAACCCAGTCTGGTAACTGCCTTCCGCCAAAAATCGCAATGTTGCGGCTAACTTTAATATTGGCGGCACGGAACACGATCTTCTGGTCAATTTTAACTTTTCCTCGATTTTGGATAGTAAAAAGTTAAACGCTTCCTCATTCAGCCGAAAGTATTTAATGATTCTAATAGAAACAGCATAATTAGGAAAACAAATTTATGAAATGGTAAATGAAATAACTTATCAGGTATTAGGCAGTGCAGTTCCAATGGATTAGATGAATCCCTAATTTTTCTTCGCTTGCCAGCCATATTGCATGTGTTATTATTTTCACTATCGGTATCGCTGTCACTGTCGCTGTAGAAAAGTTCTACGCTGCTCATTTTCTTATTTTATTAAATGTAATTAATGAAATAAAATATTTTTTCACAAAACAATAATATTATTGTTGATTTTATATGATAACAAATGTCAATGATCAGTGAAATATTAGGATAATTTTTAGTGCTGCCAGATGCGTTGAGTTCATGACATTTGTCACATCACGTCACTTCGATCGACTAAGAGAATACGAATTTATAGTTGAAGTGAGACGACAATTGTCACGTCCAGTGAAGCGACACGACTAAGAGAATAGAGGTGTTAATCTTCTCCATTATTTACTCATTCTTTAAAGCAACAATTTTTAAAAAGTAAAAACAATTTGTCAAAACAAAAACTTTTAAAAAATACTTTCTGTGGCACTATTCTGGTTTTCCCTGGGAATAGGGAATTGAGAAAAATATTTTCATAGCATTTTAATCAAAATTCTATCTTTCTGGCTTACTGAGGGAATAAGTTTGGTGTAAATATTTTCGAAGTCAATTTATATTTAATTCGTCTAAATATATAAAGTGTTCAACATTAGTTTTGTAGTTTGATAACTACAATCTGATGAGGAAACCGATTCTTTAAATTTAAAAGTATTCAAATTTTGTGTCTATAGTTTGGAAAGGTACCAGATGATCTCACCTCGATGTTACATAATTATTTCGATATCACCCGGAAGAACGGATTTTCGTAATCTAATTCATTTACTTTACCTAAAGTAGATTTGACAAATTGCTGCTGCAAAGTATTATTTTTTTTTACTAAGCAAAATTTTAATTTTACAAGTTCATTCGATAAAACGCGAAGTAAATGTTACATGCATCGACGTAATATTTTTGTAAAATATTCTTATCATGAACGTAATTTCACAATTCAAAATTTGCGAAGGTTACTTTACGCTACTAAAACTGTGGTCCAATTCGTGACTTATTTTGTGGAGACTGACCTATTTGAAAGAGAAAGTAGATTAAGACTACGTCCCGACTACGCTGGTGTGACGACATCGAACAAGATATACGAAACATTAGAATGTCGAAACTGGAGGACGAGTCGTTTGGATATTTTTTGACATTTTATAAAGCAAGTAACCTAAAAAGTGTTTTTATTTTTGTTCTTTTTGTTCTTTTTGATTTTTTTTTTTATATTTTAGAAGATGTATTCTTTTGTTTTCACTGCCGTCAAATCTTATACAAAATTGAGCAATGTTCAATTTTTAATTTTTGTCGTACGATAAAAATATATGGCTGACATTCAACCAATCAGAGCGATTATTAGTTGTGTCTGTCAGGCAAAATTTATACATGAATCACCGCCTTAACTCAACCATAAATGGATTGAATAACTCTCCTTTCAAAGGTATATATAATATTCTACAATCGTTAGTGGTCAAGGTCCATCTTTCGCTTGCAAAGGCTATAGCACAGATTTTATAAGTGATTTGTAAAATGCGAGCATACTCGATTGTCTATTTTAAAATCAACAACCTTGAATGCGCGTAAAAATCTCGATGTCATATTGATGTTCCTTGATGTTACAAAAGACATTTAGCGCTGGGCTCTTTGCTTGTCTCTCAAACGTGAGTAATGATTTAACAAATAAGCATAAGATAACTTTTCATTATTTTTCTTTCTTCTATCATTCGATCTCCACGTGACTTTGTGGATTTTCTAATATTTAAAGAAGGCCCTAGGTACGTTAAAGTTAAATATTACAGCTGGTGCGTAACGCGTTGGCCTTTATTGTTACTCTTATTGGAACCAAAAATCAACTTCAAATTCACCTCCGATCTGAAGGCCGCTGTAGTGGAGGTGTAGACATTTGGGATATTATGGATGACACTTCCCGACCCGCTGAGCACCTGTTGTGCTAGTACGTCTATTACGTAAATATCTTGGAGATCTTCAGGTCTTTAAAGGTCTGCAGGTTCTTCTTATAAATTAATCCAAGGCATTTGTATAGGGTTATTAACATGATTTTTTTTGTGAGAGGAGGTAGTTGGTCAATCGTTCAATCCATTTGTTACATGTATGAGTCACATACTGGGGATACATTTTAAGGTGTCCTGTATTTCCTGAAACATGGTTTTGATGGCATTGGTTTTGCGGTTCCAATAGCTGTGACGTGTAGTGTTTATGACCACAAGCAAAACTACCCCTTCATCGGCTCCGATGGTATTAATCTAGGAATTTTCTTCGATCCGATGTCTACTTTCTACCAAATTTCAAAAACTATGCATGTACACCTTTTTCGAACATAACAAATAGTACATACATTTGGTTTATGTATTCGTCCAACATTTGGTATCTGCATAAAATGAAACAGTTTTATTGCAATAAATTGTTTTCTTTCTGATTTTTTGTCACACCCTGAGTCACCCTGAGTTCTGTCATATGGATTGAAATGATTGCAGCAGCAGTTGCTGCGCGAAACTTCAACACAAATTTTGTTTCACAAATGACAGATGGTTGTGATGGTTTTCGGATGTAAATGAATTCAAAAATGCAAAAATGATCGGTTCATGCATGGTTCATCATATAAATTTGGAAATTTTGTATTAACGAAATAACTTGTATTTGGGTAAATATCTAAAAAATGAATTTTAACTATATTTTCAAAATATGGCAATCGTATTATGGGCAATCTTTTTTAAAATAAGCTAAAATTATTTTTTCAAAAAAAGGCACGTGTCAGGTTAGAGCTTATAATAAAACATGTTTAATATAGTTAGCATAAACCATAATAAAATGTTTACTATTGTAATTTTAATAAAATAAACTTAAAATATTCCCAATATCAGCCAAACCTAAAATAATTTATACGTAAATATTTTTCCAAGTAGAATAAATAATTCGGACAAACTTTAGAAAAATAAGTTTTGATTATTTTTTCAAAAAATTACGTGGCGCACCCGGCGCAGATTTAAGCTCTACTAGGTTGTTCAGTAAGTTTTGTCGTTTTGAAGTTAACCAGCTCTTTTCTCACGAATTTTTTACATCCAGCTGGTCCAAAAGGTTACAATAATAATCTGAGTTTAATGTTTTACCAGTTTGGAGGTAAACCACGAACAAAATTCCTTTTGCATCCCAAAAAACTGAAGCCTAAAGCCGATTTTGGACCCTAAATCGCTTCGGAGCTTCTTGTTTTGATTGAGAATCATGGTGGTAGACCCACGTCGAACCCGTAGTGATGAAACAACACATAAAATCCTTTTTGTGCTTTCTAAAATGCTCCAAATGTTCTGGGAAAGTCGCATTCCAATCTGTTTTTGTTCCATTGTTAGCGAATGTAGCACCATTAACAGCATTATGCACATAGATATCTGAAGATGCCTATGTCGAATACTAAATCTCTCTCGGTTAATCGACGTTAATCTTCAAAACCATATGCTGTATTTTTCTATGATTGCTGCTGTTGCTGCACTTTTTGAACGTAGTTCACTTGGATCATCTTCAAGACTTGTACGACCACGTTTAAATTCCGCAATCCATCTATTGTTCTAATTGAAGGTGAAGAGATCTTATTCACTTTTAACAATTGTTCATGAATGTGTTTTGATGCTACACCTTCCAATACAAAACAATTTTATCACTGCGCGATATTCATTTTTTTCCATTGAAAAAAATACTGTGAAAGCTGTTAAAATACGAATGAGTTGAGAGATCTACATAAAACTTCACACATGTCTATTAAAAAATAGTAACGTTTTTTCAAATAAAAGAAAGACGCACCTAATAGTGCTATCTCTTATCCAACGACAACACTTACTGAGCAACCTAGTAATCACAATTTTAAATCGACAATTACATAATAATGTTTGTGATCATCCTAGATGATCATCAAAATCCATAGCTTTTGTTAATTTCGGAAAAGTAAGCATACACAAATTTGTATTTTGGGCAAAATTCTTTAAAAAATGTTATTTATGTGCATCGAATTATCAGAGATTGTGACATAATAATACAGTTTAAAATCGGCTCAGGATTTCAGCATTAGCCATAATAGAAATTTTGTAAATTCCAGCAAAATAACCTTGAAAAAGTTACAAAAATTTTAGTTTTGGAAACGTCTGTAAAATAATTTTAGACTACATTTTCAAAAACGGCCACGTTTGAGGTCAAAACATGTAACCGCAAGTTTTAATTGTCTTTGATCTAATAAAATAGTTTAATGTTGGATTAGAATATCATAAAAACCATTTTCGATTTTAGTAAGTTTCCGCTAAATAAGCTTAAGAAAACTCCCAAAATCGTACTTTCGTTTAACTTCAGAAAATAAGTTTTAATAATTCTGTCAAAACAAACTACGTGTTAGGTTAGAGCTTATAATCGCAATTCAAAATTGTCTGTAACACAATAAAATGGTTTAGTATTGGTGAAGAAGATAATCACAGTCCATAATCGTAGTTTTGTAAATTTCAGCCAAATAAGCTTAAAAAATATGTACTTATGGGCAAAACTCTGTAAAATAAGTTTTAAATATTTTTTCATAAATCGGCCACGTGTGAGGTTAGAATCGCTCAAAATCACAATTTAAAATTGGCTGTGTTATAATAAAATAGATGAAATTTTTCGTTGTAGATCGGCAAAAACCATAAAGCATTTTGGTTTAAACAAATTAAGCTTAATTACAAATTTTTAATAACAAATTTAAGTTTAAACAAATTGTGCTTTAGATAAACTTCTATAAAAAAGATTTTTTGAAATAGATAGGTGTGAGATAAGAGCTTTTAATCGCATTTTAAAATTGACTGTTTCACGATAAAATAGTTAAATTTTTGTTGAAAAGATTATCAAAAACTTCGATCGTATTTTTGTAAATTCCAGCAAAATAAGCTTAAAAAGTGAACTTCGCGAAAACTTCTATAAAATAAGTGTTTTTTCTTCAAAAAATAGCCGCGTGCAAGGTCAGTGCTTATGAATTGCAAATTTAAAATAGACTGTAACATAATAAAATAAATTAATATTGGTTTAGAAGATCGTCAAAGTCCATTACGTAGTTTTGTTCATCTCGTCAAAAGAAGCGAACCATTTATACTCTGGACTAACTTCTGTAAAATAAGTTTTAACTCTCGTTGAATACAACCAAGTGTGGTTACAGCTTATGATCGCAATCTTAAACGACTGCGTCATAACAAAATAATTAATTTTGCCGTAAAAGATCCTCAAAACCCTAGAGGTGTTTTTGTAATTATAGGCAAAATAAGCGTAAACAATCCCAATATCGTACTTTTGCAACAAAAAAAAAATCTGTAAAATAACTTTTAATTTTTTTTTCTTTCTAGAAATGGCCTCCTGAGAGGTAAGAGTTTATATAAGAAAAATTTAAAATTGAGTGGATGAGATAATGAAATACTTTAATATTGGCATGTAAGGTGAGCAACACTAGTAATCGAATTTTTTTAATTTTGGTGAAAATAAGTTTTTAAAAGTTGTACTTTGGCAAAATTAGTATTATAAAATTTTATTATATGTGTCCTTATTTTACTTGAATTGTTGAAACGATTTATTTGAAAAATGTACGACAATTATTTAATTTATTAATTTAAAATTAACACTTCGAAAATCGATATAAATTTAAAACAAATTATACAGCCTTGGCCAAAAATATTGAGCACCCTCTAAATTTGGGGCGTACACAATAAGTATAACAGAAAACAACCCCTTTTGTTTGATTATTATTTTTTCGACATATAAAAAGGACTAAAAACAGTGACTCACACCGCAGGTGTGGCAATAAACCATCTGGTGCAATAAAATTTGTTATTTCCATTGTTCCATTTTGTATTTATTCGTCAGTTCGCTACTTCCGCTCATTGTGTACACATCCAGTGATCTAGTCCGCTTATGGTGTTTTGATTTGTTAAATTTAGTGATATTATTGCAATATGTTGAAAGAAATAGAGTTTAGTTTAGAACAACGTGTGCAGATACAGCTTCTGCATGAGCAAGGGAAATCACAAGTAGAGATTTCTAAAACTGTGAAATGTTCACGCCGATCTGTGCTATATACTATTGAGCGATTCACTGCTAGTGGATCGCACAGTAATACGTACAGAACCGGGCGTAAACGCATCACCACATACTGTGACGACCGAAAGTTAGTGAGAGAAGCTTAAAAAAATAGGAAAAAAAACTTCGTCAAACCCCGCTGCTGAGTTGTCAGTAGAAATTAAGAAACCAATCTCTGCTTGCACCACTCGCAGAAGGCTTCAGGAAGCTGGTTTGAAAGGCTGCATAGCCAGGAAGAAACTGTTCTTTAAAAAAACAAGAAGTCTTGGCATAAATGGGCCTTAAAATACCAAAGTTTCACCGAAGAAGATTGGTCAAATATCGTATGGCCAGACGAATCAAACTTTGAAGTAAGTTGACAATTCTATGCTCTAATAATATTAAATAATATGATTTTAAAATAAAATTCATCGATGCAAATATTTTAGTTTTTCGAAGTCTCTACATTTTCTTTATTTCAGATTTTTAGTACACCTGGTGTGCCTTTTGTGTGTCGCCGGGTAGGCGAAGCATTTAATTCAGATTGTGTGGTACCAACCGTAAATATAGCGCTAATAAAATAGTTTAATATTGTTTTCAGCAAATAAACTTAAAATAATTTGTACTTTGGGACAATTTCCTATAAAATAACTTATCATTTTCTTTAGAAAGCTGTTTGTGGTAAGATGGTAACTGGTAAAAGCTTGTAATTGAAATTTTAAAATGACTGTGATATAATAATAAAGTTTAAATTAGATTTGGAAGGCCGGCATAAACTCTAATGGTATTTTTGTCTTGTTGCCTAAATAAGTTCAAAATTGTTCAATATCGTAGTTTGCTCAACGTCTGCAAAATAACTTTTGATTATACATAAAAGCATCGCGTGTGTTCAGAGTTTTTAAACATAATTTTACATTGATTGGGAGGTAATAAAATATTTCAGTAGTGGCTTAGAATGTTCGCAATAACGATAATCGTGGGGAATAATTTGGGAAATTTTCTGTTAACAAGTTTTAAATATTTTTAAAAGGCCACGTGTGACCAAGTCAAATTCACTATGACTTTGTTTGATTGGACTGTATTTTTGTAAATTTCGGCCAAATAAGCTAAAACAATACCAGTATCATAATTTAGTAAAAAAATCCTGTAAAATAAGTTTTAAATTCTTTTTCCCTTGAAATGACCACGTGTCAGATAAGGGCTTATATTTGAAATATAAATAGTCTGAGACATAATAAATTAGTTTTATATTTTCTTAGATCAGCAAAAACTGTAGCCGTACTTTTATAAATTTTGATCAAACTTGCTCAAAGAAATCCTAATATCGTACTTTGGCCTTATTCGTAAATGGTCACGTGAGAATAAGAGCTTAAAATCAAAATTTTAAATGTGACATTAATTGTGATATTATTAAGGCAATAGAATTTTACTCCGCATTTAAAATTTGCAAGTGAAATTGTAAATAATAATCGTTGTGCTTTTCTAGGTGTGTAGTTATTAGGTATTAGTTGTATATGTATAACTACAACATCTAGAAAAGCACAACGATTATTATTTACAACTTCATTTCCAAATTTTAAATGCGGAATGCGTAATGAATATGCTGAGGACAGATTAGTCGTATACAAATAATACAGCCACAGTCTTATAAAAATATTGTAAAAAATGTTTATCCGAGTGTTAAAGGCTATCGATAAAAATAACATTTCGGATATTAATTTAGAACGCAAAACTTAGCAGTTGAAACTAACCGTAAACATTATTGGCCGATCATTTAAAAGATTATAATTGATTTTATTTACCAAATTAAAAGACGAAATTCCAAAGGTTTTGTAATCAAATTTATACGTTAAATTAAAATATTCATGTGGAAAAGAATATGTTGGACAAACCAATTAAAATTTAAAGATGAGAGTGTACCAGCATAATATTGAGGCTCCATGGTCATATTTCGTCAAAAAGTGCGATGACCGATCATCTTCGATGCATTTGAAGTTAGACCTAACTTAATCCTAAACCAACAAAAACAATCCAAAATTTGTATGAATTAGTTAAGAACAAGAAAGTCATTTAGGCATGACTTAGTCATGTTGTAGTAGTCATGTTTTTCTGAAAAGTCTAGATTAGGACTACATTTTTTTCGTGGTTTCTGTATTACTTTTTATAATTTGAACTATGTTTTTTTGATTTTTGAATCAAGTTACAATCAAATTTTCATTTCAAATCAAGTTTGCATAAATTAAATTTATCTTTTATTAAAATTGTTTGTGAAATATTTATAAACTATTGTACATATGTGTTTAGAGTTGCGGAATAATAATCGTAGTTTTGTAAATTTCGGCAAAATTAGCTGAAATTTGTACTTTGAGTAAACTTTTATAAAATAGAATTAATTTTTTTTTCTTGAAAGAGCTACGTGAGAGATAGGAAGTTGCAATCGAAAATTTAAATTGACCGTTACATAATAAAATAGTGTAATACGGGCTCAAAAGATAAACAAGATCTATAATCGTAGTTTTGTAATTTTCGTAAAAATGGAGTTTAAAATTATTTGGTCTTTGGGAAATTTTGTAAACTAAGTGATAATTATTTTTTTCAAAGCAGCTAGGTGTTAGGTTAAAGTGATATAATAAAATAATTAACATTGGCTTAGAAGATCAGCAAAAATCCAAGCCGCAATTGTATAAATTTTGGCGATGTAAGCTTAAAAAAATCCAAATATCGTACTTTTGCAAAAAATACTCTTGTAAAATAATTAAAAAAATTATTACATTCAAATGGGAACCACTGCTAGCTTTAACGTACTTCGGCAATGGTTTCTTCAATATTGGCCTTCAAGTCATATTCACTCACACGGCTTTCACCATTTCGACTGATACTGCGGCCATCGAATTTTTGACGCAGTTTCGCTATTGTAACGCCCGATGTTGTAGCATGGTGCACCATCTTTCTGGAAGCAAAGGTCATCCAAACCAGTATCTTCAAGATATGGCCACAAAAAAGATGTTAACATGTGGCGGTAGTTCATTCCATTGACCGTAATGGTCACGCCGGCCTCATTTTCGAAAAAATATCGTTCAATAATCCCGCCACGCCACAAGCTGCACCAAACAGTAACACGCAATGATTGATGATTTTTAAGCAAAATCCTCATCAATTTCGAGTTTGTCGTCGGCCCACACAGCGAAGCGACCTCGAAGCGGATGGTCACGAGGCTTCAACTGCTGGACCAACATACCAATTGAACTTTATAGGGCTACAAACCAAGATCTTTATACGCAGAATTCGTTGCATGGAAGACCGGCTGATGTTTATTTCGGATGCACGATGACGAATTGATGTTATCGGCCGTTGGCACACATTTTTGGCCACCGCGTCGATATTTTCGGCTGAACGAACACGACAAGCACGGGTACGCGTTAGAGTTTCGACTAGGTAGCCCGTATCACTTTATACACAAGCTTCTTGATACCGATGGGTATGAGTCCCGTGTTTCATCAAATTTTGTACGACATTTTCTTGCGATTTCGAACCAATTGTCTTTGTTGCGGAAGTAAATTTCCAACAGTTCCCGTCAGCTATTTATAATATACTGAGTTTCTGTAAAAGAAAGATTGACATTAGTGTTACCAAAGCCCAAATAACTGATATGTCAAATCTGATCCGGTTATTGTGACATCCTATATATAAATGTTTAGAATTGTATAAAAGTGTTTAATATTTTCTTTTTAATTAAACCAAAATTTGGAAAACGAATTGCGACGAATTTCGTTGCGTTAACGGCGGATGAACGCTACAGTTCCAACAGATTACCTAACGAGTACCACAATATAACGGGTGCCACAATTTGTTCTGTGTACCGCGATTAATCAACGGGTAACGACATTTATTTTAAAATTATTGATCCACATGGTCATCTGTACAGGGTGGTCAACCAGTAGGCTCGCCACTTATATTTTAAGGGGATCCGTGGCCGATCAAATTTTTGTGATCGGTAAGAAGACCCCGCCTGTATGGGTGGCCCACCACGAAGTCATTCATAATTTGGAATAACGATGAAAGTGCCGCAATTGTAACGCGTGGTCAAAAATGCGATCATTACCGACGAAATTTTTTGTTAACGGCGAGAAGTCGCTCAACGATTTATTTTTGGTTTAAGGCGGTAAAACACCTAACGTTTTAATTTACGGTCCAAGGCAGGAAGACGTCCATCAATTTAGCCTACGGCTAGCCAACCACGTGGCCATTTGTATGTTTTTTGGTAACAGTGAGAAGACACCCAAAACTATTTCGGTGGACCTTTTCCGAAGGTCAAAAGGTACCGTTTTGTTTTTTTTTTTTTTGGTTTTCTATTTTTTTGTTTTTTTATTTTTTTTTCTATTTTTTTTTTGAACGTAAAGTTAATGTAATTTAAACCCAGATTTTTTTTCAATTTTTAAGTTTCATTTTTCTTTTATTTTTATAATTTTCCAAATGGTTTTTTCCAAATTTTCATATATTGGCGCGCACGGTATATGCACATTCATTTCGTCCGCCAAATTAATCGCATTCAGCGAACATTTTTGTTGTTAAATTTATTTTTCGCCCTCAAAATTATCTCTATTATGCTTCTCACCTCACCGAGTGACTCCATACAAATCTAGTCACATTTGCATAGTAATTTTATGTGAGGTGAGAATCGTAATAAGGCATTTAATCACCATTTTTAGTTTAATATGTTTTTGTTCGTTTTTGTCCCTCCTTCTGCTTCTGATTTGTTTTCCGTTGAACAAAATTTTTGAATTTGAATAAAAACAGTACGAATTTTTTCCGGCTTTTGATTTATTTCTTTACTCCTCGGTCTGTCTATTTCTCTCCTTGATTATTTCGTCATTTCACCAAATTTTTTTTTTTTGTATTTTTTTCCCTTTTTGTAAATAAGATGAGGTATTAAATTTATTTTCGGGTCGGTATGATGGGAGGGGGATTCTCATTTCGTGCCGGTTCCATATTTACAGGCTGGGCTAGTCACTGCCCGTCATCCCTTTGATAGGACACCCACAAGGTCGGAGTGGCTGGTCCAGCATATGTGTCGCAGACATTGTACTTGTCATTCGTGGAGATCCGGCCGTTCCTGGGTGGACACACCCGGTTATTATTACTTTTATTCACGTTCCTCAAATTTTGGTAGACGAATTCTGGTGTAAATTTAATTTAATTTCAGTTTTTTCAGTTTGCTTTTAGTTTGCAATTTTTGTTTTATTCTGTTACATGGTGTAGGCCAAGAGCATGCAAGACTCAACTTAATTATATTTAAGGAAGTGGCAGTTGTGGAAAAATATACACTTCACTTTTTTTTCTTTTTAATATAATGAACTTATTTTCTTGTAATACACGTTCTACATTCTCTGAATCAAAATACAATCTGCTTGCTTAATTTTCATTTAGGTAATTTTATATTGTGCAAAATGCAAAATGTGCATTTTGCACAAAAATGAACTTATTATTTTTTTATAAGAATTAATTTTTATATAACTGCAAAATTCGCATTTTGTAATTTTTATTTTTTGTTAACGTTAAATTTCGAAATGTGTTAAATGAACTAATTAATTATTGTTGACCGGAAATGGTGATCTTATTGCCGGCATTTGGGTTATGACGTCGTAGGACGTAACTCCTCCCCCCCAAGTGGTGTACAAACCGTCCGGTTTTGGGCAGCTGGTGTTGATTCTATTGTTGTTGGTGCTGTTTGTTGTATGACGGATTGTTGCTTAGTTCGTTTTGTAAAAAAGTACTTCCTAACTGAAAAATAGATAATAACTAGAACTATTAGTACGCTGCAGGTTCCCAGGAAGATGTTTTTCTGCTTTTCGTGTTGGGCGCTGTTCTGTGGATCATTTTGATTCTGGTGTTGTTGTTAATTGTCCAATTTTTTAGGTTTGATAATTGTTAATGGCTCGAGAATTTCTGTTTCAATAACGTCGTTGTATGGTAACAGCACTATGATACTATCGTCAAATTCCGCTACTTCATTTGCGTACTTCTCATTTTGGATTTGAATAGTGCAATTTCGGAAATTGATCAGTTTTATTCCGGTTATTGACTTTTGTTTCTGTTTGCATGTTGAATACATTGCTATTTCCTGTTGGGTTGATATGTACAGATAATCGGGTGCTAGTTGCTCAATTTCTTCTTTAAGTGGTTGTTTAGTGAAGTTACATACTGCAGGTTTATTGTTGATTATCTGTGGTATGCATGACGTTGAGCTGTTCTGTATGTTTTGTTTCTCGCAGAACAATATGTGTTCTATACTTGATTACAAGGTTTCGTGATAAATTGGTATATATGTTCATTTAGGATTAGATGGGTGTATGGTGTGGGAACTATGAGTGTAGAATTAATAGGGATTGTTTTAATTTTGTAATGGTATAAGTTATCGGAGTGGAAATTGGGCAATGTATAGAGAAAATTAATTGGGATTGGTTATAATATGCTTGTAGCCATAGTAAGCTGTATATACTTTCTTCGGATTTTAATTTTAAGTTGAATTTATTTAAGTGGTCATGGATATAATCCATTTCCTTATGGTTTAGTATATGTCTAGATATTATCTTTAATTTTGCCATAGTGAGAGCTCCAGCAATATCTTTTAAGTGATTTTCCAATAGTTCGATATTGTATATAGTTTTGTGAAAGTTCTGATCTAATTTCAATATGTTGACTACATTTTGTGTATTATTCTCGATTAACCTAATTTCGAATTCTATTTTTCTCGTTTGATCGTTCACATATTTTTGGATTTCATTGAACCGATCGATCACTTTGGTGTTGATATTTATTTGATCGTTGTATTTACTAGCTAGAATATCCTGGTTTCTGTTTAATTCTGTTATAGCATTTCCTAGCTCAACAAAGTCGTCGTGATCCATATTTCCGGTTATAGATTTTACAACGGTACCTAAGCCATTTATTAGTCCTCTTTTATTTCTCATCCTAGGTCGTAAATAGTCTAATGTTTCGTCTAAGTTTTTAAATTTCATCTCAAGTATGTCTAATTTTATTCTATATATTAATTTTAAGTCTGGTTTATCTCTAATGACGGTTCGTAAATTAGCTATATTGGCCTTGATGACTTGTAGATTATGTTCGTAGCTATTTAAGTTTATTACATGTATAAGTCTATTGTAATTTGTTATTATCCTTGCGTTGCCTAGTTTGAGAGGTATTATGCCCTTATTTTGGTCAACGTTGATAATGTCCATGTCCTGTGTAGTTATTGGGTTACCGCACCTGCAATAAACGTTTGATTTTAGATTTGTGTACTTTGCGTTTGTTCGTTGTTAGAGTAACTTTATTATTCCTCTTTACGCAATGCTTTTGAAATTTAGGACTGAGTTTGTCTCGTCTATTATTTTGCTCATAAATTGTATCGTTTTCTTGATAGTCTGGTGGCTCAACTCGTTTTTCGTTTAATTTATTTATTAGATTTTCCTTCTGTTTAGAGTTACGCATATGTATGCGATTACATAATTCGTTGTATTCCATTTTGTGTTTAGTTAAATATTGATTGTGGTCTTTAACTGGAGTTTTATTAGGAAATATTTCAGGTTTTGAAAAATGCCCATTTTTAAGTTCAAACGGTGTTAACTTTGTTACGGAATGTATGGAACTATTATACGTTATGATAGAGTCTTGCATTATTTCTACAGGGTCTTTATTATTATCCTTTGCGTAAAGAAGTCTATAAATTTCCGTGATGGTAGAATGTAACCGCTCTACAGGGGAGTTTCCGGTAGATGATTTAGCGGATGTGAGATGTAGTTCTATATCATACATTTCGCAAAATTGTTTAAATAATTTTTTTTTTGAGTTTGAAAAATGTTTCAAATGAACTTCATTAATTAATCTAAAGGTTTCTTCACTGCATGCGATGCCGGTCAGTTTATGCGGTGAAATATATTCCTTATATATTTGTAATATTTGAGATTCATCGAATTCTCTGCATTTAATGTGGTAATTTTGTTTTTGAAAATAATTTTGCAGGTAGTTTCCAAGGTGTCGAATTGGTCATTCAACTCAATTGACTTGATATGATCAGAGTATTGAATTCGTTTAATACCGTCGGTGAGGTTGGGATTGTTTTGGAATTATTACTCAAGGTAGATTACGTTTCTCTCGACATCGTAGACTCATTACTAGAATGGACATTAGCTTCTACTTGTTCTGGTTCTATGCGAGATGGGGCGTCAGCATTAGTATTTTTTACACCTTTTTTGTACACTATCTCGTAATCATATTCTTTCAGTTTTAACCTCCATTTGACTAATTTTGAGTTTGGTTCTTTAAGTGAGAACAACCACGTCAGAGGTTTATGGTCCGTTACGATTTTAAATTTTCGGCCAAACAAATATGGGCGGAAGTATTTTGCAGCCCACACTATCGCTAATAACTCCTTTTCGATAGTCGAGTAATTTTGTTCCGTTTGTGTCAGTGTTCTCCTGGCATAACAGATTGGTTTATCAAAACCAATATCACCTTGTGACAAAACAGCACCGAGGGCCACATTACAAAAGGTCGTTTAAAATCAGGGTATTGCAAGACTGGGTCACAACACAGTAAGTTCTTGCATTCCTCGAAACAGTTAATATATTTTGTATCAAGAATGATCTTTCTATCTTTGCGGAGGCACTCAGTCAATGGTTTGGTTAGGTTAGCGAAATTTTTGATAAATTTCCTATAGTAACCTTATACGAGGAATGATTTTATTTGTTTTTCCGTCTTTGGGACCGGGAACTTTTTGATGGCCTCAATCTTTTCGGGATTGGGTTTAACTCCGTCTGCAGTAACTAAGTGTCCAAGGAAAGCTACTTTCTTGTGGAGGAATTCTGATTTATCCAACTGGATCTTCAAGTTGGCTTCTCCTAATTTTGTAAATACTTGATTTAAGCTCTCGATATGTTCCTGTAGCGAAGTTGAAAAAACGATAATCTCGTCCATGTAGCACAGACATATTTTGCCTTGCAAATCTTTGAGGACATTATCCATCACACGTTGGAAGGTGGATGGCGCATTCTTCAACCCAAAGGGCATACGAATGTACTCGTAGTGGCCATTGTCGACGGTGAAGGCAGTTTTTGGAATATCTCTGGGGTTAACCTTAATTTGATGAAAGCCGGAGGCTAAATCAAGTGTAGTAAAATACATACACTTACCCAATTTATCGAGAATTTCCGTTATATTGGGTAACGGATACCTATCATCTATTGTTTGCTCGTTGAGCTTTCTATAGTCGACCACCAGTCTCCATTTCGTTTTACCGCTGGCATCGGCTTTCTTCGGCACGATACATATTGGTGACGACCATGGTGAATAGCTTGGTCGAATAATACCTTGATCAAGCATTTTGTCGATTTGTATATGCGTACCTCATCCTTATGTATGTAAGGGTATCGATAGCTTCGAGTGAAGATAGGTTTTTCGTTTGCTAAATTGATCTCATGTTTTACCTGATTTGTAAAACTTAGTTTATGTGAATCTTTAAAGAATATTTGTTCGTGAGTTTTGCAAAGTTGGTTGATTGCTTTGGTTTCTTCCGAGTTTAAGTGGGATGTCCTAATCAATTCAGATATGTCTTGTGATTTGTCTGAAATTTCGGAGATGATTGAGGAATGGTTAATTTCGATTGCATAATTTTCGTTTAATTTTTCTGTTCTAGTAGGTTGTTCTATCAGGCATTGTTTTTCTTCGTTAGAAAAATTAATGATTTCGACTAGGGAGTACCAATCTTTAACTTTATAAATTCCTTCGGGAATGACAAGTTTTTCTTGTACATGTACGGGTTGTATATAAACATCTCCGTTTTGTGTATCGACAGGAATACTAATATTCATTCTTGTTCGAGGTGGAATTCGATAGTCTTTAGATATAAAGTTCGGTTTAAATAATAATGGAATTGATGTGTTATTGACTTCCATTATGGATTTTTTAAAGTCTAGTTTTAATTTTAATTTTTGCATAAGCTCTAGTCCAATTAGACCATCGAAGTAATTGTGGAATTTAAAAACTAGGAACTGAATGGGTTCTTTTGTTTTTAACTCCATTAGACCATTTACTGTCACTTGCTCTGTTATTTCATGCGCTTGAAAAAGGGTTTTAACTTTTACTGCGGGGATTTTCTGAATCCGTGAAGGATGTACATGTTTGGGGTCAATAAATGATCTATTGGCACCAGTGTCTATCAACATTTTTATAGTTGTTTTGGGATTAAGTTTTATATGAATGTACGGCAAAAGAAAAGATTGGTGAGAGTTAAAATTTACGTACCCGATAGGGTTTCCGAGGCTTGTTCCTGAAAAACCGTATCATCTATTTCTGAATAATTTATTTCGTGATCTCGAGGATCGGCTTGGAGTTCTTCTACTACGTAGTCGAGATTTGGGAAGTAGTTTTCTTCATCAGCTAATTCATATGGGTGATTCGTACTGGAATCGACTTGACTGGCTTCTTCCATATTGAATAGTTCTTGACTCTGAAATTTAGGGGTATTATTTCGTTGAAATGGATATGGGTTATTATATCCAAAATTTATATTAGAGAACCGTATAGTTTGTGCGAATTTGTTAGGATTAGAAGTCGTATCCACTGGTTCTGTTTTATGATATTGAGGTTTAGGCGGTAAAATTTGAGGGAGATTATACCGATTAGGTGATGGTTGTTGAAAATTATTTCGATATGGTAAATTTTAATTTGGGAAGGGTTTATGATTATAGTATTGGTTAGTTGGTCTCCCAGAAGCTTGTGGGATTGGTAATCTAGGCCGGAAAACGTTTTGATGCTGTCTTACGTGTGTGTTTAATGGCTGATAATGAATCGCTCTAGACGGTAATTGAGGTTTTTTAAATGCATTAACTTTGGGTTTCATGTAATGCATATTTTGCTCTTTCATACAAAGAGAAAATGCATCGTTTATGGTTTTTGGTTGCCATGCACGTATCATGGATCCCATGGGTTCTCTCAACCCAGCTAAAAACGTAGATAAACACATTTCTTTGTAGAGATTTTCTTTAGCTATTAAAACATTTTATTCCTTGGTTGTCAGTCTGACGTGTGTGAGTATTGTCGTCTGAATGTCAATTACTTTTGAGAAATACCTTTCGATTGTTTCACTACCCTGGTAAATTCTTTAATGGATTATATTTTGGATCTTTAATGGAGTCCGGTATTTTTAGGCTATTTACTAAACTATTAACTATTTCTAATAGAGACATTTTTTTGTTTATTTTTAATTGTTCGAAATTATCAGTAACTTTCTCTTTTAATTTTATGTTATTTATCTTTTCGATTAAAAAATCAATTTCATCAATTTTCGCGAAATTGCTTAAACTATCACTATTATCACTACAACTAGTATTAATTAATTTATTATTCTCGTAAACCGCGAGATTACTATTACTCATAAGCCGTGAGTGGATGAGTGAGATGTATTTATTTAGGTGGAATGGATAAAATGAACATAAATTTATCACTTACCCGATGATTAGAAGAACGATGAATACACTGAGAAAAATCGTATTCTAATTTTAAGAAAATTCGAATAATGAATCAATAAATTCAACTTAGTAAAATTCAAGAAATAATTAGATGAAGGAAGAATAATTTGAATAAATGAAGCCACTTACGCTTAATTTTATTAATAAAATGCAATATAGATTTAAACCTAAGTTTCTTAGTTTAAGAAAGAAAAATATTTCTTTAATTCAATAGCATTTACTAATTTTGAGAAACACTACATTTCTTTTGATAATTTTAGACTCTATTTTAAATTTTTACTTTATTTATGAAATAAATCAGTATCTATTCTCTAGTGTATCATAAAACCTATAAGTAATTAAAATATTTAACGATTGAATAAAGAATGTTTGATTCTTGAAAATCATATTTGTTTTGTCCTCTAAATTTGATAAAATAATTCTCAACGTAAGAAAAACGGAACAAGATAGTCAATCCGTTTTTCTCGTATTGAGAATTATTCTAGAACGACTATTTAGAAAACTGAATATTGAAAACAAAGTCAAATTATCCAGAAATGTGATCTATTTTTTAAAGGTTACAGCAGCAGGATCGTACCTTACTACACAAATAAAACAATCCATACATTTCCACGATTTATTAAAATAACTTTTACTATTTATGAGTATTGAGCTTGGAATTTAAATATTTATAACAGTGTTTTACAATGCATCAAATTACATTATTGTTCAAGAAATTTTTATCCGAAAATGTATTACAACATCCTATACTTTAAAGATCTATAATTAATGGATTGCTTTACATTTTTGTACAACAAAATGGGAACTTTGATCACCCCACACATCTCAGGATTTGATAATAATTATCATTACAAAAAGATTTCCCGGAATATATTAATAGATACTCTCAAAAGTGAGAATCACATAATACTTTCAAAAATGAGCAATAATCCATCGAATTATTATCCTGCATAAGAAAGGTATCGGTTAGCAAACACACTTAAGGATCGGTTGATAAGTATTGAGTGTAGCTTCAGTTTACATACAATAAGTTTAACCGAAATACGTTTTGGCACAAGAAAAAGGTACTCCCTAATTTATTACAACAGCTCATACCTCAGAGGTGAATTTTAATACATCGAATTACCTTCTTGATAAAACTATTGGGTAACCCGAGTTTAGTACAGCAGCGCACGGTTACTAATGATACTTCAATTCGAGAATTATAAAACTGCGATAATTTTAATAATATTTTATCTACTGAAATAGACAGAAAGACTCATGATGCTCCTGAAACTATTTTCGATTTGTCTATTCATACGTATAGGTATACATACCTGTAACGACCGGTGCCACTAGTTATCTCAATGTGTACTATAGTATAATAATACGTATCCGTATAGTCAATTTCCTTTTAGATCTGTAATTAGTTGATTAAATCACACTCTTTTGTGATTGTAATCAAATATCAGTGCAACTTTGATTTATACCTTAATGTCAACATTTTAATATATGATCGATTTTAAAATTCACAAACAAGCAAAAATTAAGCGTCCTTTTCTTTAATTTTATGTTCAATTATAAAATGGTTATTCTTAAATATATGGTAGTGAATAAATTGGAAACGAGATTAAAAATAATATATATTAAAAAATCTCTACTTTAGAATATAAAAATACAATTTTATTCCGTTTATTAGAAAATTATTCTCATTTTTAGAATAAAACAATAGATTTGTTGGTGTAATCTCAAACGAAGAGTAATTTAATAATGTTAAGCGGAATTTTCTTTCTAGAATTAAGAATTAACTTCTTTTCAGCAGTAGACAATTAATGAAATAGCGTTAATTTGTTCGCTACTTAAATGGTTAGTGTAATCGAAAATTATAAAGGCAGTGGTCATGCGTTAAAACAATTTTATAAAATATGTATAGTGTGGTGCGAATTAAAATAATATTCCTTTACTTTTATAAGGAAAAATAAGTTTCAGCAATATTTTGGTGGTTACAAGTATGTAATAAAAATAAAACTTAGAAAGTAAGAAATTATAAATTTAAAGTGTTTAATGTAAAAATGAATCAAAATAAAAAGTTTATGACAAAAGCAAAACGATATTGCAAGCGCCAAGAGAAGCCCCATTGCAAGCCCCCAGAGAAGGTTTGTATCCTTTTACATACATTTAGTTGCATGAAAATAATGTTAAGTGTTTGTGTATGGTTTTGAGTTAATAGTGTATGTGTGTGTGTGTGCGTATATAGATATACATAAAACTGTAAAATAAAATAATCGTGTTGGCTATATTTTGGTTTACACAGGAATACTATTATGACCCTCTGCAACCAAACCAGCGAAATCCCTCAGGAAGATTGTATATCATAAGTTTAAAAACTGTTTACACCGTTTGAGAAAGAAGGAATAACACGGCACCATACGATAGAAATACGTTCAAAATCGAAGTCATCAGGTATATTGGCAGTGTAATTAAAAAAAAAAACTTTCGCGTAACGCGTATGTTTTATTTTTAACATGAAATAACGAACATCCGAAACTGAGGCAATCGAAAATCTTGATTTTAAACAGTACGAAACATGGTTTAACTATTTCTATGAGCCATGCGAAACTTTAGAACTCAGGTGGAAAGCAACCAGCTTAGATAGGATCAAGGAATTAAAACTATTCAAGAAACAAAAAATTACGTAAATTTTGTCGGAATGGCCCTTAAGTGCAAATGGATATCGACTTGTAAGTTTTATTTACAAAATTTATTTATTTTTTATCTTGATTATGTTACTTTATTAATCTTTCGTTTACATTTTTCACTTATAGATCGATATTGGTTTTGATATTCGTTATCCAAATAAAAATACTTCGTTTCTATCGAAATAGCCAAGGATCCAAGACGTGTTGGTTAACATTTTAAACGGAAACACTATGGACGTTAAAGCATTAGAACGATTAGGGAACCTCGGAGAGCTTGAACATGGTAAGCAATATATTTCATAATATTCAGACATCCAAATAGTTTCATACCTAGTAGCATTGTTGTACATCCACGCGTGCATAACTTCTATTTTTCTTATTCATTTTCAAAATTGTTTTCATAATCTGCACTGTTAATATAAATTTTTTATTATTTGTATGGCTAGGTATTCGTATACAATATTATGGAATACGACGCGCAATTTGGTTGCGGATGGTTTAATCCATTATTATATATACTTTATGAATATTGTTTTATTTTTATTTTTTAAATGGAATCATTGAATTAAGTTCAGCATCTTAAGCCCAAACTAATTGTGAAATTATTTTGTCTAAGTTTATTACTCCCCTCTAAAACTTACAATAAAAGTTTTAGAGTTAATTTATTAATAATTACGTCCTCAGGATCAATCACCGTCCTCCAAAACATAAATATAGTATTGTTACGATTTTGCCTTGTCAATCAAGGTTCGAATCACTGGATTGTGAATAAATACACTGCTTCAAATTTTAACTCACACAATTTATTTACACAACACAATTTATTATACAACACGAAATTCACAATTAATTATTACACTTATAACACACTTTTTAATTATCACTTTAATAATCGCTTTAATAATCACTTTAATAATCTTTCTTTTTAACCTTCACTGTATCACGTTTAAAATAATACTCAGCAATACACGTCAACGCGCGCCTTTATATACCAAAATATTTGTTTCTAGAATAATCCTAAATGCGCAGCAAATATGTTAGTATAGAAATACGCCTAAATGTTGAGTATAAATTATACACGTAATTGAACAATTAATGAAATTAACTTATTATATTCTAATCTAGGTGTCACCGTAACACTACCCCCCACCTAAGCCTGTTCGTCCCGAACAGGATCCAGATCACCTCCTCTGTAGAGCGCCAAACGCTCTAAATGCACCACCTTTGGTTTACCTTTCCGTCCTTTCTGTATGCGATAAACCACGTCGTTCAACTTTTTAATGACAGTGTAAGGTCCTTCCCATGTGGGTTGCAACTTCGGTGATAATCCCTTGTGCCATTGCGGGTTGTGAAGCCATACCAATTGCCCTTCCTCGAAGCCTTGATTATTTGCTCGTATGTCATATCGAGCTTTCATTCGATCACTTGATATTCGAATTTTCTCCCGTACAAATTGATGTATTTCATTAAGTTCCTCTTTCATTCGGTCGACGTAATCCTGTCCGCATAGAGCTGCTGATGGAACAGCCCCAAATTTTAAATCTCCTGGTAATCGCAGATTGTTCCCAAATATGGTTTTAGCTGGTGTCACTCCTGTTGTGTCATGTACCGCTGATCGGTAGGCCATCAGGAACATTGGTATATGTCGATCCCAGTTGCGTTGGTTCCTTTCCACAGCTTTTGCTAGATATTCCTCCAATGTACCATTGAATCTTTCCACCATACCATCCGATTGTGGGTGTAAAGGCGTCGTTCTTGTTTTATTGATTCCAAGCATCTGACATATCTCCTGAAATACCACCGATTCGAAATTCCTTCCTTGATCCGTGTGAATTTCCATAGGTACACCAAATCTGCTAATCCAATTGTTAACCACGGCATCAGCTATTGTTGTTGTCTCCTGATTGGGTATGGGGTACACTTCCGGCCATTTGCTGAAATAATCCATTATTACTAGCACATATTTATTTCCGCTCTCGGTGGTCGGAAATGGCCCCGCCACGTCCATTGCAATTCTCTCAAATGGTGCCCCGACATTATATTGTTTCATGGTTCCACGGCTTTTTCGTGCTGGTCCCTTCACTGCCGCACATTGGTCACATTTTCGACACCATTCTACTACTGACTGTCTACATCCGGACCAGTAGAAACGTTGGCGAATTTTGGCTAATGTTTTATTAATCCCTAGGTGACCTCCACTTGCTCCTCCGTGATACTCCTTGAGGATTTCCGCTATCCGATCTTTTGGCACCACTACCAACAATTGTTTTACTTTACCATCCGTGCTTTCCCACTTTCGTTTTAAACATCCATTTTCTATGTGGAGGCTATCCCATTGAGCCCAATATGCTTTTACAATGGGAGCTTTGTCAGCTATCTCACTCCATGTGGGCCGGTGTTCCTTTTCCTTATGTTTCATGATGAATGACAGGTCAGCATCCCGTAATTGCTCCTTCTTGATCATTTCATCAGTCCATTCCTCATCAGGTAGCACTTGCATAAGCCGAATATCGATGATGTTTTCCTTACCCTCCACACGCCCACAATGCTTGCATTCCACGGGACATGGCCTTCTTGATAATGCGTCGGCATTTCCATGTGCGTTTCCCTTCCGATGTTCAATTTTGGCTTCATCTGTCAAGCTGTCATCGCCTCTTTCTACTTTCGAAACTTGGATGGACGTTATGGGGCAATCGGTTGTGGGAGTCAGCTTTTGCCCCTTCAAGCTGTCTCTTTTTAACGACTCCAATGTCGCCCGACCCTCGTTTCTGGCCTCTCTCTGCTGTTCGTTTTGCCTACGCTTCATAGGAGATGGCGATCTTCCTCGTTTCTTCTTAATCTCCCAACAGTCTCGTGAGATGTGACCCATTCTATTACATACCCAACATTTAATCCTGCTACTTCCATATCTGAACCTTGGTATAGCCCGCTCGGTGTCCATTCTGGAATCAATCTCCACTCGGCGAATTTCCATTGCTGGTTTGACGATGGCCTGAACAGTTTCATTTGTTAGCGCACAAGCGATGGTTTCCGTAAAAGTTGCCTTAGGTGACAACATCACTGCTCTGCGTGTCTCAGGATCTCGAATACCGTCAATGAATGCATCTATTTTAATTCGCTCCATGTAATCGGCCGACATATTTGAATGTGCTAAATGCGCGAGCCGCTCAATTGCCGATGAAAATTCCTGTAGCGATTCTCCTGCTCTTTGGTATCGACCCTTCAATTCCATGCGATAGATTTCTCGTTTGTGGTCGCTTCCGTATTTTCGATCTAACGCCTTCATAATTCCCATGTAAACGTTCCGTTCTTGCTCGGGAATGATTTGAAGTGTTTCTGCCGCTTCGCCTTTAAGAGCCACAATTAACGCTGCAACACATTGTTCTTCAGTCCACTGATTTTGCTTAATCGCCGTTTCGAATTGGAACTTAAAAATACTGAAGGAAGTTGTTCCATCGAATGTTGGTGGTTTTATCTTAACTGCGTTAACTGTCTGGATCACTTGATGTGTCGTTCCATTCACTTTAACATCTTGGAGCTCCTTCTCGAGACGTTTAATTTCCGTTTGAAAATCTTGTTTAACCGATTCAAATTTCTGTTGAACCGTCCCTTTAACATTTTGAATTTCTGCGTGTACTTCTGTTTGCAGTTTTTCCACTTTACCGTGTAGTGTAGAAGATAACTCCAGAAACTTCTCGTCCATTTTCTTTTGACCAACTTCTATTTGGTTTTTAATGTCCGCTCCTTGTTGCTCCATTTGTACCATCTTCTGTTTAATGTCCGCTCCTTGTTGCTCCACTTGTAACATCTGTTGCTTCATATCCTGGTTCGATTGTTTAATGTCCGCCCCTTGTTGCTCCATTTGTAACATCTGTTGTTTCATATCCTGTTTCGATTGTTTAATGTCCGCCCCTTGTTGCTTCAACTGTTGTCCCATCATATTCATAGCAGCCATCAACTGCGAAAAATCGAAACTTCCAGATGGGTTTTGCGTTGTTTCGACCACCGTTTGTACGTCCTTTTCTTTCTTATCCATACTGATTTCATCCGTTTTTTCCTCCTCGAAATCATACACATCTGGATTTAAACCGTCCTTCTCCATGGCCTGACGTAGTCGCTCCACCAAACTAGCTTTTGTGCCTTCACTAGCCAAACCTCGCTGCTTCAGTTGCTCCTTTAATTGCGCAAGCTTTAATTCGTAGAGAATCATTTTTCTTATTATTCACAATCCCACCGCTGTCACCAATTGTTACGATTTTGCCTTGTCAATAAAGGTTCGAATCACTGGATTGTGAATAAATACACTGCTTCAAATTTTAACTCACACAATTTATTTACACAACACAATTTATTATACAACACGAAATTCACAATTAATTATTACACTTATAACACACTTTTTAATTATCACTTTAATAATCGCTTTAATAATCACTTTAATAATCTTTCTATTTAACCTTCACTGTATCACGTTTAAAATAATACTCAGCAATACACGTCAACGCGCGCCTTTATATACCAAAATATTTGTTTCTAGAATAATCCTAAATGCGCAGCAAATATGTTAGTATAGAAATACGCCTAAATGTTGAGTATAAATTATACACGTAATTGAACAATTAATGAAATTAACTTATTCTATTCTAATCTAGGTGTCACCGTAACAGTATGTATAAGTAAAATCTTTTTCTTATACATATTTATGTATAAAATATATTCGGTTGTTCGAAGTTATGCTTTAAATTTAATGGTACATTATTAGTTGTTTAATAATTATTTGTTTTTTTTTCAGATTTACAAAATTTCGAAGTTTTAAAACGGCTCCACTATTGCTTGCCACCAACCGGACGGATATCAAACACAAAATACAAAAAAAACTTTGGAAGCCATCGTTTGAAAATTCAGGATCCTCGTACTTTTTGCAACTTTCAATTATTGCTTTATTACAACATTGATTGCAAAATATACGATAAAAGTATGCCGAAAAAAATCTGATCAGTTACGCATGTTTTGGTGTATGCGTTACGAATCTAAACCCATAGATATTAAAAACTATACTATGGCTGTGAGCCAATTCTCAGGTAAATCGATTAGTACAGTTAATTGGAATTTTAGTACAAATTACTTTTCAAATCGAACCAATTCTCTAGTAAATAAAATTAGGTAAATGCGGCATAAAGGGGCACATGGTTTCGAGGAATATATAAAATTTGGTATGTAGGTGCACGATCTAATGTCAGAAATTTTATTGTTGTTGTTCCAATTATTCGTATTGTTTATGCGAATAAATTTATATTGTGTATTTGTTCAAATTTGTTGCGTAATATAAACAATAAATTTTTTGAAAAAATAAATAATAATTTTAAAACAAATAAAACTGTGTTCATAAATATACAAGCGCATTTTTATTTCATGGAAAATGCTAGTGAATATTAAAAAAATATGTTTAGAAACATGACCACCATATTTTCAAAATTTGTTTAGCAAAAACAAAAACCACTTCTATTTACCTTTTGTGTCTTCGCTTTACCCTGCTTTTTAGTACGGTATTTCAATATACCGCATACACTGTTAAAAACGGCATTTACCCTAGATTTACCTTAGAATTGGCCCACAGCCTAAGTATGCAATGTAACGTTTTCTAGAGTTAATTTTCCAGTTCCAATAGCAAAGAGATTTATTATTAAATTAGTCTACTTTCTATTACTAAGAGTTTATAGATAGCATTGTTAAAATAATAAAATTTAGTATCATTTATTTGAATGAAATTAAACAAAATTTAAACATCTGTTGTGTTTTTCACAACATTGTTTATGTGATTCATAAATCACATAATCGGATAAGTATTCAAAAATGGTTTCAGTTTCTGATGTACAATTAAGACCAACGTTATTCAAAATTAAATAAATTTTAACCGAAATAAAAATTATAAATTTAATTTCATAAAAAATTGAAATAATTTTTAATGTTTATTTAATTAAGATAGAACTAGTGGAATACCAATTTATAAATTTGAGTAGTAAAATATACTTAAAACCAATTTCAATAAGAATATTGGAAGATGGGTCAGTTTACGCCAAATTTCTAGTATTTTAATATTATTGTTAACAATTTTAACATTTATTTTTTAATAAAAAATTTCAAAAATCTATAAAAATCGATTTTATTCAAAAATATAGAGTATAAGCTGAACTTATACAAATCTCTATCTCAGAATAGATTCATTCTTAAATATGGTATAAACTTTCTCCAATTTAGAATAAAAATATTTGATTTAACAAATCCACCAAGTACATCAAATTTTGTTTTCTTAAATCGATGTTAGGTATTCTCAGTTTCCGATTTAGTCATTGTGTTTTAAGAAAATTAGATCTTAAATGAAAAGTGAAAGTTTTGTTTTGGAACAGAAATTTAGTTCGAAGTGAGATATTATTTTATATTTTTGTAAATTTGAAATACTGAAATTGAGAAACTTATTCTTCAAAATATGATACTAATCTCTCAAACGAAGAATAAATATTTTACAAAAATAGAATATAAAAATTAATCAAAGAAATTATATTTATTAAAATTATACATGTATTTCTCAAAAACAGATTGCTCGATTTCAATGAATTTAATAACACTCATCTCAATTTAAGCAAATATATGTTTAGCACACATTCAAACACGAAATTTCTTTGAATCGTTCCGTTACCGCTTAGTATGAGTTTACTTTTCTCTCAGTGTAGTTGCATTACGATGAAGGTCTAGTAGATCAGGATGATGTCGTGATGTTGTTCTGATAAACCGTCAGGACTATTTCACTTTTATTATTACACAGTATTGTCCTTCGTATTAACACGGCACTATACACCAATAAACCGTTGATGCTAACTTATGTTAAACCGATGTCAAAATACTTCGACTTTACTTTCGATTTTCGATATTCACTGAATTTACTTTACGGATATTTAAAAATATCCTATCAACTGCGCCAATTATATTTAAGGAAATGGCAGTTGTGGAAAAATATACACTTCAATTTATTTTCTTGTAATACACGTTCTACATTCTCTGAGTCAAAATACAATCTGCTTGCTTAATTTTCATTTAGGTAATTTTATATTGTGCAAAATGTGCATTTTGCACAAAAATGAACTTATTATTTTTTTATAAGAATTAATTTTTATATAACTGCAAAATTCGCATTTTGTAATTTTTATTTTTTGTTAACGTTAAATTTCGAAATGTGTTAAATGAACTAATTAATTATTGTTGACCGGAAATGGTGATCTTATTGCCGGCATTTGGGTTGTGACGTCGTAGAACGTAACTCACGACCCAAAACTCTGAGATCTAGTCGTCAAAATCACCGAGAGAGAGGCTTCTGCATGTTTAGATCAAATCTGCGGGTTGGCTTCATGCCATCCGTAACAAATTTTGTAATTTCCGTAAAATGGGCTTAAAAATATTTGTACTTTGACCAAAATTCTTTAAAATGGCCACGTGAGAGGTCTGAGGTTTTAATTACAATTTTTAATTTACTTTGACCTTATAAAATAGTACAATATTGTCTTGAAGTTCAGCAAAAATTAAATTCGCATTTTTGTAAATTGATCATGGTATAGGTCACGTGAAATTTCCTGTTTCTGAAGTTATACATACTTATTTTGATAAATTCAAACAAGAGAATTCTAGCAAGAGTGGTATAAGGGTTCCAAACAAATCGGTCAACGTAATTAGAAAAATTATCAATTGCCGAATGAGGATCAATAAACTCAAAATACTATAATGAATCATATGATACAAAAAACATCTCAAAGCAAATGTGAAATATGTATTCTCCAATGAAATCATCACTACCAAATTGCGTATGCGAAGATGTTATCACAAGACACTGTAAATCTCAAGTTGAATTTGAACATACTAAAACCGGTTGGCAAAAAAAACGACTCGTAATAAAAAAATTTTAATCTGAAATTACAATAAAAATATAAAACCGAGTTTAATAAAAACTATCGCTATAATAATCAACTATAGCAAGACACGACAACATCTCCAACAACAACACTTATAGCTTGTCGTAGATATAGATATCTACGTATCCACCAGCAGTATAACTAGTAGCGAAGCATCACAAACAAACAAAAAATATTGTTAAGTAGATGAAAATGAAAAGAAACAGCACCCATAAAGCGGGCGGTAAAAATGGAGAGACGGGAAAAAACGAGAAAAGTCCATCTTAAACACATATATTTTTCCTATTATCTCATTGTTTACAACATAACTGATCATATCGCTAAAACTAAATCGTTTTGTTAGAAATAAAATAGAACATTTTCAAGGATTATTTACTGTATAGAATAATAATAGTAAACAACAAAAACAACTACTACGTACGTATGTATATCGAATATAGTGTACCGCAATATTGCTATAGCACATAAGATGAAGGGATGCTAGGGGACGATAATAAGAAAATGACTTAAAAAATATTTTATTTATTTATTATTTTATTATTACATTTATATATATATTTTGTGATTATAATCAAAAATCCAAAAATTGTTAACAAACCAACAAAAAAAAATTGAATTTTCTTTATGCTTTTGGTCAAGAGAAACCACGATATATGTACAAAAGCTGTGGGCAGTATGGGTAATTGAGAAAAATTGTATTTACGTTGCGGGTGGTCCCGCCGTCCTTGTTAAACATGGGATATGGTGACTATTTATCGTTATTTTCTAATGCATTTTATGAATTTATTTGATTTAGTATGCAACTCGAGGCACGACTTCTGCTGTATCTCCTTATAAACTTATGTAGCCAATAAATATTTATAACTACACGGAACATAAAAAAATACTTGTTGCAACCAGGAAATTATGCAACATAAACTATTTTATAAATCTTACATGAAATTAAAAACTTCTAATTTATTTTTCTTTAGTGTTGTGTTTTATTAAAAAGTTGCTTGTAGTTAAACGACGACAAAGAAGAGAATATACTTACTAGGGTTGCTTCATGTTTAGAGAATACATTATTATAGGGAAAGATGTTATTATAGGCTTCCTCCTCTTTTTCATACAATGCTATGCAAGATTGTAATGTTGTATGTAAATATTAAAAGTAAACAGGCATTGCTCGTGAATGAAACAATAATTTTATTATTTAATCGGTAACAATTTTATTTTTGATGTTTATTATCTTTAATCGAAATATACTTTACTCTACAATTTCATCTTCGATTATATCGAATGTATCTTATTTAATTTTTTGCTGGTCAAGTATTGTTGAGGCGGATTAAGAAAACTATTAAACGCGAGTGAAAACAAACTGTTTTATTATATAGTTTATTATTTATATTTTGTTGTCTAGTGCTGCATGCTGCTCGAAGGTTTTGACAAGAAGGAATTTTGATTTCCGTCGTCGTGTTGATTTGACATTTTGAGAGTTGTCCGATGCGATGGTGTTGAGTTGCCCGATGCGATGAAGTTAGTTGATGAGTGCCCACCAGTAGATGGTGGCACTAACCGACGAGGATACGTTACGATGTATGTCAACTCCAACATTGCCGGCCGCCCTAAAGTATTTTAATACTTTAGTGTATGTCGTGATATTCGGAAATGGGTCGCTTGTAGATGATTATATTATCAATGCTACTAGAAAAACTATTTTTTAAACTAAAAATTATATTACAAATTTCATTTGGATTAGTAGATTGAATAAAACATGAAGTTTCTTCTAATGTACTGTTATATAGAAACAGTTTTTCTTCCTCTTTAGTAAAAATTTTATTTACTCGATTCGTTTCCTTTAAATTATCAACAATTTTCAACAAAATAATTATTAAATACTTCAGGTAAAAGTTTTAACTCAGTTATATTATTTCCAAATTGATCTTTAACCTCTTTAATAAATACATGTCCTTTTTTCTGACCTGTTAGTTCATTAATAATCTTCCACTGATCCTTTTAATTTGATTGAATGTAATTAAATAATTGGTTATAAAAATTATACTTTGCACTATCAATTTCTATTATAACAGTTTTTTTATATTTTAAATATTTCTTTTTTAAATCAACATTAGTTGGGTGTCGTTTTAGATATCTTCCGAAACTATTCTTAATATTAATTGTTCTCAATACCCTGTTATTCATCCACTTATTCAAAAACGTATCTTTATTTTCTATAATATGAACCTTTTCACTTTGTTTTATTATAGTTAATAAAATCGTTAAAAAATTTGAAAGAGCTTCATTAGGATTAGAATTTAAATAAACTGTCGACCAACTTTCATTTTGTAGCAAATTTTTAAATAAAGTGTGATCAAATTTCTTAAAACAATTATACTTAGATGAACTAAAATGAGTATAGCTTGAAAATTCAATACCTAAACCAGTAGCTACATGATCAGTAATGTCAAAATCAAAAACATTAGTAATAAACTTAATATTATTGTTTGATTTTTCCCTAACAAAGATATGATCAATACATGTCGATGAAAACCTAGTCACTCTGGTAGGCGTGTTTATTAAGGATTGTAAGCCATTTGACGACATAACCATTAAATAATCATACTTTGAACTAGAATTGGAAATTAAATCAATATTTATATCTCCAATAATTATCAAATTTTTTGATCTAAAATTGTTTAGATTAGTTTCCAATTCTTCAATAAAATTTGACAGTGTAATAATAATAATTCCCAACGACCAATCTCCCCTCCCTGACCGCACGCGGGGAGTCACCATCAATATTATTATTATTTTTTGAATATAATTCCGGGGAAATTATAAACAAGGATATCATTCTACTAAATTAAAAATTAAAAAAAAAGAAAGAAAACGGGAAAAATAAAATTATTAACAATTAATCGAAATAAAAAATGTATTTAAAGAGCTATGGTTAGGAAATTGAAATGGATGAATCTATTTATACTGAATTTAGGAGAATGATACCCCGCCGCAAAAAAGGAGAGACCAACCGCTGGTTTGCTTAGAACAAGCAAATTTAAAACTGGGGAAAAAAGCGGAAAATAGAGAGAATAAAAAAATAAAAATAAAAACAAAGTTAAGCAAAAATAAAATTAAAAGAGACGCAAAAAAAAACAAATGTTAGAAATTATAAATACTCAGTAGAGTATTTAAGTCAAATAGATAAAATAGGTAAAAGAAATAAAATTAATCTAAAAATAAAATAAAAATTGCCTTATCGATCGATGGAAAACAGTAATCTCTTAATAGCAACTTTGCTAATGTGGTAGTCGAAAAGTTCGAAATATTTATTAGTCTCACGCAGCATTCTTGTCATAGGCTCGTTCTGGCCGTAGGTCGTTCTGTGAGGGACAATTCTAAAAGCTGGTGTCGTTCTCAAACCGCGAGCATTTACATTAAGATTTACCTTATCGAGCAGAGCTGAAGAATCTACACCGCCAGATAGGAGTTGATGTATGAAAACGATGTCGGCAACAGATCGTCGCTTACTCAGTGGCTTCAAGTTAATAAGCTCCAAGCGGTCGAGATAAGGAGGCAAATTATAAACGTCTACCCAAGGCAGTCCACGCAGAGCAAAGCGCAAAAATCTACGTTGAACCGCTTCAATTCTTCGTATGTGTACTCCATGGTAAGGGGACCAAACCTGACTGGCATACTCGAGAAGGGGTCGAACAAATGTCAAATATAGAGCCCTCGTAACATAAGGGTTCAAAAATTCTTTAGACCAACGTTTCACAAATCCAAGCGATGAGTTTGCTCTGTTGACAATATAATCGATGTGATCCCTAAAGTTAAGTTCGTGGTCACAAACTACCCCTAGGTCCCGTATGGTTAAAACGTTTACAACAACAGCGCTGTTGATGGTATACTCTCGACTAATGGAATTTGCGCGTTTTCTTGAATATGTTATGAATTGGCATTTACTCACATTCAGATGAAGATTATTCTTAGTACACCAAATTGAGAAGCTATTGAGATCGTTCTGCAATAAGTTAACATCGATGGAACTTGAAATTTGTCTGTAAACGATTGTAATCTATAAACACAAATAAATTTAATTACAATATTATTATATTCTAATGAAACATTAATTACGTCAGCAGTGCAAAAATTCAATGGTAAAACCTTAGCTTTTAATGTTGACTTAATAGTTATAAAGAGCAGTTCCCGCATTTTTGTTGCTTTCATTACATTTCGCATAAAAATCATAACCCGGTAATGAATCATATAAACTAACGTCCGCTTCTTTTATAAAAATTTCAGTTAAAAATATAATCGAGGGCATAGAGCCTAAAGTTGATAAATGAGAAATAAAATTATCTAAATTCCTATTCATGCTCTTAATATTTTGATGAACCACCCAAAATTTACAATCCAAAAATGTTCTTAGTCCAATGTATCCAAAAATGTTTTTAGACCAATGTTAGTAACATCTGTCATGTTACTTATTAAACTAGTCATTGAGGATCATTTTTCAATAATAAGAATAACATACAAATTAAGAACTTTTATATGCATTTAAGAAAATTTTAAATTATCAAGATCACTAAAAGACTTTATAAATATTATATTGGAGCCGTCTTCCTTCCTTATATGAATTGTACCTTTTCTAATCCAACAGTACTTAAAATTAAAATCTACTTTAAATTTTTGACATTCATTTAACAATTTTCTTTTATAAATATTTAACCCATTTCTAATAAAAATTGCTTTACCCGAAACTGCATTAAATCCAATATCAGATTGGAAAATTTTCTTTTTTATTTCAGCTTTTCCCAAAAGTTCAGCAACATTTTTCTCAGTTTTCAACTCTACAACGATCATTTTTGTTTTATTTCCCGAGCGATTATTCTTCTTATCCTCAATTGTATGTAATTTAACAACCCCATCATTTGGATTAAAATCAACATATTTAAAGATGTTACTAACAGTTTCATCAATATTTTCAAGTATATTTTCAAACAGCTCCATTCTTGTTGTCATGCGCATATTTCTAACTTCCAACGATGAAACTTGATCTTTAAGGTGCTTATTTTCATCCATAATAAATTTTAATGTTTTGGAAACTTCGTCATATTTCAAACATAAAAACTCCAAAGATTTTTTAATTTCAGCAATATCATCATTCATTGATTCATATTTATATTCAACTGTCGCGTTTCATTAATTTTAGACCGATTTGATATTTGCACTTGTTGATTACTACAGTCATCACAACAATACCATTTATCCAAATTACTAGCTCTCTTCAAATTTTTACCAACAATATTTTTACATTTTGCATGGTAGGCTCCGTCACACATATGACACACAAAAAAAGGCTGATTAGGATATTCTTTATTGCACGCTACACAGCATAACTCATCTTCACGAACTTCCTTTTCAGCAACACTGATAAATACCATTTTTATCCAGACAAATCAGAAAGTTAAACTCAATAAAAACTTTCTAATTTAAATTTGTCGGTGAAAAATTGTAATATATTTAGTATATTTGAAAAACACAAAAATCTAAAATTTAATTTTTTTTCTTTATATTATAATTTTGTATTATTTAAAAATTTTATTATATAATAGTCTCTTATTATATAAGAGTCCTTCGATTTACAACGGCGCTTTGTAAAAGCGTTGGAAAACAGAACGGTGACCTCAACTGCAACCACGTCTTCATCTACATCCGACGATTTCTTAAACTCTTTGAAACCATATCTGGACAGGCTAAATATTTTACCACGACTATTAGCGCAGCAGGAAATGATGAAAGTTCTTTCCGATGCTTTGAAGAAACAAGATGAAGATCACCGGCTCTAATTCAACTCTCTTCATTAAAAAGATACGTGTCGTTCCTCATATTAGGGAATAAGATTTGAAACTACAATTTTTTTTTTTTTATATTTCAGGTTGAACTGATGTGATTCCAGCTGTGTTATTTCATGTACCTTGTTTTTTATATTTAGTTTATGTATTATTATTTATTATTTAGGTACATTTTATTTTCATAATTCGTTTATTTTTTTGAATTATTATATTAATTGCGTTTAATTTTATTTATATTATGTATATTATTGATATTTTAAATTTGATTCATTTAAGGTTTTTATGCCTAATGGGGCATAACTTAATTTTATTTCGATAAGCTATTTTTCCATAGAAAACAGGAAATGGATCGACCCTGATGATAAAAGAAAATATTTGAACCAAATTTTTTTAGCACATATAAATCCGCCAACCGTTGGGAACATGGTTATTGAAATGTTGTGGGCTTAGAAATATGTGGAAATACTGAAAATTTGGTAAAAACACTTCCACGTAATTGAAAAAAAAATGCCTAGTGAAATTATATAGGCAGCGCTTTCACTAATAATTAAGCGAACTTATGGTCCAACTGGTAGCAGTAATAATCCACAAAAAGAAAACAATTAAACCAGATTACTTTTAAGTTATGTTTTATTTATAAGGAAAAGCACATATGGAGATTCGTGGCAAATTTAAAAATTAAGTCGAATTTATAGAATAAAAAAAAAACAAACCTCCATTAGGCATAAAAACCTTAAATCAACAAAAAATAAATTATAGGTACATATGCATAAATTTAAAAATTAATTAATTCAGTTAAATAATATTAGAAAAAATATAGCAATTGTTATATAAAAATGTAAATGATAACTATAATAAAAAATCGAAATAAATTCACTTCTAGTAGTACAATATAATAGATACATTTAACATTATGTGTTTTTCGAAGTTACAGCTAGTACTTAGTATTACTATCCGTCCTCTCTCAGTTTCCTGGTGAAAATTAAAACCCTGAAATTAAAGACATAAAAATACCAAATAAAATCTACAATATTAAATTAAAAATATGGAACAATGCTTATCTTTATAATGATAATGTTCTCTGCAACCGCCGATTCTATATTTGACTAAGCTGCCATTCAATTGCTCTCTCTCCCATAAAATATTCTGCAAATTTATCGCGCGTTCGTTTTGCAACTGTGGTCGAATTCCTATATGCATTCCTTGAAGGGGTAGTAAATTCCTTGTCACATTATTCCAAGAACCTTAAATAATCATGTATTAATCAATAATAGTAATTATGTATTATATTTAACTGTAGTATCTAAAAAGTTTAAATGATTTACCTGGCACCACAACTCCTTTTACTTCACGATTTATCAGGCCTGGCGTAATATAACTACTGTTCTTTTGCCGTAGCCAATTGTGTAGGCAGACGCAACACTTCACAATATTTTCCAATAAAATCAAATCAGCAATTATTGGTGCTCTAAATATACGCCATTTACTGCAAAGTATGCCAAAAGTATTTTCTATCATACGGCGCGCCCGGCTCAAACGATAATTAAAAATTTTTTCCTTCGATGTTGGCATACAAGTATAGGGCTTTAACATATGCTCGATTAATGAAAATGCATCGTCGGCTACGAAAACATATGGTACCTTCGTAAACGTGTCCGTGACGTCTCTTGTATCAGGGATTCTGGAGAAATTTTTTAAAAATAAATCTAAAAAAATTACTAATACTAATGCTTTCTTACGGAAGTGTATTTTGATAAAACCGTTTTCCAAAATTACTTTCCCGAAAAACTCCTCCATCGCTCTGATGACCAGCCGCACCAATGTCACACATAATAAAATTGTAGTCGTGATCACTGATGGCCATTATCACAATGGAGGAAGTTCTTTTGTAATTGAAGAATTCGGAGCCGGAATTACTTGGTGCCTATAAAAACATAACATTATAAAATAGGGTAAATAATATAAAAATTAATTTATCTTACTTGAATTGTGACGTGTTTGCCATCGATTGCTCCTATACAATTTGGGAAATCCCATCGATCATGGAACCCTGATGCAACCGTCTTATAATATTCTGTAGTTAGCTTCGGAAACACCCGTGATTTCAAAGCCGCCACTATGGCCTTAGTGGTTTCGTTTAATATCCTGTGAATACTTGCTGGCGAACACTTAAAAGCAATGGCCAAGCTCACCTGTGATTCTCCCGTTGCAAGATATCTGTAATTGCATAAATTTTTTATATTGTGTTAAACATAATATTTACATATTCTATGTATTCCTGAAGTACCTTAATGTAACGACCAATCTTAAATTAGGACTCAAAGGCTCACCCATTAGAGTTTGTTTTTGAATCATTGGGCCGACCATCGTCAATAATTCCTCAAATTCTGCAATATCCATACGTGTGTAAGTATGAAATAGCTCGCGTCAGATTGATCGCGTTTTAAATAATATTTTTTTTTGTTTTGCTTTATTATTATTCACTGGAACAAGTTTCATTATATTTAATGGATCACAATACTCTAAAAAGTCGTCCATTTTTACAATTTACACTACAATCACCACAAAAAATAAAATAAAAGCGTTTTTTCTATTGGCTTGTTATTCGCCGGATATTTTTATACACGTCTTGTAGAAGCACAAAAATATCAAAAAAAGTTAATTTAATCAGTCCAACTGTAAAAACCTCCTCACTCAACAAATATTTAAACAGAGTAAGAAACAAAAATTAATCACTAAATTAATGACACGCCGTTATTTTTGAAGCTGTTTTAAATTTGAAAATCTGTCAAAATGTATCCATTTGCCATAAAAAAAATAAACAAAAAATTTTTGTCTTTGTCTCTCGTTATTTGAAATGTTTTGTGTTCATTCGTTTTCTCAGTAAAAAAAAAATACTGTCAGTATTTTTTTCATAATGTAAATCTCGATTTATGTATGTCGGTGTTCTATTTTTACATATTTAATTATGCGTAGCGGAATTACATGTTGGTCCTTCGAGCCGGGTTAGAGAAACCTAAACTCACATTTGCAGGTGGTAATATTAAATTATTTTGTTAAAATTTATGTTGTGCAGGCTAAAAAATGTAAGTGAAACCTTAATTTATTTAAGGCCAAATAAAAGCTTGAATCGCAACTTGCCAATTAGTTTTCACGTTCAATCAAAATAATTGCTATCTAAACATCTATATCTCCAGTCGTGCACACTCGAACTTTGTAAAACACTCATAATTAAGGTAGCGAACAACGAATATCGAATTTGTGTGAACCACGAAATAAAGCAGCTTCTCGGAGATACCTATATCATCGGGTAAATCAAATTCAATCAAGTAAGATGACTCGGCCACGTTGCAAGCCCTCCACAAAAACGAACAAAAGAACCTGATTGCCCCGGCGTATGACTCTGAACAACACCTATACGCATAATAGGAGGTCGAAACTGAAAGACGAGAGCGACCATGGTGCAGGCGGCAAAATCGATTGTGGGGTAATATTGCCGGATCACGAGGATTCCGGTAATAAAAGCTAGTTTATTTAGAGCAACGTTGTCATTCATCAACATTTTGTTGAAAGAGTAGCCTGTTGTTGTTTTTGCAGATCTGTCAAAGGCAGCCTATACACAAATTTTTGTAGATAACGATGCAATGGTGCACTAAATAGAAATATTCCTTTTCTGCCCTATCCACCAATTCCATATGAGCTAATTGTTCATATTCAAGCATCAGTTGTAGAAAATTGAACGATGACAACGTTTCGATTCAATTTATTTGCTATGTTCAAAAATTACGTTGACGCGGCGTTTACCAACAATTTTTCAGAATCGTTTATAAAGAATATGCTTATGTATTGTTTTTTACGCGTATTTTTAGAACCTTTGTGAAGATAGCCCAATTTTCTATACCCGAAAATCGAAAAAGTTGCTTATGGTAATACTATACATTTTTATGTATATACTATTGCGACATTTAATTACTAATTATAGCATAATAAATCTAAATTCGGCAATTATTCCAGGAAATTTTTGAAATGTTTTCAATATTTTTTTTGGCAACCTCCATCTTCTAGCAATTAATATTAATAAAAATAAAAAGAAATATTGGAAAAATAAAAAAGTGAAAGATTTCCCCCTTCTAAAAACTGATGGGAAACAATCCTGCATTTAAAAAATTATACTCCTTACCTTGTTTAATCGATGTATACATAATTCCTTTAAATATTCCTCCTTCACCAAAATGCAATATTTTTACTCTCACCCCAGAAAAATGTTTGTGTCATGATAGTTTTAGCTGTCGGGCTTAATTTTCGGGGCTTGACTTTTTGGGCTTAGAGTAAAAAAAAATGCCATGATTAGTGTTGCCATCGTATTTTTCGGGGATGGAATTTGAGCTATCTTCACATACATATTTTTAGGTGACTTGTTAGTAATTGTGGTCTTGAACTGATCATTCTTCTACATTTTCTGAACTAACTTTTCTATTTGTGAAAAAATGTTGTCTGTTGTCATCAAATTAAAGTATTCGCGCGAGATGGTTTGCATTTTAGTATCAAGAAAGATTGATTCGATTTTTTTTTTGGAGAATTAGTAATTTTTACCTAATTTAATTTGCCCATTTTGACTGGATTTTTTCTGTAACTTTTTTGCTCCAAATAATTAAAAATAAAAAGCACACCTATAATATTGCACAAATATGTGCAATATTATAGAAAATCTTGTGTGAATCTGATGTGAACTGAATAAATTACTTACGAATTTTATCGAGTTTATATAACGAAATTTTTATTTACCTACAATTGTTCTGTATCTAAAAATTTACCACGAAATTAAAATAAATTTACTTAATTTGGTCGAAGATAGTCTGGTTGTATTTATTTTGCTGTTTATCTAATATTTTGGATTGTTTTTGCATTTGTTCAAATGTTTTCAAAACTTTTAGAACAGATGGAATTTCGCTCGTTATTCATCATCAACTAAATGATGTAAACTTCTATTCCCGAACAAAATTGTTTAGTTTCTTAAAACTTTATTGACAAAAAAAAGTTGCAAACTATATATTTCGTATAAGCTTTGCTGAAACATACATATTTTGAAAGATTTCTATAGTCATGTTGGCGCAAAAGATAGGAACTGCTGTTAAAGCTTAATGATGCTAATAAAACTTTAACCACTTTAAATTGCAAAGGTTCAATATTAAACATTAATCTATGTATTACCAAATATAATTGTTTCTATATTTGCAATGATATGACATCGAAGCATTTCCTAATTTTCCAAGTTTGGTTAACATCGAATATCAATAAAGATCTTCGTTCGTATATAGAAGTTAACATCATTTAGTTGATGATGTATAACGAGCGAAATTCCATCTGTTTTAAAAGTTTTGAAAACATTTGAACATATGCAAACATAATCCAAAATATTAGAATAAATAGAAGTAGGAGTAAAAATAAATACAAACAGACATCTTCAAACAAAATAAGCGAAGTTGTTTTAGTTTAGCACATCGTAGGTAAATAAAAGTTTCGGTATATAAACTCGCCAAAATTCATAACTAAATTATTCAGTTGATATCAAGCTATAAGTTTGTAAGTAAAAAAAAAAGTTACAATGAAATTCACCGTTTTAATAGTTCTTCTCGTTGGAGTTGCCGCTGTAAGTATACCCACTATATAAAATACATTAAGATTTTCTAGAATATTGTACATATTTTAGGCCTACGGTGCCCCCGTCCCCGAACTCGGTTTTTGGGATGAAATGATGGGATGAAATTATGGTGCAATACTGCAGGGATATTGAATAATTGAAATGCACATTTTGAACTACATGCATCTTTTAATTGTTCTTTAAAAATATAACCTAATCGTATTTGAAATAGTATTTGTTCCATTTGATATGAATAAAATTTAATAAATATTATTTTAACTGGAATGGAATTTTGAGAAATATCCTCGATCGAGTATATAAATAGTTAATATCCCAAGTATATAAATAGTTAATATCCCAAGTATATAAATGTATAACAAAAGCTTGATGATTTGCGGATCAATTGCGAGCTCGGAGTTATTCTGACTTATCCGAAATTGAAACATAAAGTTACAGAAAAATGCCAGTCAAAATTTTGTTTTTATGTAACTATTGTGAAAGGCTTTATTTCGCACTCTTATGCGGCACCCTCATCACTAGAAATAATATTTAGCGATCAGCCAATCATTCTCAATACTAATTTATACTATATATTTTTACGTAATGTGTGACTATTGTAACAACCTGTGATAAATTGTATGCATAGCTGTTTATTTAACTCCATTCAATTCCATTATGTGTTGCAACCAGCGTTGTGTCGTATTGTCTACATGGCGTAATAAATACATTGTCTACACGTGTAGACAATGTATGTCGAAAATTAAATAAATCACGTTGACAATGTCGAGAATGTCGACAATGTCGAAAACTAATCATAATCATCAGATATTAACAAAACAATAATATTTATTAATTTATTTTAGATTGTTTTTGTTTATTACAAAATGTTTAAACATAAATAATGCATAATTACATAAAAATAATAGTAGCTATCGAATCCAAGTTTGATTAAAGATGAGTTTAGATTTAATTTCAAGTAAGCAACGCATATATAATCTGACTTTGCATTACTGTGTTAAAAAATTTCGCTAACTTAAATTTATACAAAAAAAACAAATCAATTCACCTTTTTGCCCCTCCCTCGGCCTCAAGTAAAGAGAATAACAACTGCGGTTTAATTTTTGAATAAAGAAAATTTAGTGTGACCGTGAGACTCCTGATATTATCGTACATACTTTATGTGTTGGAATTATTAAAATGATATATATTTGATAAGGAAAACTATTTGTGTGCCGGAAAAGTGAAAATATAAAAATTTAAACTGACTCATCTATTATATTAATACGGATAATTTAATTAAGGAAATAGATGTAAAAGCCAAGAAATGTTTTACCTATACTGTAAATTTTATATATTAATCACGATGCCAGAATGTCATGACAAAATATGTTTGTATTAAACCGTCATTACACCGTAACAATACAGAACAAAACAGAGAACATAAAATGATTTTACTTACATACATACATACATTTTGGTGTTAATAGTTGTGAGTGTAAAAATACAATTTTGTCATGGCACTCTATCGCCATGACAAAATTTTGCGACTGAAGATCGACCTTAATACTTACACAAACATAATATCTATGGAAAGTTTTGAATAATCATTTCCGTCAGATTTCAGGCAAAAATCATGGGATCTCTTAATTTATACGAAAAGGTTAAGTGGGAAGTTTCGTCCCGATATGCGGGTGATTTGTGTCCCAGTAATTTCGTGACCGGATAATTTATTAAGTTCTTAATTTCATGCTTGAACTAGCGTATCTGCTTTTTGTGTGCTGGTAAATCGACTATATAATCAACATAAGTACATTAGTTTGGTTATGTTGTTAATACGAGATTTGCTTTGGAAAACGTCAAAATTATTCAAATACAAATGAAAATAGCACACAAATACAGCGGTTCTTTTGTACATTCTTATTAAATATCTAGATTAAGGTTGCGCGAGGCGGCAATTGTGTGCTTTTCCCTTTTGTGATTGTAATATTAAGAAATGGCGCATTTCAACAACATGTATGCGAGTACAAACGAAGACCAGAAGCGCGTCATTAATGAAGTCCGAAACGCGCTCGAATCTGAAACTCTGTCATCAAAGGTCTTTTACTTTGACGCTCCCCTTACTTTGAAACATGAGTCTGTTTGTCCCAAAAGTATTGTAGTATTATATTTTTAGTAATTTTTGGGATATACAATTCTTTGTTAAACATTCAAAATGAAGATTTTTCATATTTTTTAAATAATTACCATAAACTTACCATAAAAAAAAAATGTTGTCTCAGCCGCGCTAATGTAAATTTCGGTTCTTCAATGTATTTTGTTGACACAATACACTGACACAACACCACCATGATTAAAGCAAAAACTAAATCATTTCAAAATTTTGCTTGAAGTTGAATATAAAGCAGAGCAAACTGAAGCTGAATAGCTGAATACCACTAGATGTGCAGCGCAAAACTATCAACCATTTGATCATTGGCATATTTTCTTGAAGAAACCTAAAGCAAAATGCTTTATTCTCAACAAAATACAGCTGTTGTCTTCGTCAAATGCTCAGTAAAAAATTTCTGTTTTCCCAATGGAATATAATAATCGCATAAAACTTTACCTATCTAATTACTTATGGTATTATGACACTGGATGTTTTTCAGTGTCTGAAAAATCCAAATGAAATGAGAAAAATAATATGTATACAAAATATTAATAAGCGTGAGTGTATGTATACAATATATCAGGAATTTTGTATAAAAAATTGAGCAAAAAAAGCCGCCCAAGGAACAGTTCTAGCAGTTTAGAATTATTTTGTTATATTTTTTTTGACATCTCCGACTTTTTTTTTGATCAAATACAGTCAAAACGAATAGTTTTATGCAAATACAACAAAAATATTGTATTCTAAAACTATTTGAAGTGATTTGACAACCGTTTCAAATAATTTTTAACATTTTTATTGGTACCCAAAATGTTTGTTTACCAACAAAATGAACATGACATTTGAAAAATTGTGTTGTCTCGTTCGTTTTAATTGTTTGTGTCCTAGTCATCGTTTATTTTTTTTACTGCACTTTTTTCAAGCCAGTGTCATAATACCATTAAAATTATGTTGGTTGCAAACAAATAATTTTTAATAGTTGGCCAACATGGGCTTGTAGGGTATGCTATCAAGCAATGTTAAACGGTTTTGCCGTTTTCAACTACTAGATGACACCCAAAACAATTTTGATATTATAATTTACATCAGAATCTACTTAAATATAAGCCCTGCTAACTCCACACATATGAAATAAACAATAACTAACTAAAGATGTATTGGTATTTTTTTTCTATAGTAAAAATTCAAATTTACGTTGCACTGTTACTTGTTAGTGTAAGCAACACACTCTTTGGTAGGCTTTTTTTAAATATGTATTAATCAATAAGAGTTTGCGCAGGATTATATTTAAATAGATTCTGTTTATATGCATTATTGTTATTGGTAAAAGTAATCGTTTTACTTAGAATTTATTCTACATTATATTACAATTGTTACAAATTTTACGTATTATATTAGAACTGATTTGTGTTTCTCGTTGGTTTACACGAACGAAAAAGAAATCCGTTTAAAATGTTTATATATATTGATTTCGGTCAATATCTTCAGATATTAAAATCCTATTGCAGCTTCAACACGCACAATCATCTTGATTCGTAGGTAAGTAAAGTAAATAGTTACATATTTATTTGGCTACTGCCCTGCCGCCCGAGTTAAACTACTTTAGCCGTCTCCCAAAACAATTATTTGGATAATTTTTATTCTTATGAATAATTTAAAATAATAATAAAATTGAAATAAATAAGACGTATTCCCAAATGAAGGTCATATAACGAAGAATAATGAATGACTCATGCTCATACATGACTCTCTCGCATGGCTCATTATAGAATTGTACCAGAGGGCTGGAGTAACATTGATGCGTATCATCTCTGAGATGATTAGTAGATGACATTTTATATATGAAACGTATATTACAAGCCTCAAAAGATTACTATGTGACTTTCTATTCATTACTTTGACTCGTTCTCAACCTGAAATTGATATCAAATTATAGAATTCAAATTCGAACAGTTGTATGTGGTGGCGCAAATTATTAGGCTAGTTGCACATTTCAGCTAAACGCCAGAAACGTAGTTTCTATTAGCATAGTTTATTTCGCACAGACACAGCTCATTTCGCTGTACATTTGAGCTAATTACATCGCTCGCACATACATTTCAATACAAGTAAAATACTATGTCTGCCAAATTATTGTTAGAATCACATAGATGAGAACAACAATACTCAAATGTCATCCAAATTTCAATACATTTTAAATATGTACAGGGCTGGGATGTACTAACATCACTATTTTTCGATATTTTAACGAAGTCTGCGATTCTTTTTGCTAGAATTAATGTGACTTCTGTTTCGTTTATCAATTATTTCTTCCCAATTGCTATCACAACCTATTAGAATATATTTGAACAATATCTAGCTATTTCACTTATTTTCATTCTAGAATCGAAAATAAATTATTTGATGATAGAAACGCAGTAGAAATCACAATGTTGCAATATAGCAGGCTGGTAAATGATATAAAAATTGAAGCAGAGAAATAAACTTCGATAATTGATCGAAAATTGCTGATGTTAGAACATCCCAGCCCAGAATAATAGCAATGTATGTGTGAGCGATATAGCTCACTTTTGCAATCCAAAGCTAACCCGAGCTAAGTTAGTTTTCATCGCTCAAAATAGAAAAACATAGCTCACATAGTTTAGCTCAAGTGTGCATCTTTCTATTACAACTCTTTATTGATATGCAAGAGCGATGAACTTAGTTCACATCGCTTAGCTTAGCTTAGCTGAAATGTGCAACGAGCCTTAATGTCCTGCATTGCAATATGTCATTAATTATTTTCGGTCGACTCGACATGACTTGATGTTATACCTAATTTCGACACAATTGGCTAAACTAATTCAGGAGAAGTTCGTGAAATATAAAAACAGTTGACATTAAAATAAAATTTCTAATCTGTGTGTCTAGTTAATATGTTAATTTATTTAGTATAAGATTGATATACATTAACTGAAAAGTCATCGAAAAGAATCCTCGTAAATTAAATTTTCATCGGCGTCGTAGTGAAAAGAAGCAGAAGCTTAAATATTTAGCTTAGTAAATTCAGTTTCATTAAAGCACACAGTATGTTATAATAAATTAAACAGTTTGTAATTATAAAGGTTAATATGATTTATTTAAATGAACTGTAAAATTTAACAATGCCAAAAGAGAAGGATCAGTTTTTCTGTTTGTAATGTGCTTCTTTTAATGAAAGGCAATTTAACATATGTAATTTATATTATGGTTTAAAATGATTTCCACTTCATATGTCAAAAACTAGCATAATATTCAATACGATATTAAGTTTTAACTGCGAAAATTGGATTAATATGTTATTATTATATACAAATAAAAATATAAACCAATATAATATTCTACAATTTTCTACCAATAATCTACATTCTCGACATATTCTACGCCAATTGTCTACATTGTCGACACCAAAAGCAATTGTCGATACATTATCGACGCCATGACGCCGAAAATTCCCAAAGACGCGTAGACGCACAACGCTGGTTGCAACTCGTGCAAAAACATTTTTCTGCTACATTTACGGACATCGTTTCATGCAATCTTTGAGATTGCCAATTTTATTACGATTGTAGATGCGCTTGACCGTGCTGCTATTAACTCAAATAAAAAATACACCAGCATTTGCTTTTTCGGCAAACGGCTGATTGGTTGTCCGACGCTCCACATTACCGAAGAGGATATGTAGCCAAGTTTCGTATTTTGTGCGAATAGTGAGCTGTTAACGGCACTGATGCAACCATCCTTGTGAAGCATCCCGATGACGTCGGCTCCGAGTAGAATGTCTATCTTGTTCGGTCAATAGTAATGAGGATCGGCAAGTTTCAACTGATTCAAGTGTGGCCACCGATGCGTGTCAATTGGTTGAGATGGTAGCGTGCCTGTGCTCTTCTCGACGACGAGGGCTGTGACCGAGATGGAAAATGTTGAATCAGTTCGAAAGTGTAAGACGAAGTCGGTTATTGAACCGTGACGTGGGCGCTTCGTTCGCACAGATTCCACTGATCGTAACTGCTGCTGGTATTCTCGCTAATTCGATGCGATTTGCTGCACTCTCCGAATAGAAGCTGACCTGAGATCTCGAATCCAATAGAGCTCGAATGACAAATTGCTGTTGCAAGCAGAACATCCCTGAATGGCGATGCGACATGGTTCATGATGGCCGAAGTGGGTGTGGATTCGACGGATGATGATTCAGTGTTTGGATTCGATATGTGTAATAGCGTGTGGTGTCTTTTGTTGCAAACCCGGCATAAACTGGATCTGCAACTCGAACTGGTGTGGCCCTTGCGCAGGCAGTTGAAGCACAACATCTTTGATCGGACGAGATTTGACCGTTCTTCGAATGTAAGAGGTTCGAATTGATCACACTGGAACACGTTGTGATTTCTAGCACAAACTTGATACGTGCACGTGATACGATAGTCCGATGTGACGACGAGTGTAGGAGTTGAGTGCGCGATAGGTTTGCAAGGTGCTCGAGTGCGCAACGAAAGAGATGATGACGGAACATCGTTGTGTGGCTCCAATTGTGCCTTGTTCATGGAAATCATCTCAAGTGATTGCCATCTGGTGCTCAGAAAATCGATTAGCTCTTTGTATGATGGATATTGTGGTCGAGTTAGTGACATTTGCGATGGGTTTCTGGGTACAGTTTATCTGCGATGATGTTCACTAATATGATGCCCCAAGTGGTGACTGGTACCGCTAAGACCTGCAAGCTGCGAACGGTGTCGGTCGCAGTATCGATTCAACTTGTAGACTAGACATTGTTCTGAACCTGCGTAAATAATTGTCGATGGTGAGCCGCCGGTGGTTATATCGATCTCGTAAAGGGCTAACCATAAAAAAATTATAAAATTAAAAAAAATTAAAAATTTTGACGACACTAATTTTTAATGACATTCCAGCCATACTAAACGTAACGAGTATGCCGTAAATATTGTAGAATATTGAATGACAACTATTTGTTATAGTGACAACTGTTTATTGTTTGTTGTTTTTTTAGGTAGCACGATACAAATTTTAATTTTTTTTACGTTTGAACGCAAAATTTCGCTCCAATAATTTTTATTAAGTGACAATTCATATTTAACGAAGCTTCGTTAAATTTTTTAATTTAAATTAATTTTTCCATGGGCGAAAGCACAGAAACGGCATTTCACGTAAACATAATTTTTTTAAAGTTACGTTTATAATTTTTTTTAATTTTTGTATGGTTACCCCTTAACATGTGCCATGCTTCATCATAATTTTCGTTTGTTATGCTTACGGATTTGAGCAGCGATGGTGCGTTCCCGGCCAGATTCGCTTTTAAATAATGTAGTTTTTGCGAGTTGGTCAGCTGCTTGTGGTTGTGAATGAGATCGACGAATAAATTTTCGAATTTGGTCCATTTTGTGTAATCGCCATCGAATACTGGTACCGAGATTTGGGCCAGCTTCGTGTCGAACGACTGTTGTACGAGAGCTTCCTTGGCATCACCTTGCGAGTTCTCGCTCGTGGCTACTAACTGTCTTTGCAGTGATTTGAGTTTTGAAGTTGCTGCGAGGTAGTAGTCGTCCACTTGGTAGCGGTTCCCGTACTGTCCCTCGAGCTCTTTATCACCGCACACGGCTTCGATTTCATCCTGTACTCCGCAAAATTCCTTGTACCGGGACGCCACGAGATCGATTTGGGTCTGTACTGCTTCTTTGAATATCCCGGGCGTGTTGATTGAGAACTCCTTGTTCTTCCGTACAGCTCGCTCAAGCGCCCGTTGTAGCGATGCCTGTTTGATGCGGGCTGACATTGTTGCACCGAACGTTGTTGGTTTGCCACCAGAATGTCACTTAACACTGATACGAGCCACGCGCACTTCACCGAGAATTCAAGTTTCTTACCCGCGAATGTTGATTGTTGCTGTAGCACGGCACGAGCATCCGGCTCAAAGGACCATAAAATGTTGAAGCGAATTAAGAAAACTATTTAATGCTAGTGAAAACAAACTGTTTTATTATATAATTTATCATTTATATTTTGTTGTGCTCGTGCTGCGAGCTGCTCGAAAGCTTTGACAAGAAGGAATTTTGATTTACGTCATCGTGTTGATTTGACATTCTGAGAGTTGTCCGATGCGATGGTGTTGAGTTGCCCGATGCGATGAGGTTGGTTGATGAGTGCCCACCAGTAGATGGTGGCACTAATCGACGAGGATACGTGACGATGAATGTCAACTCCAACAAGTATTAAGGTTTTCGAAAATCATAAATGCTAATCTGATATTTATTTAATTAAATATAACAAACCAAACCCTTTTTTTCATTTAATATGAAATACAATGTTGAGCAGTTTAAGTTAAGTATAAAATAAATATTTATATATTTTAAGAATTAAGAAATGTTCATATAGCAATAGCAACTTCATAGAATACAATGTTTCTATTTATACACTGTCGGGAAAATGGGTGTTGGTGATGACGGTGAAGTATCCGGGATACGTATAACTCGCGTTGTGACGGTAGCACATCGGTAGCACAGTACTTTTGAAAATCGTTTGCTGTTCAGATATTACTTGTTGTTGGTGGAATGTGAACCTGTACATGGATGAAATTGTCTGATTCAGATTTTAATCGTAATTTTTAAAATCATTTAAAATATTTAAAAATTATACATTCAAGTATCTTTTAAAAATGCGAAACAAGATTATCTATGCAAGATTTGTTATCTTAAAATAAGAAATGATTAATTTTGCTGAATAAAAACAGTTATTAGAACAACAAAATTGATCCGGCATTCTAGTGGTCCAATAAAACTGTAAATTACCCAAGACGGTTGATAAAGATCGTTTAAAGTTACGTAATCTGCCAAAACAAAAAATGTTAAAGAAACAGTAAAATAATCGGATTAATTCGGATTCCGACCAAAACTTCTTGATACCTCTAAAGTTTATGACAAATTATAATTTTTAAGTTTCACACCGCCCTTGGATGAAAGAGGCCTATCTAAAATATTTTGAAAAGAAGAGCTCCAACGATTTTTTAAACCAAATCAAATAATTTCACTTAGCTTCCATACAAAATTTTGTACACTTGTAGCATGCTTAAATTTATATATTTTTAGATATCAGTAGAGCTTCTAAAATAGTCCATCTTGATACTCTACTGTCCTAATTAAGCAAATTGCAATTAACCAAAACAATTTAATTGTTTGAAACATACATTAAATGTGAGGAACAATTTTATTATGGTAATGAAGTTTCTAGTAGCAAGCAATACGTTTGAAATGTTGTTCCTGAAGGTTCAATTTTATCGCTCTCACTATCCAACTTATTTATAAATCATACCTGTCATCCAAAGATAAATTAAGCCTTTAACTGTATGCCTGTGGACGGTGGATCGGCGCTGAATTCTGCACTCAATCAGGGGGGTCTTAGTTGTGTTTATTAACATCACCGATTGTAATCGACGATGAAAATTCGATTTGCATCTAGCCTCTGATGGGATTCGAACCCAATACCTCCCGGCCCAAGTGCCGATGCTTTAACAACTGCACCACTTGTCCGATCATGTGCTTCTAACATCAACAAATAATATTTTAATAAATAGTAAAATTGGTTCGAGAATATAAGTTTACGAGACGATGAATAAAGAAAACAGTTCCATCTGTAGTTTTAAAACAATTTTGAAAATATTTGAACAACTGAAAAAATAATCCAAAATATTAGAATAAATAGACGTAGGAGTGAAAATAAATACAACCAAGACTTGTTCAAATAAAATAGGCAAATTTCTTTTAAATTCGTTGTAAATTTTTAGGATGTATAAGAAGTTGGCCCGAAATTTCCATCCCGAAAAGGCTTTTTTCCATATAGTGTGTGTCTTTGCTAAATCTCATAAAAATAATTCCATCCCGAAAATTTTATTGTTAAATTAAAGAAAAAAAATAAATACTTAGCCCGAATAAATTGTAAAATTATATTACTGTTTGCAGAAAAAAAGCTTCACAATCTATTAATAAATTACATCTACTTTCTTGATCAACCCGAAAACACTTTTCTATACATTTTTCAGATGAAAATATGTTCATTATCAAATTTGCTGGTGCCGTACACAGAGATGACCCCCCCCCCCCCCTGGGGGATGACCCCCTGGTATATGAAGTTAGGTGTGCCAATGTGCATAGAACTTATATTCAGTCGCCCATTTGAAAATCACGAGGATTGATGGTGAATATTGATCATCCCGAAACCCACCTTTTTCTATACATTCTTCAGTTGAAAAATATGTTCATTACTAAATTTTCTGGTGTCGAACACAGAGATGACCCCCTACCTTTGCATATGGAGTTAGGTGTGCCAATGTGCAAAGAACTTATATTCAGGCGCCCATTTGAAAATCACGAGGATTGATGGTGAATATTGATCATCCCGAAACCCACCTTTTTCTATACATTCTTCAGTTGAAAATATGTTCATTACTAAATTTTCTGGTGTCGAACACAGAGATGACCCCTCTCTTGGCATTTAGAGTTAGGTGTGCCAATGTGCATAGAACTGATATTCAGGCGCCCATTTGAAAATCACGAGGATTGATGGTGAATATTGATCATCCCGAAACTCACCTTTTTCTATACATTCTTTAGTTGAAAAAATGTTCATTTCCAAATTTCCTGGTGCCGAACACAGAGATGACCCCCTCCCTTGGCATATAGAGTTACGTGTGTCAATGTGCATAGAACTTATATTCAGGTGCCCATTTGAAAATCACGAGGATTGATGGTAAATATTGATCATCCCGAAACCCAAGCTTTTCTATACATTCTTCAGTTGAAAAAATGTTCATTTCCAAATTTCCTGGTGCCGAACACAGAGATGACCCCATCCCTTGGCATATGGAGGGAGTTAGGTGTGCCAATGTGCATAGAACTTATATTCAAGTGCCCATTTGAAAATCACGAGGATTGATGTTGAATATTGATCATCCCGAAACCCACCTTTTTTTATACATTCTTCAGTTGAAAATATGTTCATTACTAAATTTTCTGGTGTCGAACACAGAGATGACCCCCTCCCTTGGCATATAGAGTTAGGTGTGTCAATGTGCATAGAACTTATATTCAGGTGCCCATTTGAAAATCACGAGGATTGATGGTGGATATTGATCATCCCGAAACCCACCTCTTTCTATACATTCTTCAGTTGAAAATATGTTCATTACCAAATTTCCTGGTGCCAAACACAGAGATGACCCCTCCCTTGGCATACATAGTTAGGTGTATCAATGTGCATAGATCTTATATTCAAGTGCCCATCTGAAAATCACGAGGATTGGTGGTGAATATTGATCATCCCGAAACCCACCTCTTTCTATACATTCTTCAGATGAAAATATATTCATTTTAAAATTTCCTGGTGCCGAACACAGAGATGACCCCTTCCCTTGGCACATGGAATTAGGTGCACCAATGTGCATAGAACTTATATTCAGGCGCCCATTTGAAAATCACGAGGATTGATGGTGAATATTGATCATCCCGAAACCCACCTCTTTCTGTACATTCTTCAGTTGAAAATATGTTCATTTCCAAATTTCCTGGTGCCGAGCACAGAGATGACCCCCTCCCTTGGCATATGGAGTTAGGTGTGCCAATGTGCATAGAACTTATATGCAAGTGCCCATTTGAAAATCACGAGGATTGTTGGTGAATATTGATCATCCCGAAACCCACCTTTTTTTATACATTCTTCAGTTGAAAATATGTTCATTACTAAATTTTCTGGTGTCGAACACAGAGATAACCCCTCCCTTGGCATATACAGTTAGGTGTTACAATGTGCATAGAACTTATATTCAGGCGCCCATTTGAAAATCACGAGGATTGATGGTGAATATATATCATACCGAAACTCACCTTTTTCTATACATTCTTTAGTTGAAAAAATGTTCATTTCCAAATTTCCTGGTGCCGAACACAGAGATGACCCCCCTCCCTTGGCATATAGAGTTACGTGTGTCAATATGCATAGAACTTGTATTCAGGTGCCCATTTGAAAATCACGAGGATTGATGGTGAATATTGATCATCTCGAAACCCACCTCTTTCTATACATTCTTCAGTTGAAAAAATGTTCATTACCAAATTTCCTGGCGCCGAACACAGAGATGACTTCTCCCTTGGCATACATAGTTAGGTGTGTCAATGTGCATAGATCTTATATTCAAGTGCCCATCTGAAAATCACGAGGATTGGTGGTGAATATTGATCATCCCGAAACCCACCTCTTTATATACATTCTTCAGTTGAAAATATATTCATTTTCAAATTTCCTGGTACCGAACACAGAGATGACCCCTTCTCTTGGAACATGGAGTTAAGTGTACCAATGTACATAGAACTTATATTCAGGCGCCCATTTGAAAATCACGAGGATTGATGGTGAATATCGATCATCCCGAAACCCACCTCTTTCTATATATTCTTCAGTTGAAAATATGTTCATTATCAAATTTCCTGGTGCCGAACACAGAGATGACCCCCTCCCTTGGCATATAGACTTACGTGTGTCAATGTGCATAGAACTTATATTCAGGTGCCCATTTGAAAATCACGAGGATTGATGGTGAATATTGATCATCCCAAAACCCACCTCTTTCTATACATTCTTCAGTTGAAAATATGTTCATTACCAAATTTCCTGGTGCCGAACACAGAGATGACCCCTCCCTTGGTATATGGAGTTAGGTGTGCCAATGTGCATAGAACTTATATTCAAGTGCCCATTTGAAAATTTCGAGGATTGATAGTGAATATTGATCATCCCGAAACCCACCTCCTTCTACACATTCTTCAGTTGAAAATATATTCATTTTTAAATTTCCTGGTGCCGAACACAGAGATGACCCCATCCCTTGGCATATGGAGTTAGGTGTGTCAATGTGAATAAAACTCATAATCAGGCGCCCATTTGAAAATCACGAGGATTGATGGTGAATATTGATCATCCCGAAACCCACCTTTTTCTATACATTCTTCAGTTGAAAATATGTTCATTACCAAATTTCCTGGTGCCGTACACAGAGATAAACCCCTCCCTTGGCATATAGAGTTACGTGTGCCAATGTGCATAGAACTTATATTCAGGCGCCCATTTGAAAATCACGAGGATTGATGGTGAATATTGATCATCCCGGAACCCACCTCTTTCTATACATTCTTCAGTTGAAAATATGTTCATTACCAAATTTACTGGTGCCGAACACAGAGATGACCCCTCCCTTGGCATATAGAGTTAGGTGTGCCAATGTGCATAGAACTTATATTCAAGTGCCCATTTGAAAATCACGAGGATTGATGGTGAATATTGATCATCCCGAAACCCACCTCTTTCTACACATTCTTCAGTTGAAAATATATTCAATACCAAGTTTCCTGGTGCCGAACACAGAGATGACCCCCTCCGTTGGCATATGGAGTTAGGTGTGTCAATGTGCATAGAACTTATATTCAGGCGCCCATATGAAAATCACGAGGATTGATGGTGAATATTGATCATCCCGAAACCCACCTTTTTCTATACATTCTTCAGTTGAAAAAATGTTCATTACTAAATTTCCTGGTGTCGAACACAGAGATGACCAGAGTTGAAGTTAGGTGTGCCAATGTGCATAGAACTTATATTTAAGTGGCCATTTGAAAATCACGAGGGTTGATTGTGAATATTGATCATCCCAAAATTCACTTTCTATACATTCTTCAGTTGAAAATATGTTCATTACCAAATTTCCTGGTGCCGAACACAGAGATGACCCCCTCCCTTGGCATATGGAGTTTGGTGTGCCAATGTGTGCCAACATATTTTCAACTGAAGAATGTATAGAAAGTGGTTTTTGGGATGATCAATATTCACCCTCAATCCTCGGGATTTTCAAATGGGCGCCTGAATATAAGTTCTATGGACATTGGCACACCTAACTTCGTATGCCAAGGGAGGGGTTATATCTGTGTTCAGCACCAGGAAATTTGGTAATGAACATATGTTCAACTGAAGAATGTATAGAAAGTGATTTTTGGGATGATCAATATTCACCATCAATCCTCGTGATTTTCAAATGAACACTTGAATATAAGATCTATGCAGATTGACACACCTAACTCTGTATGCCAAGGGAGGGGTCATCTCTGTGTTCGGCACCAGGAAATTTGGTAATGAACATATTTTCAACTGAAGAATGTATAGAAAGAGGTGGTTTTCGGGATGATCAATATTCAATATCAATCCTCGTGATTTTCAAATGGGCGCCTGAATATAAGTTCTATGCACATTGGCACACCTAACTCCGTATGCCAAGGCATTGGTCATCTCTGTGTTCGGCACCAGGAAATTTGATAATGAACATATTTTCAACTGAAGAATGTATAGAAAGAGGTGGGTTTCGGGATGATCAATATTCACCATCAATCCTCGTTATTTTAAAATAGGCGCCTGAATATAAGTTCTATGCACATTGGCACACCTAATTCCGTATGCCAAGGGAGGGGGTCATCTCTGTGTTCGGCACCAGTAAATTTGATAATGAACATATTTTCAACTGAAGAATGTATAGAAAAAGGTGGGTTCCGGGATGATCAATATTCACCATCAATCCTCGTGATTTTCAAATGGGCGCCAGAAATAAAGTTCTATGCACATTGGTACACCTAATTCCATATGCCAAGGGAGGGGGTCATCTTTGTGTTCGGCACCAGGAAATTTGAAAATGAATATATTTTCAACTGAAGAATGTATAGAAAGAGGTGGGTTTCGGGATGATCAATATTCACCATCAATCCTCGTGATTTTCAAATGGGCACTTGAATATAAGATCTATGCACATTGACACACCTAACTCCGTATGACAAGGGATGGGGTCATCTCTGTGTTCGGCAACAGGAAATTTGGTAATGAACATATTTTCAACTGAAGAATGTACAGAAAGAGGTGGGTTTCGGGATGATCAATATTCACCATCAATCCTCGTGATTTTCAAATGGGCGCCTGAATATAAGTTCTTTGCACATTGGCACACCTAACTCTATATGCCAAAGGAGGGGGTCATTTCTGTATTCGGCACCAGGAAATTTGGTAATGAACATATTTTCAACTGAAGAATGTATAGAAAAAGGTGGGTTTCGGGATGATCAATATTCACCATCAATCTTCGTGATTTTCAAATGGGCGACTGAATATAAGTTCTATGCACATTGGCACACCTAACTTCATATACCAAGGGAGGGGGTCATCTCTGTGTACGGCACCTGCAAATTTGATAATGAACATATTTTCATCTGAAGAATGTATAGAAAAGATTTTTCGGGATGATCAAGAAAGTAGATGTAATTTATTAATAGATTGTGAAGCTTTTTTCTGCAAACAGTAATATAATTTTACAATTTATTCGGGCTAAGTATTTATTTTTTTTTTCTTTAATTTAACAATAAAATTTTCGGGATGGAATTATTTTTATGAGATTTAGCAAAGACACACACTATATGGAAAAAAAGCCTTTTCGGGATGGAAATTTCGGGCCAACTTCTTAAACATGGAAGGAATGCACAAATGGTTAAGTTGGTTCAAAAAACATACAAAAATAAATTTTTGACATCAAACTTTTACCGTAACCACACAATTGTGTTACGGGCAGCTAAAGGGATATGAATACATCAATATTTTATTAGAATCGTGGTTTTAATAAGGAGGTTGCGACTGTAACGTGTTTAACCGTTTGAGTACCAGACGGTATTGAATAAATACTGTCGAAGAATACCAAACAGCGCGATCGCGCTTTCTCTAAATAATTGCGAAAAACTCCAAGCAGCGCGATAGATTGTTTATTTTATATCGATGATCCCAATCGGAGCAATTCGCTGTTTGAATAATACAGTATCGATTAAGATGAGATTGGGTATGTAGGATGGAAATGGGAGTCTTAAATGATTTTTGAAAGAAGTTCTGGAGTATGGCCACCTAGGACGGAATTCGACCAATTCTTAACTGATTATGATGGGATTGGGTATGTTGGATGGAAATGGGATTATTAAATGATTTTTGGAAGAAGTTCTGGATATGGCCATCTGGGACGGAACTCGATCAATTCTTAACGGATTATAATGGGGTTGGGTATGTTGTATAGAAATGGGATTATTTAACGATTTTTGGCCATTTTCCAGAACTTCTTCCAAAAATCTTTAATTATCCCATTTCCATCCATTATTCCCAATCCCATGGCAATCAGTTAAGAATTGAACGAGTTCCAAGTGATCATATTCCAGAGCTTCTTTCCAAAAACATTTAAGAATCCCATGAACGAGTTCCATCCCAGGTGGTTATATTCCAGAAATTCATTCAATAATAATTTAAGAATCCCATTTCCATCCAACATACCCAATCTCATCTTAATCGATACTGTATTATTCAAACAGCGAATTGCTCCAATTGGGATTCATCGATATAAAATAAAACAGCGATATTGCGCTATTTGAGTTTTTTCGCAATTATTTAGAGAAAGCGCGATCGCGCTGTTATGTTACATTGGTGTCGTAAAATTAGGATAGTACATTTTAAAAAAATATTAATAAACAACAGTTTTCAAAAAATTATTCAGTAATAGAACTACAAAACCAAAATTTTCGCTCGATCCAAAGGTATTTAATAGAAAATATTTAAAATCCTTCAGGTGTTCCATAGGCTGCGATAAACGTGGTCTACTTGTTTATAATGTAAATGCAAATTTTAAAAATAAATCATACTTAAACTCAATTAAAAATAAAATACCAACAGAACCAACAAAAAATGTTTCTACTTTATCGCAAAACACACAACAATCGACTATGCGAACAAGGAGAGAATCCTTCACCGTACAATTTTTTGCTTCGCATATATAAACTCCTACTTATAATTTATGGAGGAACACAAACAGCAAGCATGGAGAAGACAAATCATTTAAAAAAATCCTCATTGTGTAATTTTCCAAAACCCAAACACACCATGCCATTCAATTAATTCTAATTACTTATGCACTCAGTCATTTTCATGTTACCTTTTTTTGTTTTGCATAAATATAGATTCTAGATACGGGTACAGAGCACATATTGCAATCTGCATATAATTTATGTATTAAAATGTGTTTTCTCCTTAATGGTTACAGACACACTCGTACTTGTCATAATTGAGATGAACTTAATATTTCTTCCAGTATGAATCACGGATAAAAATATGTTAAAAAAGCTTCATCTAGCTTGAAATAGTAAAACAACACATTCAAAATTTACTATCCAGGTCATGCTAAATTTCTAGTTTATCAAATAAATTTTGACATTCTCTTCAAGAAGTTCACGATATAATTAATTTTTGTATTTATGGATTCTTTGTTTCTAACCACAGTGTACATCAATATTAAAACCACTTAAAATAAATTAAATAATTACCTTTCCCGGATATTCAATATCCTTCTTCGCATATAAACACATTATTGAAACAAACAAATCTCAAGTCCTTGTTATTGTACATGACACTTTGCGTGACCTAAGAAATTATTATTATTTTTTTTTATATAGAGCAGCCAACTTAAGTCAACATAGCTTAATTTATTTTTCTCAACATTATCCGTTTGAAATAAAGTCAATATTATTATGTTGGAAATATAGAGGGGCCCCCTCTCTCCACCCAAAAAATGTATTATAAATAAAAAGCAATTTTCATTATATTATAATATTTCGACAAGGAGATATCGCACTATCGAGAAAAACGTTTATCGCGTTATAATTTTATTAACAAGTTTTATTTAACTTTTAAATAGATTAACGTAATTAAATGTTATTTATTTGTTTACTTAAAATATTTCTTGTAATTTTTATTAAATTTTATAGAAAAAAGTTAACTGAAAGTTAGGTAAAAGCATCAACTGCTTTAGCTTTTATATTGATTTAAAATGTAAACGAATCTTTTGTACCCAAATACCAACCACCAGTGGCACTCCCAAATTCAAATTTAACACCGATAGAAATATTAGTTATACAAATCTTTTGACACAAACAGTTCAAGGATTATTTCGACAAGTGGTCGGGGAGTCGAATTATGACGTTTAAATCTGTGTATCAACCATAATACCTTATATTAGAAATTCCGGTCTATGACACCAAAACGTACGTGGTATATCACTCTGACAAATATTCCTAATTTAAGGTGGAATCTATCGTGTCAAGCTGCATGTCTCGGTTGTTGAGTTAAATATCGCTATTCAATAAACTGCAGATACCTAGGCCTGGCCTACCGCCTTTTCTGTTCATTAAGGAACCTGTGATATACAGTAGGTTCAAAAGGAGCGTGTACGGCATTAGCTTACTTTTAAAACTATAGGCACAAATATGGGCGGGGCTTAAACCGGTTTTTTATAGATTCCTCTTTGACAATATAAAACAAAAATTAGTTTAACTGCAACTGTTTGGCGGATAACATATATGAAAAAAATGAGTGCGATCTATAAAAAACGATTTCAAGCGGTGTTTTCAAGTGTTCATCCGAAAGGACCCAGAGTGTCGGTTGCAACTGCAGGAAAATATATAAAAAAGTTGAAAACATTTGTGAAGAAGAGGATTACACCTTATTCAATGTATTAAAATGTTGACGATTTGCTAGATAGATGCAAAATCCGAACCACTACGAAAAGGAGGATGACACCATCATACCGTTTAAGGATTTATATAAATTCTAATCTTAATATATGAATATAATAATAAATTTTAAAATTTTTAAGAAAATTCTTTCATTTCATCCAGACTTTATAATACTTACGTTTTTTTGCCCACAGTAGTATGTCAACCTGAAAATGATTTAAAAATGAGGAATATTATTTTATTCAGTCTTTATGAAATTTAGTAGTTTTCGGTATTGCTCTATTCTACCACTCTGCCTCTTTTTTCTTCTCTCCTCCTCTATCGTCGCCTTAAACTGAATATTTATATAGCCTAAGCCAAAAGTATTAGGTACCCAGTGTATATGCAGATATGGCGTACACTTGAAGGTCGCACAGCTGTATCCGCAAAAGTAGAATTTTATCCAGCAATTGTCTTTATTTCCTCAAGCGCGATTGATATAATACCAACAAAGTTTCAATAAATCGTTAAAAATTTACTTTATTATAATTAATATTTATTTCTGAATATTAGTCATGTTCCTCGTTGATCGCCAAAATGTAAGAGACCGTAAAATTAATATAAATTGATAAGTTTTGTCAAAACGAGAAATATAGAGCTAGACTACTAAAGTGCAGCGAATTCAAAATTGTGCGCAAGTGTTGATTTACTACTACTAATTAACATAAATTGCACTCATTCTCAATAATTAATCTAGTACAAATTGAAGAATTTATTACAAATCAATTACATTGATTAAATAATAGTACAGGATCAACCCTAAATCTTGACTAAGGGTAAATTTCATCCCAAACGATTACTTATGGCAAAAACATCGATTTTACAAATATTAATAAATTACTAAAACAGACCACCATCAGATATTGAGTCAAATGGACATTGTGGAGGGCAGATCAACCTTATCCAAATGTGTAATAAATTATCTTTGTATCACGTTACGCGGAATTTTCTCCAAACGGTGAAGGATTCAAACGTCTAATTTAAAGTTCGATTTTATCACCAGACCGGCACCAGATAATGAGTCAAACCTTACTCCTAGAACCTTGTGGAGGGCAGATCAACCTTATACAGGTGTGTAATAAATTGTTGAATGTGATAAAATCGAACTTTAAATTAGACGTTTGAAGCCTTTACGGTTTGGAGACAATTCCATCTAGCCTGACACAAAGATAATTTATTACACATTTGGATAAGGTTGATCTGCCCTCCACAATGTCCATTTGACTCGATATCTGCTGGCGGTCTGTTGTAGTAATTTATTAATATTTGTAAAATCGATGTTTTTGTCATAAATAATCATTTGGGGTGAAATTTACCCTTAGTCAAGATTTAGGGTTGATCTTGTACTATTTAATCAATGTAATTAATTTGTAATAAATTCTGGTGCAAGAACCACCTCGTGATATCGAGGCTACATCAAAAGTTACAATTTTGGCGGTGTAGGTTAAATTATAAGCTAAACCGACCACTCGTTCCTCGAAAACGGTAACTGTAATAAAATTGGGAGTTGTTGTAACAAATTGTAATAAATATGTAACAAATTATAGTACATGTTTCATTGAGGCGGGCTAATTTGGTCGGTGCAGGTTTAGAGTACTTAGGCACCCTACAATTTACTGCATTACACGCATATTCGGTATATTTTTTTATTTATTTATTTAAAGAAATCTATTTTATAATATACATGTATGATTTCATTTCTATGCCTTCTGTTTTGGGGTCGAAGCACTCCCTGCTCTTTCGCGGTTTATTTTTCCATCTTACTTTACGCGTCATTTGCCAAATCGAAGACGTGCAGCTATGGGTCCGATTTTTATCGCCATCTGCAAATTGTATAGCTCCATGCCAGCCAATAATGGTATGGAAGATGGGTCGACCCATGAGTTTTGCACATTCGAGATGAAAAATAAAACCAATTTGGTTGTCTATATTCATATTTTGACTAAAAAATAAAACTTTAATTAATATTTAGTGGGTAGACGTTGTTTAATCACCACATAGCAATCCTTTGGGGCATGCTGCGTGCTAGTTTTGTGCACTCAGCTGCAGTAATGCCATACCACTCATTCGTTGAAGCGTTTTTTTACGATGCTTTTGATGTAATTCTGTGCTCCCGTATCTTGCACTTCAACATACCCCAAAGGGTGTCACCAAGTCACCAAAAGTGCGAGTCAACGACGGCATCAAGACATTTTGTCAAAACGAACATTTCACCGACCTCATCCGCAGCCATGCAGTTTCTGATATTAATACTGCCGCCTCCATATTTGACTTTAGGTATTACTGGCGTTCGGAATATCTAAAATTATTAAATAAACCACTCAATGGTAGATTGAGGGTATTTCATATAAAAGTAAATTAAATAGCTAGTTATTGTTGTTGTTGTTTTAAACCGATTATATAAAAACTTACCTTCAGTATAATGTATTCGTATGGCAGAGCTTTTTTCCTGAACTTTACAGCCTTTTAAGCTAGCTACTGAGTCTTCTTCTTGCCGTTCGAGAACTGGTCAGCTTTCCAAAGTCCTCCGATAGATCTGCAGAGAGTTCAGAAGAAATTTTTTTGCCGTCCATGAGAGACTCTCGAATAAGTTTCCTGTCCTGACGCTCATCAAGCGTTTTTTACCCGTTTTCACTCTTTTTTTGTGAGAACTAGTCTCCGCGAACCTTTTAATAGCAGATTGCATCGCACCTGGGATTTGCCTTTTTCGTGTAGAATCTGGATTTTTATCGGTTTTTCTATACAAAGTTCACTTTTTTTCAAGAGGACTTAAATTTTTTTTTTTAAATGTCATTTCCCAAATTTTGTGCACCAGATGTTTTATGACACTCCAAAATACAATATCTATTTTTTTAAATTAACGTTTAAATATGCTGCTTAGAGTATTTGTTAACAAATAAGTTTGTTTTTTATAGGGGTGCATAATACTTTTCGCCAAGGCTATAAATACGATAAAAAAATTTGCAGCTTACACAGTGGTCCTCCATCCATCTTGATACTTCTCTCTCGCTCAGTAGTTTTGACATCCAATTATATTGATTAATATATAGTTTATGTTTCACCATAATCGAAATGGTATGATGTTTGTTATCATCGTCCTCGTCCATATCAGAATTTGATTTCTAACATCTTCTGGGATTATTAAATCTTCTAAATTCTTCACTTAATTTCAATCATCATGATTTGTAGATTTTTACTGTTACTGATATTGTTATTGTTGATCGTGTTCTGAGCCGATTTTGACGATGGATTTTTTACTGGCGCTACTTTGAAGTTCATTCCATTCCATAACGAGATTTTAACATTTCGTCAAGCAAAAATGCAGAAATATTCATCCGCAACTGTCATCATTATCTGGGATGGCACTATCATTCGAGAAATTACTATGCAAAACTGACATCGATACGTTTTTCAATATAATACTTTTTAGCAACATGTAGTAAGCTCTAATAATACATATATCAAGCCTTCAAGTTGGTCTCGAAAATAATGCTTACTTTTTAAACTTTCAACATAACAAAGCTACTGTTTACCATCATCGAGTGGCTTTTTTGCATTTAATTTCAAATTTGAGGCTATAATTTCTTATCCAGGTCCAATTTTTACTGCTAAAACGTGGCGTTTATTTAGTGTTGCGCTTAGTAGAATTAAATTCTATCCAGTCCGGCGATCTGGAATATAATCGTAGTGAACTAAAATGTAATGTATATTTAATAAGTCAGGCCAAATTCTTGGATATGCAGATGATATTGTGCTTCTTGGCCGAAGACCTAGCGATATCAAAGACAGTTTCATACCGCTCGATCGCTGCGCAAGAAGACTTGGTTTGGAGGTGAACAGCAGTAAAACCAAATATTTAGTAACACCTAGGAACATCTCTACGGCAAATCTCGGAATTGGCGACCACAACTTTGATAGCGTCGAAAACTTTAAATACCTCGGGTCAGTTATAACATCGTCGAATGATATGCAGGCAGAAATAAAAGCCCGAATCGCTGCCGGACAACGAGTTTTCTACGCCAAATCAAAATTATTGCGATCGAAACATCTATCGCAGTCGTGCAAGCTCGCACTTTATAAAGCACTTATAAGACCTGTGCTGGCTTTCGGAAGCGAGAGCTGGATGATGACCACTAACGATTGTAGATTATTATCTACTTTCGAAAGGAGGGTTGCCCGTTCAATCTTTGGTCCAATTAAAGTTGCGAACAACGAATATCGGATTCGTATGAATCACGAAATAAAGCAACTCCTCGGAGGCAGCGATACTATCGGATTCATCAAATCCAATCGAGTGAGATGGCTCGGCCACGTTACAAGGTCTTCCCAACAACGGATGATAAATAAAGTGTTCCACCAACAACCAGCCGGAGTACGTCGTAGAGGAAGACCCCGACTACGCTGGCGCGACGACATCGAACAAGATCTACGAACATTAGAATGTCGAAACTGGAGGACGAGAGCGGTGGATCGAGATGGATGGAGGGCCTTAGTGCAGGCGGCGAAATCCCTTCATGGGATGTGAAGGCCAGAGAGAGAGAGAGAGAGAGAACTAAAATGATATTGAGATATTTATTAAATGTAACTTAGAAAAAAAACACAATTTTCTGGAAGGAAAAAATCACATGGGCTGACAAGCTTTTATGTCGTTTATATCGTGATTATATAGAAGGCGTAACAAGCGGCTGTGATTAAAAATGGTTTATGTTTAAGTAAGGCAACAACTCCTATCGGATGGGTATCTCCAAATTTTTAAAGATATTTTCTTAAAGTGGTTTGCTGTTCCTTTTTGCAATTATTTTGTAAAGTACGAAATTTGCTAAGTCTGAAATTCGGCGTTTCCCGTGGTCCAATTTTAACCAAACATCACTGAGATCACCCATTTTATGAATTTTAGTAAACGAAGTTGAACCGATATATTTTAACTAAACCAAACTTCTCAAAATATTTACAAAAAATGAAAAATCTTCTATGAATCTGCCACTTCCGGTGGGAAAACGAAAAAGCTCGTATGGAAACTATCACTACCGCGGTGGACCTATTTCGAACAAAATTCACTGGGATATTCAAATTTGGGGAATTGGCTTTAGGTATGAAGTTCCCAATCAATCAGTTCATCTGGACCGAATTTTTGTTAAAAAACAGATTTTTATCGTTATTTCTTGTCAAATTTGTGACTGGACCAATATTGTGGCAATTTTAATTTAGAATATTTCAGTTTATAACCGTTTTTTCTCATAAATGCTATACTTTTCAAAATACTTACAAAAAACGGCGAGCTTTTATGGAAGCTGTCACTTTGGCCAAAATTGTTGGCCAAAAGTGGAGAAGACACGCAGTCATTTAGTCTGCACGTAATCACAGAAATCTTTTTTAAAAATCACAGGTCGAGGTCATTCTCGAGGTCGAAAATTTACTTGTTTGACATAAAAGAAAATAAAATGTGTGGGCTGGGAAAAACTACAGTCAGATAAAAACAAATCAATCAAGCATTTAATAATTAAACTAACGTAACAAACTTTAAATTAGTTATTAGAATTTGTACAAATAAGCACGTGAACATCAAACATAAATCTTTGATATTTACAGTACTATGGATTGAGTTTTCCTGGCGTCAAAGGTGGCGTTGGATTGTTACACATCTTTTAACGAGATGAGCGAACACTAAAACATCCAGTTGGTCTGAATCCCGGGACATTCTGATGTTGAAGGAAATTGCAGGGCTGACGAATTATCAAGGTACGTTAAGACTCTGCTTCTGGAAGCAGGAAGACAATGTGTTCGAAGGCCTATTTCTGTGTTGAAAGTAGCAAACCATAGGAAAGCAGTTACTTTGGCAAATACCAGAAGGCTCGCCAGTATGACTGGTAGTATAGCAAAGCAAGTATAGCCTGAGATGAGCTTGATTCGCTTCGAGATCTTAGTCACACTAACGAAGCGTGATTTAGGTAGAATTGTAAGGGTGCTTACTGGACACTGCCTTTTTTCGGGGATCATGCAAGAAGGCTGGGTCTGGATGCCAATGACTTCTATAGAAGCTGCTAGGACCAGGAGGAGGAGAAGGAGATTCTTGTTCACTTCCTATACTTATGTTCTGCGCTAGCTGACAGAAGACATGATCACTTACGCTATGTGAATAGCACTAGATGGGTTTAAAGGGAGTTTAATGATGTCGGATCCTTTGGTATCACAATGGATCAAACTTGGCGTAAGTGTGCCATAGCAACCTCTGAAACCTAGCCTAACCTACATTACTATGAAAACTGTGGTCAATAAATGAAAACATAAAACCACGTACATCAATTATTACTGAATTAATTCCGACATACATGTTATCATATAACTATAGTGTTATTTTAATTTCAACCACAATATATAAAAATAACCAATTTTCACCCACCTTATTTAGTATTTCATATTGATTTTTTTATGTATATCCAATAAAAATTTTAAACCTTCCTTTCGAAGAATTATATACGATTTCGTATATATCGTACACAAATAAAACTTTACTCCGTATAACCTTTTATGACACTTTAATAAGTAATTAATCATAAAATTGCACAAACAAAAAAATAATTCTTTGTATTATTAAAACAAGACAGGAAAATTAAAACAATTTTCTTGTGACCTTAATTACACATGTTCATGTTAATTTATTATGTGGCATTAGCGATGTTAACCGTAACCACAATTAATAAATTTAAAATTAATTTCCCATTATCGGAAATATCCGTATCCTTCATTTCATCCCAATTAACCATTTTTTGAAATTCAATCATGGTACTGGTTGGAAGAGCAAATTGTGAAAGTATTCTTCGCCATTCCAAAAATCTGTCAGTACTTTTCCGTCCAGGATAATGACCTAGTCCCATTTATCTGGGCGTAGTAAGTTGGGGAAATTAAAATTTTAAAAATTCAGAACGGAATGAGTTTGAGACTTTTGGTTAAAACCGTCTATACGAGTACCCCCGTGTGGTTTTATGAAAATCTTTCATTGTTATTTCCTTAAAGAGGGAGGAATATACTTTTGTTTGAATGCAAATTTTGCTAAGGTTTTCACAGTTTTAAGAAAATCTTCTATCTACTATATACGATACTATAGTGAAAAACGCGTACTTATTTATATTGTGAGGAATTTTTGCGGACTTTTGGTTTTGTTTCACACTAATTCTGACATAGTCTGCAATACTACAAAACTGTTTTATAACTATTTCTGATGCGACTACATACTTAAACCCCTGTTACAGTAGGCGAAAACAAAATCGATAATATCCTTGCTATCTCAGCCAAAAATATGCTTCAGCTAAAAGGCATCAGTCGACATTTTTCAGCTGAAAGTTTTTTTGTATACCGAATAAATATTTGTGTTGTCAGTGTCATGGTTAAAAGGTTGATAAAATGAAAGGTTTTAGCGATGGTTACCTATGGAAAAAATTTAAGTTCACTGTTCGTGTGGAAATCTTGGGTAAACTTGTTTGAATATATCGTGCATACAAAATTTGAAAAATTTCTTAACAAGATTTCTAATCAAACGAGTTTTCCCAGTCTTTCCACATGAAGTCAGCTGATTTTTTTTTCATATAGGTAACCATCACAAAGACCTAATAAAGTAATTTTCTCTAAGATCTTTCCATTCACCTACTTTTACCACGAAATTTTAAATGTAGCATTGAACAGGGTAACTAGTTTGGGCAATCGGCCCGGTCAAGACATCTGGGAATGACCAATAGTAAGTAACACAATGGGCGCTTTCAGGTCCGCCAACTGTTGGCAACATGATGATTTTACTGATTTTGTATGTATTCTTGGTCGATCTTTATACCTTTTTTATATTGGGCTGGAATACTGACAAGTCCTAATTTTTTGATTTGTGAATATTAGGTTATCGACTCATAAGATTTCGTTGTTATACTGTATTAAGAAGTTAACTTCCATATGTTTGCTCTTTTTGTTTACTAAAGGATCTACTAAAGTTGTTTAGATAGATTGTGGTATCGTTCAGAGCCTCGATTATTTTATTTTTGTTATGACCCTAATGCTTCACCAGCACTTGTAACACAATCAAATGAAAATGATGCTGCAATTTTTAATTTATTGTATCATACAGGGGGATGGTACTGTTAATATTTATTGTACCATACAGGAAGGTGGTACTGGCATTTTTCACAAACTAACTACAACGTATCGGCATAGTTCAACCCCCAAAAAGCTACCCCTAAGGGGTGCAATTCTTCAAAAACTATATTTTGGACAAAATTCGATCATAATGCATCGAACTTCCTTCCTATACAAGAAATAGGTCTCCGTGAATTTATTACAACAGCCCACACCCATAAAAATGGAGGTTGTAGGAAGAAATTTCGATGCATTATGGTCGATTTTTGTGGGTGTGGGATGTTGTCATAAATTCTGGGATACCTATTTCTTGCATAGGAAGGAAGTTCGATGCATTATGACCGGATTGAACTATGCCGATACGTTGTAGTTAGTTTGTGAAAAATGCCAGTACCACCTTCCTGTATGGTACAATAAATATTAACAGTACCATCCCCCTGTATGATACAATAAATTAAAAATTGCACCATCATTTTCATTGGATTGTGCTACAAGTGCTGGTGCAGCATTAGCGTCATGTTTTGTTAAATTGATAGTCACATTAAGCGTGTACTCCTTTAATGAGTTGGCTGATGCAGTGGTCACGAGTTATGTCATCTAGGTAGTTCATCTCGGAAATAGTGGTTTCACGGAAAGAATTGCATGTTCCAGTGATTCCAAATAGTTCGTGTTGATCTCCTACGGAATATTCCCATCAATATGGAAAGACTCCTTTATAGTTCCAACCCACAAAAAGAGATGTAAATCAGACGTCTCTAACTATAGGCCAATTGCGAAATTGTCCTGCATCATCAAGTTATTCGAGAGTATTGTGTACGATTCTCTTTACTTCCAATGTAAAACAATTTTTTCAATAAATCAGCATGGCTCCTTAGAGGACGATCTACCACAACCAATCTAACCGTTTTTGCTTCCGACACTTTGAACGTCATGGAAGTTGGAAAGGAAGTTGATGTTATTACCACTGATTTCAGCAAGGCATTTGATAGGGTTTCCCATAAGATAATTTTGTTTAAACTCAGGGCTCTCGGTTTTGGACCTCAATTCTTACTATGGGTGGACTCCTATCTGAGGAATCGTAGTTACCAGGTCTTTAGGTCATCCATATCTGCTCCTTTTATAGCTACTGCCGGGATACCGCAAGGCAGTCCTCTTGGGCCTATTTTTTTCATTTTATCAATTAACGATGTCGATTTCATTACCAAAAACTCGTCAATTTCCATTTATGCGGACGATATGAAAATTTACAGACAAATTTCAAGTTCCATCGATGTTAATTTATTGCAGAACGATCTCAATAACTTCTCAACTTGGTGTACTAAAAATAATCTTGATCTGAATGTGAGTAAATGCCAATTCATAACATATTCAAGAAAACGCGCAAATTCCATTAGTCGAGAGTATACCATCAACAGCGCTGTTGTTGTAAACGTTTTAACCATACGGGAATTAGGGGTAGTTTTTGACCACAAACTTAACTTTAGGGATCACATCGATTTTATTGTCAACAGAGCAAACTCATCGCTTAGATTTGTGAAACGTTGGTCTAAAGAATTTTTGAACCCTTATGTTACGAGGGCTCTATATATGACATTTGTTCGACCCCTGCTCGAGTATGCCAGTCAGGTTTGGTCCCCTTACCATGGAGTACACATACGAAAAATTGAAGCGGTTCAACGTAGATTTTTGCGCTTTGCTCTGTGTGGACTACCTTGGGTGGACGTTTATAGTTTGCCTCCTTATCTCGACCGCTTGGAGCTTATTAACTTGAAGCCACTAAGTAAGCGACGATTCTTATCTGGCGGTGTAGATTCTTCAGCTCTGCTCGATAAGGTAAATCTTAATGTAAATGCTCGCGGTTTGAGAACGATACCAGCTTTTAGAATTGCCCGTCACAGAGCGACCTACGGCCAGAACGAGCCTATGACAAGAATGCTGCGTGAGACTAATAAATATTTCGAACTTTTCGACTACCACATTAGCAAAGTCGCTATTAAGAGATTACTGTTTTCCACCGATCGATAAGGCAATTTTTATTTTATTTTTAGATTAATTTTATTTCTTTTATCTATTTGACTTAAATACTCTATCGAGTATTTATAATTTCTAACATTTGTTTTTTTTTTGCGTCTCTTTTAATTTTATTTTTGCTTAACTTTGTTTTTATATTTTTTTATTTTTTCTATTTTCCGCTTTTAAATTTGCTTGCTCTAAGCAAACCAGCGGTTGGTCTCTCCTTTTTTGCGGCGGGGTATAATTCTCCTAAATTCAGTATAAATAGATTCATCCATTTCAATTTCCTAACAATAGCTCTTTAAATACATTTTTTATTTCGATTAATTGTTAATAATTTTATTTTTCCCGTTTTCTTTCTTTTTAGAATTTTTAATTTAGTAGAATGATATCCTTGTTTATAATTTCCCCGGAATTATATTCAAAAAAATAATAATAATATTGATGGTGACTCCCCGCGTGCGGTCAGGGAGGGGAGATTGGTCGTTGGGAATTATTATTATTATTATTATTGATTAAGTGGGAGTTCATTGTACTCTAAGTGTTTTTATTTGATCGTTGATCTAATGATTACATGTTCACATTCCCGGTTGCTTGTGGCGATTTGTTTGCGCAAATGGCAACGTGTCCATCGGTTTTTTGTTAATTTTACTAAATATAATTTTCGTTTTCCTTATCTGATGTAACCAGATGTAAACTTTATGCTTGGTAAGCTTTGGTGATTTGGTGAAACATATTTTGAAAGATTTCTATCGTTATGTTTATGCAGAAGATAGGAACTGTTGTTAAATATTTTGTCGCATAATCATGCAAATAAAACTTAAGCCACAAAATATTTTTTTTAATTTCTTGCAAAGGGTCAATATTAAAGATTTACTTATTCCCAAGTATTAATGGTTCTAAATTTTCAATGATATGAGCTTATTTTGATGATAATCACTAAAACTTGGATAATTAGATTTCTGAAATTATTTATACTAAGCGAAATTTTGGAGCAACATACACCGAAAGAATATCCTAATTTTCCAAGTTTGGTTGACATCGGATAATAAGCTTAATATTTTACAGCATAAGCTCCAATTTAGCCAAGTACATCTAGCAACAAAAAAAAGATCTTAGTAACGAAACAAACTAGTTCGAGAATAGTATTTACGGGATGATGAATAGGGAAAGAACTTCCATCTGCCCTTTTAAAACAATTTTGAAAATATTTGAACAAATGTAAAAATAATCCAAAATATTAGAATGAATAGACGTAAGAGTGAAAATAAATACAACCAAGACCAGATGATCAAACAAAATAAGCAAATTTATTTTAAATTCGTTGTAAATTTTTAGATACAGCACATTGTAGGTCAACAATAATTTAGGTGTATAAATATGATGTATAAAGCCATTCAAATTTTGTGAACTGCTTGTCTTTCAAATTTATTGACATCGATTTGAATAAGCGGTGATCAGGGGAACCAAGTCTAAAAAATACGCCACATGCTATAAAACTTCCAAGCCTAAGGAGAAGATTAGTTTCTGGGTTGGTTTTGCTGTATGTGGAGGAGCGTTTTCATGCCGCAGTACCACCTTGGACCTTGCTCTGCAAATGGTCTTTTTTCCCCCAGAGCTTAACTTAATTTAATGAATTGGGCCTGGTAACGTTCAGCTGTAATAGTTTGAGCAGGTTCCAGGAGCCCGTAATAAATTACTCCTTTCCAATCTCACCAGATACAAAGAAACAATTTATTGTTTGCTGGCCTCGATCAACCCATTGCTTTCTGCGTTTAGCATTATCATACAAAATCCACTTTTCATCACCCGTAATGTTTTTGTGCAAACAATTCTTTCTTCTGTACAGCTGAAGCAAAAAGAAGAAAGCAAATTCAAGGAGATGTCAACTCTTCGGATTTTGTTTCCTTCGGTAGGCTTCTGAGAAACTCATTTTTCTTTCTTCTGTATTTGGTGAGTAACTCTTGTCTTTCTGCAAGTTCTTTTTGTGTTTGACACGAATTTTCATCCAGTAAAACTTTAAGTTCTTCGGTTTCAAATTGTTTTACTAAAATTGCCATCAATTTCACCGCTTCAGCGAATTTTTTTCATTTGAAAACAGAATGGAATGAAATGACGTAAATGTTGGTTATCGACAAGTTTCTCTTAAAATTAATGCACACGGGACGACATCTTGTAAATGACTGAAACTTATAAAAACAGCAATAACTAAGTCACATATATCCTAAATGGCGGGCGATTAGGATTCGTTGAAGTATATTTTAATGCAACCAACTTCGGGGCCTAGTTCCCACAGTCTATTTCTACAACGGCCCAATTTAACATCAGACCGTGGAACCATTTTAATAAAATAAAAGATTTTTGGGGTAAAGTTTTAAAAGTATTGGAATCAACAAAATGATAAAATGGTTCGTATTGCCCTGATTTAACTCCATCGACGGGATAATCGGGGACGACATCTTACAGAAACTTGGAGCCATTCTCGATTATAAAAGGCTATAACGCTATTTTCAACTACAATTTTAATTTCAATTTCAAATTCATTTCACTCAAGTTCATTGAACTATGCCTTTTATCTCTTGTCTTTGCACGACAACAACGTCCCTGAACATATACGAATACAACCACTCGCTGATGATAGACTGATTTTCACCAGAAATCAACCGCATTACTTGAGAGAGCAACCTAAAACCCCGACTGATTCATTAAGTTCCATATTCCCTACCCAACTACTATTCGAATTTAAAGGTCAAAATACACAAACCAGACGATCAATCGACTGGATTGGGATAGCATGGAAATGCATAGCAGGCTCACCATATGCCACAGACTTGAATAAAATTCTCAATATTCCAAACGAAAATATTAAACCACAATAATGAACAGTATCAAATCTATATCGCCTTAATGAATACTGACTGCACAAACAATTCGGATACAACACAATTGTCGACTCATTACACGAAGACTCAAAAGAACGAATCCAACAAGTACTATTGAACTGGATTGCTATTGTCAAGGAAGAAATCAAAAAAATAATTAGAGCAGCAAAACTGGCAAAGGCTAAAATAATTAACACAAATTTACTAGATAAAATAGAAATCGGACGGCTGATTGCAGAAATCGAAACACCCCATACGCAAATGAACTGGAGGCCAAAAATTCGACCATCCTATATGTAATATCGATATCTAATATTACCTAGAAATCGGACTTCTATTTTATCTAGTAAATTTGTGTTAATTATTTTACCCTTTGCCAGTTTTGCTGCTTTAATTATTTTTTTGATTTTAGAAACTATTAAAAAATACTCGAGAATAAAAGTTTACGAGATGATAAATAACGAAAGAATTTCCATTTGTAGTTTTAGAACAATTTTGAAAATATTTGAACAAACACAAAAGTAATCCAAAATATTAGAATAAATAGACGTAACAGTGAAAATAAATATGTAGAACCAAGACCATATGTTCAAATAAAATTGGCAAATTTATTTTAAATTCGTTGTAAATTTTTAGATGCAGCACATTGTAGGTAAATAAAAATTTCGGTATATAAACTCGCCAAAATTCACAAGTAAATTATTCAGTTCATATCAAGCAATAAGTTTGTAAGTAAAAAAAACAAGTTAACTTCAAATTAAAAATTTTTATTAAATTATTTTAGTTAATTTTTAAAAAAATTCCAAAATTGACGAGTTTTTACTCGTACAATGAATTTTGCCGTTTTAATAGTTCTTCTCGTTGGAGTTGCTGCTGTAAGTATACCGATACACTATATAAAATATACAATACGATTTTCTAGAATATTGCACTTATTTTAGGTCTACGGCGCTCCCGCCCCCGGCCTTTTTGGAGACATAACTGGTTTAGGATATTTACCATTCTAATCTAACCGAATAATTGAAATGTATACAATTTGAAATACATGCATCTATTATTTGTTGTGCAAAAATATAATCTAAACATATTTGAAATAGTATTTGTTCTAATTTGACATGAATAGAATTTAATAAATATTATTTTATATAAACTGAACTATTGAACTTATATTTATGACTGAGGTTTTGGGAAATATTCTCCATTGGATTGCAGTAAACAAATGTATAAGAAAAGTTTAATGTTTTGCGGATGAATTGCAACTTTGGAGTAACTCTGCTCTTATAGACGTCTGGCTGGCCACAAATCTTCTCGAACTCGCTCATCTGAAATTCTCCACGATAAGGAACGTTAGGTCATAAAATGTAAAAGAATTATCAATTTAAGATCGCAATTAGTAACAAGTTGTCTAAAAATGAGTGTGGAAAATATTACACGAGCACAATTGTTGGTTGGATCGGCATATGGTGTGTTAAAGTGAATTAAGAACATAGTAAACATATTGAGTCGAAAAGCTGACATCGTTGAATTTTCACCAATTTACTTATGCTAGAATATGAATAATTAGATCATATGGAATTAGTGAATAAGGTAGAAAACGAATATTTCAATTTACCGCACAATTGCATCGTAAAACCTGATACGTCATTTACAAAAATGTGGGTAGTCTTTGACGGACTTACAAAAACAACGGTAGACTTCTCTTTCAACGCAATATTGATGAATGGCCTCGTTGCTCTATGTGAACTCGCTCTTATTACCGGCATCCTAATGATCAGAGGCTTTACAGGCCCTATTAAAGTTAGACAAAAGTATCTGTCGGTAGCCATTTCATTTTAACAAGATTGGCCCAAATCATAAGACATATAACCATACAACAAATGTATAAATTTTCGAAACTTAGATAGGTGATATTCATGGTTTCGTGCAGGCAGATCATTTTCAAGAAAACTTGTGTGTGATGCAACATCAAGTCGCACAGGAATACGATACCAATTACATAATTATTGATAATTCTCAACCACACATTTAGCAAAAGTTTATGTTTACAAATTATTTTGCTACATTCCCTGTGATTTTTCACTTGCATCAAATATGACCACTTTCCATGACCAATTCACACATTTGCGGCTGTATGTCCTCGATAACTTCACGAATTCCATCTTTAAGGTCTTGAATCGATTGTGGAGCATTGGCCACTCACGCGGCTTTAAAGAAAAAATTCTAAAGGTGTGTTAAATCACAAGCTCGGTGGCCAATTGTGATCACCTTTTCGAGAAATAACATGGCCAGTAAACTTGCAAAACTGCGGTTGTTTCGTTGCTTGTGTGGCACGTAGCGCCGTCTTGCTGAAAATAAACGTCGACCACATCAATATCTTCCAATTCCGGCCATAAAAAAACATTAATCATTGCTCTGTAGCGCAATCCATTCACCGTAACATTTTCACCAGCCTCATTTTCGAATAAGTAAGGTACAATCACACCGCCAGCCCAAAGCCGCACCACACAGTGACACTTTAAAAATGGAGAGGATTCTGCTTATTAAAGTAGCCTTAGAGCGGAAAATAGGCCTCATCACTGAAGATGATTTTTCGATGAAACGTCGGATCATTTTGATGCATTTGAAGGACCCAAACCAGCGTAGATACGACGTTTTTGGTGATTGACTGGCTTGAGTTCTTATGTTAACTGAACTTTAAAAGCCTTAAGACCTACGTATTTATTTAAAATACGGTGTTATGTCTTTTGTCGAGTTCCAAAGATTGACGAGGAATCGACAAACCTGGGTTTTCGTCAACACCACGGGCTAAAGCGCAGCAATATTCTCAGTTGTTCTTGAGCGACGCACACCGTTTCGATTCTTCACATCAGTAACTTGTCCCAACAGCTCAAATTTTTTCACCAGTTTTACTATTTTTCATGTAAAAATTACTGTAAGATCCTAATTTATTGAAAATCTTAAGTATACATTTTAGTTTCCATCAATCATTCCGTCTCGGCTGTGTGAAGGCTCAATTTTTCTTTAAAATTAGTTTTTTTTGTCAAAAATCGTTATTCAAATTTGGAAAACTTTTCTGGGTCGTTTTTGTTGTAAAATTTAAATTTCTTGTAAATCAAAATTTTTTGATTTACAATCTTTTAGTGCATAATCGGTTTTCTAGTAAATGATATACTTTTCAATATATTTGCAAAAAAAAACGAGATACTGCTATGAAGTGTGCCATTGCTGCAGGACCGATTTTGCCACTTATAATAAAAACGTATTTTCAATGGTAGGTTTGCCAGTCATGGAATGAGCTAGATTACACTAAATAAGTAGACTATGATTGTGTTATTAACTATCGGCCATTCCTAGATGTCTTGAACGGGCCAATCTGCCCAAATTAGTTAATTTTTCCAATCTTACGTTTAAAGTGCCGTGGTAAAAGTAGATGATCGGAAAGGTAATTAATAATTATTACAAAATTTGAAAATTTCTCAAAATTCGAAGTTTAAAGTGTCATACTCGTAGTTGGAAAATAGATGAAATGATACGTCTTATAGTGATTGAATAACTTTCGGTTCACTTTTTTCGTAGAAACCCTGGGAAAACTCGTTTGAATATTAAAAAATTTGAAATTAACGGTCTTTCTGATGGGTACTTTTGGAACAAATTTTCAATTTTTGTATGTATGATGAAGGTATGTCATTCAAACGATTTTTCCCAGAGTTTCCACATGAAAAGTGAAATGAATTTTTTTTCATGGGTTACTATCATAGAATCCTATTATTTTATCTACTTTCCATCCATGCCATTAAAAGCGTTGAATTTCTAAAAATTATCAAATTTAATATGTCAAATCAACAAATTTTCCTCAGGCTTTCCACACGAGAATTGACCTAAAAAATTTACCAAAAGTAACCTTAAATAACTCCATTGATTTCATATAAAGGGTTTTCCAATAAGAAGTTTCATTTTGAATAGCCTGCTATTTGGGCAGCTGTCAATTTTGAAGCTGTCATCTTTTGACAAGTAAAAACTATGCCATTACATTTAAATTTGTTACCGGCTGGCTACTGCCATCCTGCAGATATCACTAAGCGCATGCAGAGGCCTCCACGGTGATTTTTGCCGGCTACGTTCTCAGGGAGAAGTGCGAGGGGTCGTGGGGTTTGAGGCATGCATGGCTCCTGGCTTACACCGTGATTAATACAGATAATTTAAATAAAAATAAAACGCAAATAATAATAATAAACCCGGAGTTCCGCCGAAATTCGTCGGCCGGAACCTGAGGAACGAACAACAAAATAATCATAAGAGAGAGAGAGAGGTGCCTTGGTGCGCGCATCCATTCGAACTCAAACAAGGTCGAGCCCTGGTTACGAAATTGGATGCGGGCACCAAAGGACCGCAATCAACACTACACCGACACAGAGGGAGTCTCCGCTCCCATCATACACAACCGAAAAAATTTAATAATTCATTTTATAATTAATTTTTTTTTTTTTTTAAAAAGGAAACACAAAGAAAACAACTTCCCAACAAAAGAAAAGGAGGGAACGAGAGAGAGAGCGAGAGAGAGAACAGCAATGCGCATCGAGCGCGCACCCGCTGTGCGGCGCCCGATTACAAAAATATAAATATTTAAATTTAATAACAAAATTTAAGAGAAAAATATATAAAAAGAAATGTAAAAATAAAAAGGAATAAAAAAAATATATAAAAAAAATCGTACCTTAATTAAAAATTTCAAAAAAAAAAAAAATTCTGTTGCGGCCTTGCGCGGCCGTCATGCCACAGGTGACCTTCCCACCCGGACCGTTGCGGCCTTGGTGCCGTTGTTGGGCGACTCCCCGCCTTGCGCTCGAGCGCTTGCCTGGTTGGGCACTTAAAAAAATGTGGGGCGTTCTTTTCGTTGCGGCCTTGTAACCGTAATACCACAGCTGACGTACCACCCGAACCGTTGCGGTGCCTTTCACCGATACCAAAACGAACAAATAGCCAGTTGGCCACCCGTACCGTATATATCCCGTTGGGCGTGGTCTCACGCCGTTATCCGTAAAAATACAGTGGCCTCAATTGGCCACCTTATAAACAATTGTTTAGGCGTACTCATCTAAACACACACCGCATTAAACGTTGGACGTTTTCCGCCTTTACACCAAATAGCGGTGCTCGAAGAATAAAGATTGGCGGCACCCGTTGTTTTGAACGCAGACGAAGCACACCCCGTATTTTTAACTTTAATTACGTTTTTTTTTTTTTTTTTTTTGATTTAAACAGCTGGAATCTATAATTCAACACATTTTGCGATTAAATATTTTTTATGATAATTAGCTGCTTCGAATTTTTATTTCCAAAATTAATTATTTTGTGCGGATTTTTCGCCGTTTATATATTATCACTTCAACAAAAAAAAATGTAGTATGTCGTTCGGTGAACACAAAGAAAAATGTTTTTTTTCAATTCCCAAATAGCTAGGTAGCGGGATATTATTTATTATAATTTTTTTATTTAGCAAAACTATTTTTTTCATACAAAAAAAACGAGACTCACGTCCCAATCAAACTTTTACTTTTTTTCAAAAAAAAAACTCCAAATTTTATAAGCAAAATACAAAAAAAACTTTTTGTTTTACACAAATTCCAAACTCTATACAAACCAAAACTCGAATGTCATCCTACAAAAAATTCGAGCCCCGCACAACTCGTAACTATTGGGAAGAAATAAACCAAATAAATGTGATTCATAAGGAACTAGCGGAAGCCTGTAAAAGAACACCAGGCATTAATTGTGCCTTGATACTTCACCAATTGGATTGGCAACTAGAGGTTGTACGAAAGAACAATGACTTCTTAATGTCCAGTAATAAGGAGAGACACCGCCAAAAGAGGGGAATTGGAGATACTACGGGGATCCTGCTTGGAGATATTTTCGGAATACTAGCTCAACGGGAAGCAAATCAATATGAAAACCATTTTGAGACGATTGATGAAAACGAGCGGCATCTATTAGATCTTCTTAGCAATCAAACCAGCATCATTGATAACACCATCAAGTTATTCAAACATAACACGAACCTGACATTGTTGTCGTTAAACAATTTCAGGGAAAATCAGAACCGACTGCAAATAGAAATAGATCTTCTGATGGAATATGCTTCCATTGAGGAAAAAGTACGAGCAATATTTACAACAACTCTCGAAATAATTCTAATATTAAATATTTCAAGAACAGACAGAAAAAGAGGCACCCGGCGTGTCGTGGAGCTTTACCAACAGCATCTCCCATTCCAGCCCCAAGAACTTATAGGGCGCCCCAGGTTGTTTAAACACATAAAACAAAAGTATACAGAAATTTCTATATTAAAATTGATAAAAATAAAAATAAATGCACAATTTACACATTTTTTTGCTACATTGGCACTTATATACAACACAAAATACAAAAAATACAATTGTTATAATACGTGTAATAAAAATGCGCTCTTTGCACTTTTAGGTATAAAAATTGGGGTTCTCGTTCATTCCCCTTTATTATGTTGTTCAACACAATTGCTGGATAATAGTCAGCTCCTATTATAATGTCGATTTGATTTGGTTCATTAAATTTTGGATCTGCCAACTTTATGTTTTGTAGATGCTTAAATTCGTTTGTGTTAAATTTAGCTTCTGGCAGGTGATGCGTCAGTTGATCGAACACCATCGCTTCCATTCGAACCGAAAATTTACTGTCAAATCTCGGAGCTACATCGAATTCAATTATGTGTTTACAAACTCCTGCTTTGACTCCACCCATTCCTGATATGGCAATATTTGTTTTCTTCTTCCTTACGTTGAGTAAATTTGCAGCACCTTTTGTGATGAAAGTACCTTGCGAACCCGAGTCGATCAAGGCCCGCAAAGTTATTGGTTCTTGGTTATCCCTTTGTGCTGTAGTTAATGCCGTACCAAGCAGAGTTTGAAGTGTCTCTTCAAGGTTTGAATTATGAGAGAGCATGTTCAACTTAGTTGGGTTGTTAACGTTATGCATGAGTGTGTTATGGTTCCCATTGCAAACGTTATATTTCTCGCCACTTTTGCAAGTTATAGTGTTATGTTTCTCAAAGCAAATTCTACATAACGTTAGGAGTTAGATAAGCTGTGTTCTTTCGTATACGCTTAATGCTTTGAACTTCGCACATTGACTTAGTTTATGATTTCCATCACAGTGTCGACAATTAGTTCTTACAGTATTCTCCTTATTGACGTGTAAGTTCTTAACAATTTTATGCTGCGTTGGTAAATTTTTTATGTGTTTCAAGTGAGAGAAACCGTTGTTCCAAAAATCGGAGAAAATCTTTGAGATCCTCGACCTTTCTGGGATCCTTTAACTGCATTTCATACAGTTTGCTGGTTTCGCTATCAACCTTCTTTAGTAATATATGCGTTATGAATAAGTCCCAGGTAGATGTATCGAATCCTAATCCTTTTAATGCATTGAGAACTTCCTTTGTTGTATCATGCAATTCTTTCAGGGCTTCTCCTGATTCCTGGGATAGCTTAGGTAACCGTAAAAAAATGTCTAACTGCTTGTGAGCAAGTAGCCTTTTATTTTCGTACCTATCATTTAGCAGCTGCCATGCTATGTTGTAGTTGTCGTTTGTTATTTCCAGGTTACTTATTATTTTTGCTGCAGAGCCACCAATACATGTTTTTAGATACGAGATTTTAACTGCGTTCGGTATTTGTTTATTTTCGTGCACAATTTGGCAATACAAATCTCGGAAATTTGACCATTTCGAATAGTCACCATAGAACTTTGGTAACTCTAATTTCGGTAGTCTCATATTACAATGCATCGTTTGTTCTTGATGAAATGATGTGTTGATTTTAGCTTCATCTTTCATGCCTGATAAAACTTCCTGTATTCTTTGTGTTACATCTTTATATGATTTTCTTGCCTTTATGTAATAATCGAAGGTGAAGTAATTTGATTTCCCAATTGCCGCATTTTTAATAGATTTTACGCAAATTTCGTCATGAAGGTTTGTAATTTTATCCATTAAAATACGTAACTCCTCGTACGTGCTTTCCAGTGTGGCCTTTGGTGAATGTTCTTCTAGCAATTCTTCAGCACTTGCTATCTCGCTATTCATTCTTCGGATTCTTATTATTTGCAGGTCTAGGATTTCATCTTCTTCAGGAACCTCAGATTGTCGTTCTCCGGAAGAGGATTGTTGATCATTCAGGTGCTTCATCTCATTCAAACAACGTGAAATCTGTTTTTATGATTACGCTAACTTTTTAAACGCACGTGAAATCTGTTTTTATGATTTCTATTACGCGAACTTTTTAAACGCACGTGAAATCTGTTTTTATGATTTCTATTACGTGTACATACGCGTGCGGCTGTTCTTTATGCACTTTCGTTCACTTTTTTTTCTTTGAATGGTTTGTTCTAACACTTTGTTTTTTAAGCTCGAAGGACCATGTTAGTTCAGCCTCTGCTTGAACTAGAATATTCTTTCCTTTTATTCCGAGCGGACCACTGATGGGGGCTAATACCGGAATAAACTTAGTAAAAGAATGTGAGTAAGGTTTTTGAGTACTAACTTTTTTATTCATTGAATATCTACTTATATACAAAATTTTTATACCTAAAAGTGCAAAAAGCGCATTTTTATTACACGTATTATAACAATTGTATTTTTTGTATTTTGTGTTATACGAGTATATAAGTGCCAATGTAGCACAAAAATGTGTAAATGCACATTTATCAATTTTAATATAGAAATTTCTGTATACTTTTGTTTTATGTGTTTAAACAATAGATAAATCTCTCTTCTCTGTCTCTCCTTTATACCAAATTTTCGTTGGTACAAAAGAGAGACATATAAGAAAAAACATTTTTTCCAAAACGTTTTACTTTGCACACACTCGATGCGCATTGTTCTCTCTTTCTCGTCTTCTCTTCACCTCGGCGCCACCACACGATGGGGAACAAAACAAAACGTCGCGGGTGCGTTCACAGACAAACACAGAGGTGAATAAAAACATAAGAGAAGATGGGCGAAACGAAGACAACAACTGGGGTGAATAAAATAACAAAAAAAATCGTCGTTGCGACCATACAGTCGTAACAAATTGTTAAAATTCACTACAAAAATTGTGATAATTTTGGAGTCACACTTCGCAATAGTGACAATGCAATGTTCAGCTGTTCATGCGAGAAGACTGTAGATCAATTCCGACATGATCGAAAGTTTGACCTTTTGATTTCTTGATTGTAATGGCGAATGCAGGAGTGATTGGAAATTGTCATCGCTTTAGTATGAAGGGACATTATCTCCACGATTGCACCCTGCTTTTTTGTGGTTTGAATTTCTTGGCAGCATTATAATTACTCCAGGCTACAGAATTAAAACATAAGGGGCATTCCTGATGGCATTTGATCACAGAGAAACTCTGCTGGATAAATTTGTACATCATTTTCGATCCTCTGAGATCAGCGAATCAGCACTGTAATAAATTTCAGCTTATCCTGGCATCATGTCGATGATATTACGATTCATCCTAAGTGTTTTTTGATTTGTCGGTGTAACATTTGAGCGTTTTGCAAACTCCTGCACAGATATTTCAGAAATATTTGTGCCAAACATACGTTTAACCAGATCCCCAGTTTCGATCATTTGCTGAGGCATTTGAACTGTGCATTCATTGTTGATATACCTTTGATAAGAGGATGATTACCCATACCAACTTGTAACAACCAGTTGTTGTTCTCTTGTTGACCTCCGCTTTGCATATTTATCGTAAGCGACAATTGAAGAAATTTTCTCCACAAATTGCTCGATTTTATATAGCACTCGGTGATGTCAGCTTGCATTCCTCTGACAACAACTGGACGTGTCTGTCGAAAGTCTCCACCAACAACGAAAGCCTTTCCACTAAAAGACATTTCGCAACTCATTATTTCACGGAACAGCTTGTCAATGCAGCGGCTTGTCAGCATTGAAATGTCATCGACAATAATAAGTGAAGCTTCTCACAAAATGTTTGCTTCGGGCGATGTCAATCACATTTCAGAGACAGAAGTGTCAATCAGCGGTACTGGTAATTTAAATCCGCTGTGAACTGTTTGACCACCCTTCAGCAAATTAGCTACGATTCCCGTTGTTGCAAATGGAAGCACAATTTTTCCTTTTCCCTGAATGGAGGCCATCAGTGTTGCATATAGGAACGTTTTGCCAGATCCTCCTGGTCCATCAACCATCCATAGAAACTTTGGCTGGAGGCATTTTCATTATCCACTGCAGTAGTTATTTTATGAAATGCATCCAACTGTTTTTCGTAATTCAGCTTCTTCGGCTTCTCGAACTAGATCGAAGACTAGAGATCAAAAGGTTTTGAAGGTTAACAAAAGCAACAAATATAAGCAAAAGCTTCTCGAAGCTGCCTAGGCATTTGAAAGACTGCTGATTCTGTTAAGTAGTGATCTCATCATCGATTACCAGAAGACCCCGTGCCGCGCGGCTTCTTTGAAGGTTTTCTAAATAATATCATTGAAAGCTGGTGGTACCTCGAATATGTAGCAAAAGCAGCAGCAGGAAGAAACACTCCTCATCTCTCTAGCTTACTGTATATACATTCGTGGAACAACCTCCTCTCCACCTCTTTGATGAAGTTGCCATTTACCGCGTACATATAAACCTGATGGTTGGGAATGTCAGTATATATATATATATATATATAAGTTGAGCTGAAACCATGACTCAAGCTTCGTTCGGCCAGCTTGTGCTGTAAGCAACGCTTCATCTTCATTACCTGCTTCGAATGTAATTATTTGTTGATTCGTTAGGTGCATGGGAAGGCGCATCACGGCATTAGATCGATCACGCATTTTCGACTCGAGAAGTCTCCACATAGCTTCTGGAGCGGTGACATATCGAGCATCGATGAAGTTGTTGCTCTCATTATATTGAAGCGGGATCGGACCTTCAGAAGTAATTACCATGTTGGCGCAATCATATCCCTTAAATATATGTTTGTAGATGTATTTAATTGCTTTAAGCGAAGTGCGTACTTCGTCGTTGAAGATAAGGATTATAAGGATTATATGGTACAACATATTGATTGTTCATAGAAGATCCTCTGACTTCAGCTTGAATTCTACTGCGATGACGGTACAGCGGATGTCCATTGACATTTGGTGAAGTTTGTAAAATGAATGGTTTTGGAAATTTTTTCGAACAGTGGCCATCTACTATGTATGGAGCGTTAGGATAATTAATGCCGCATGGTCCATGCATCATGCAGCGAGTAACTATTTCAGACCAGTTTAGATTAGCCGTGAATGTAATGAACAGATCAGGAGCACCCCACTTTGCAAAAATTGACATTGTGTTATTGCACCGTTCTCGCATGTTTCGCGGAGATCCTTCAAAACTTGATGGTAGAATGACAGAACCTCCTGCAGCGATGTTTGCGTTGTTTGCCAAATTTGCTACATAATCTGCAAGTCCTTGATAGGTTTCAGCTCTAATTACTTGCTGGTGTGTAGAGATATAATTGAGGTTATTGGCTTCAACTTGTAGGTAAGACTCAACCAACTACTGCTGCGTGAGTTTTCTTGCGCTTATAATGGGATTGAAATAGTCACGAATTTCTGTTTTTGTCACTTTTTATTGCAGCATAATGACTTTATTGCGAATACTGTTTTGTTGCGCCCCCTCGTACGTTTCGCATGTCTAGTTTGGCTGCCATCCGGGCTCGCCATACGGGAAAAGAATGGCATATGTCATGGGATCCAATTTCGGACTCAAAATGTTTATGTTCACGAACTGCTTTGTGCGACCTTCGTGGGTATACCCGAATACCATGTTCAATCACGACGAAATATTAGGCTAACGGCAGGTATATCCTCGCCAAAAGCGGCTGCAGCTGCTGCTGTTGCTTCTGTTTAAGTTGCAACTTCACGCATCATTTGATAACATTTGGCGATTCTTTTATTTTACCGGAAGAAGCGATCAATTTGATCGAATAGATGCATGTAGATCAAATTGTATACATTTCAATTATTCGGTTAGATTAGAACGGTAAAAATCCTAAGCCAGTTACGTCTCCAATAATACCTAAAACAAGTGCAATATTCTACAAAATGTTGTTTTGCTTTATATAATGTATAAGGTATACTAGCAACGACAACTCCAACGAGAAGAACTATTTAAACGGCCGATTTCATTGTAACTTGGTTTTTTTCATTTACAAACTTATAGCTTGATATGAACTGAAAAACTTACTTATGAGGTGAGTTTATACACCGAAATTGTTACTTACCTACAATGTGCTGTACTTAAAAATTTACAACGAAGATAAATAAATTTGCCTATTTTGTTTGAACATATGGTCTCTTTGTATTTAATTTCACTCTTACGTCTATTTATTCTAATATTTTAGATTATTTTTCCATTTGTTCAAATATTTTCAAAATTGTCTTTAAACTGCAGATGGAAATTCTTTCGTTATTCGTCATCTCGTAAACTTCTAATCTCGAACCAAGTTTTTTAGTTACTAAGATCTTTTTTTGTTGGCTAAATTGGAGCTTATGCTGTATAGGAATGAGCTTATTTACCGATGTTAACCAAACTTGAAATATTAAGAAATTCTTCGATGTATGTTGCTCAAAAATTTCGCTTAGTACAAATAATTTCAGAAATCTAATTATCCATGTTTTAGTGATTATCATCAAATTAAGCTCATATCATTGAATATATAGAATCATTAATACTTGGGAATAAGCGAATGTTTAATATTGACCCTTTGCCAGAAAGTTTAAAATTATTTTGTGGTTTAAATTTTATTTGCATTGCGACAAAATCTTTAACAACCGTTCCTACATTTTGCATAAACATAACCATAGAAATCTTTCATAATATGTTTCACCAAAGGTTACGAAACATACAGTTTACATCTGGGGACATTAGATAAGGAAAACGAAAATTATTTTTCATAAAATTAACGGAAAACCGATCGCAAACAAATCGACTCCACCGGAGGAGCCCTCAATTGACCGGTGTGAAGTTTCTAACGTTAATTAAAAGTGTAGCATACGCAACAAATATTCTGCAGCGCATGCAACTTATCTATGCAGTGTATGCAACTTATTTAACATGTATGTAAATAATTTATAAGAAAAACCACAAAAACTAACCTTAAATTAATAATTTCGAATTAAAAACAAAAGAAAAATATATGTACAAATATGTATTAAAGTTTTCAAAGTTTTATCATATACTAATATTTACCAATTGAGGTTAAACACATAATTAACACTCCATCCTAGAGCTTTCGCAAAATAGTCACTAGTATTCTCAAATAGTAGACATTCAAGCCTATTCAAATTTGTATAGCCCGTACATATAAAAAGGGTTGGGCTCCTCTGACAAAATTTCATATTTTGATAAAAAAATTATATGGAAGCTGTACCTACACTCCCAATTAACACTCCATCCTAGAGTTTTCGCAATATAGCCACTAGTATTATCGAATAGTAGACATTCGAGCCTATTTAAATTTGTATAGCTCGTACATATAAAAAGGGTTGGGCTCCTCTGACAAAATTTCATATTTTGATAAAAAAAAATTATATGGAAGCTGTACCTACACTCCCAATTAACACTCCATCCTAGAGTTTTCGCAATATAGCCACTAGTATTATCGAATAGAAGACATACGAGCCTATTTAAATTTGTATAGCCCGTACATATAAAAAGGGTTGGGCTCCACTGACAAAATTTCATATTTTGATAAAAAAATTATATGGAAGCTGTACCTACACACCCAATTAACACTCCATCCTAGAGTTTTCGCAATATAGCCACTAGTATTATCGAATAGAAGACATACGAGCCTATTTAAATTTGTATAGCCCGTACATATAAAAAGGGTTGGGCTCCTCTGACAAAATTTCATATTTTGATAAAAAAATTATATGGAAGGTGTACCTACACACCCAATTAACACTCCATCCTAGAGTTTTCGCAATATAGCCACTAGTATTATCGAATAGTAGACATACGAGCCTATTTAAATTTGTATAGCCCGTACATATAAAAAGGGTTGGGCTCCTCTGACAAAATTTCATATTTTGATAAAAAATTTATATGGAAGCTGTACATACACACCCAATTAACACTCCATCCTAGAGTTTTCGCAATATAGCCACTAGTATTATCAAATAGTAGACATACGAGCCTATTTAAATTTGTATAGCCCGTACATATAAAAAGGGTTGGGCAAATATTAGTGTATGATAAAACTTTGAAAACTTTAATACATATTTGTACATATATTTTTCTTTTGTTTTTAATTCGAAATTATTAATTTAAGGTTAGTTTTTGTGGTTTTTCTTATAAATTATTTACATACATGTTGAATAAGTTGCATACACTGCATAGATAAGTTGCATGCGCTGCAGAATATTTGTTGCGTATGCTACACTTTTAATTAACGTTAGAAACTTCACACCGGTCTCAATTGAATTTTCCCAGAATTTGAACTCTTCGTAATTGATTTCTGTCACTAAAGCAATTTTTTTCTGAAATCAAGACACATCAAACTGAATTCCTGGTACTCAAAAACATCCTTTCCTTAAAAGTGTAATGCAATGGTAATGTCTAATAATTTTTGGATAATTGTATGAAATAGGATTTTTATTTTCCTTATCTGATGTTCTCAGTTGCAAAAGATAGGAACTGTTGTTAAAGATTTTGTCTCAACGAAATTTTGAATCAACATCTATCGAAGCATTTCCTAATTTTTCAAGTTATCTGATGATAAGCTGAATCGTATAGTATATTCTCCAATGTATCTAGCCAAGTGTTAATATTATCTAACATCAATAAAGATTTAATAAACTATTAAAAATTCTCGAGAATAGAAGTTTGCGAGATGATGAATAACGAAAGAATTTGCATCTGTAGTTTTAGAACAATTTTGAAAATATTTGAACAAACACAAAAGTAATCCAAAATAAATAGACGTAACAGTGAAAATAAATAGAACCAAGACCATATGTTCAAATAAAATTGGCAAATTTATTTTAAATTCGTTGTAAATTTTTAGGTACAGCCCATTATAGGTAAATAAAAATTTCGGTATATAAACTCGCCAAAATTCATAAGTAATTTATTCAGTTCATATCAAGCAATAAGTTTGTAAGTAAAAAAAAAACAAGTTACAATGAATTTTGCCGTTTTAATAGTTCTTCTCGTTGGAGTTGCCGCTGTAAGTATCCCTATACAATATATAAAATACAATAAGATTTTTTAGAATATTGCACTTATTTTAGGTCTACGGTGCTCCCGCCCCCGGTACTATTGGAGACTTAACTGGCTTCTCATTTCCCAATCGAGTCTAACCGAATAATTGAAATGTATACAGTTTGAACTACATGCATCTATTAATTGTTGTGCAAAAATATAATCTAAACGTATTTGAAATAGTATTTGTTCTAATTTGACATGAATAAAATTTAATAAATATTATTTTATATAAACTGAACTATTGAACTTATATTTATGACTGAAGTTTTGAGAAATATTCTCCATCGGGTTGCAGTAAACAAATGAAGTAACTCTGCTCTTATAGACGTCTGGCTGGCCACAAATCTTCAAACTCGCTCATCTGAAATTCTCCACGATAAGAAACGTTAGGTCAGAAAATGTCAAAGAATTATCAATTCAAGACCGCATTCACTAACAAGTTGTCTAAAAATGAGTGTGGAAAATATTACACGAGCACATTCTTTGTAAATGATTCTGAAAAATTGTTGGTTGGATTGGCATATGTTGTGTTAAAGTGAATTTAGAATATAGAAAACATATTGAGTCGAAAAGCTGACATCGTTGAGTTTTCTCCAATTTACTTATGCTTGAATATGAATAATTAGATCATATGGAATTAGTGGATAAGGTAGAAAAGGAATATTTCTATTTATAGCACCATTGCATCGTAAAACCTGATACGTCATTTACAAAAATGTGAGTATAGTGTTGGACGAACCTGCAAAAACAATGATAGACTTCTCTTTCAACGCAATATTGATGAATGACCTCGTGAACTCGCTTTTATTACCGGCATCCTAATGATCAGAGGCTTTACATGACCTATTAAAGTTATACGAAAGTGTCTGGCGGGAGCCATATATTTTAAGCAGATTGGTTCAAATCCTCTGACATATAATCATACAATAAATGTAGAAATTTTCGAAACTAAATTAATAAAACGTTTTGAATCTTTTGTCTTACCCACTTCCCATTGATCCCTCTAATGGCCATTAGATAGGTGATATTTATGATTTTGTACCATACCATCATACACATTAAATCGTAGACCACTAGCAAGCTAGTCAGATCATCTTCAAGAAAACCTGTGTATGATGCAACGATACCAATTACTTAATCATTGATGATTCCCAAGCACACATTTAGCAAAAATTTATGTTTACAAATTATTTTCCTATGTTTCATGTGATTTTTCACTTAGTCTTCCATAGTCACGGAATGAGCTAGATTACACTAAATAAGTAGACTATGATTATGCTACTAACTATCTGCCATTCCTAGGTGCCTTGAACGGACCAATTTGCCCGAACTAGTTAATTTTTCCAATCCTACGTTTAAAGTGCCGTGATAAAAGTAGATGATCGGAAAGGTAATTAATAATAATTACAAAATTTGAAAATTTCTCAAAATTCGAAATTTAAAGTGTCATAGTTGGAAAGAAGATGATATGAAAGATTTTTATGATGGTTACCTATGGAAAACCAATTCAGTATTTTTTTATGTGGAAAGCCTGGGAAAACTCATTTGAATATAACGAGTGTGAAGAAAATGCTAAACTTTTGCTAATTTCATTAATTGTGTTTGTGTTAGTGATATTACATGAGTAAAACGGAAAATTATCGAAAATTAGAGTTTTCTTGGATGTAATTATTAAATCCTATTAAAAATAACTAAATAATATAAAACTACTTTATCTCGACTAGTTACATGAATGTTTAGCTAGACTCAAAATTATATTTAAAATTCTTGCATTACACTACTAATTATCAAACTTACTGTACCATTTTGCCTTAATTAAGGGAATACACAGCAAAAGATTCTTCTTGTATCTTGTTATGATAAATGCTAAGGAAAACTTGCTCATATTTAGACAGTAAAAATAAGTCGTATTCAAAATTCTAAACACTAAATTATACAGTAAAATATTTATTAAGAATTCTTGAAAATGAAGTATTCCTAGAGATCTAAACACAACTTAAGGTATATGAGGAGTTAGTTGGGGACCATTTCAGTTAGAAAATATATTCCAGTTTATATCTGTATTGTTTATATCTGTTATATTCTGTATTGCCAGTTAATAAAATTTAGTATTATGACCAAATATAATAAAAATGTTCAAGCTAACTGAGATATCCCTAGAGATCTAAACACAACTTCAGGTATATGGGGAGTTAGTTGGGGACCATTTCAGTAAGAAAATATATTCAGATGCTTCCTATCCGGGGAGGGGCAGGTATAATAAATTTTCGTTTAGAGAGACTATAAATTTTGCGGAGTAGAAACATTCAATCCAGTACGTGTTCGAAAAAACTGAATTTATGTTAAACAACTCTAAAAGTAAAAACTACAAAAAAAATAATGAAAATTCCGGGTTAACCATGTTGAACAGAAATTTTTTATTTTATTTAACCTTTTAAATTGGCTGATCATGTTTGGGCGCCACTGTAACAGCGTGCGTATTTCAAGTATGTAAATATAGCATAAAGAAACCTGTCCCAGACTCAACATCATTTGATCCATGCAGCAGCATTTTTCCACCAGACTAGCATTCAGCGGCTGTGGGGTTTTTTCTGCGGAACGATGAAAGAGCTAGATTACCTACCTCTTGATGCATATGGTATATTTGTAAAGGTTAGCTTTAAATGGACCAATCGAATCAATTACCAGTGGAAAATATTAATTGAGGTCGACGCTTCTGGCGAATTGGACTCATTTTCGGCCCAAAATTCGTTATATTTTTTTGAATAAATAAATAAATAAATAAATAAATAATTTCATTTCCACTTAATTTTTGTCAATTCACAATCTCTAAAGAAGAATTGATTACGAAATTATTCTCGAATATTAGCTGCGTTTTTTTTAAAATAATCGCGTAGAGTTTGCGATAGCTATTTTCAAATTTGTCCAATTTAAAATTAAAAAATTTTTTTTTTTTTAATACATAATTTAGATTTAAAAGGGATCTAGATATAACCAAAACATCCATCATAAAAGTTGTAACGTTTTCTTGTAATATCGTTGTTCTGTAAAGTTCTGAACTACTCCGTTATTATAAAGAACTTTACAGAACAACGATATTACAAGAAAACTTTACAACTTTTATGATGGATTTTTTGGTTATACATAGATTCCTATTAAATCTAAATTATGTATTAAAAAAAAATTAAATTTTTAATTTTAAATTGGACAAATTTGAAAAAAACTATCGTGAACTCTACTCGATTGTTTTAAAAAAAAACCAAATTGGTGCAAATTACAAAAGCAATGTTTGGAACGAGCCATTTTGGCAGTGAAACATAAGCACGTAAAATCGCTGGCCAATTGCATCTATTTAAGTCGATCAAATTCCATTACAGATCGAGATGAAGTCGTCAATTATCGAATTAAATGCCTGAATTCGTTGGATTTGCCATGAATTCTGTCGCACAATTTGCATCTCAAGGTCGATTCGATATAAATTATGTTGCGCAACCTGAACCAACGAACACTATGCAATGAAACAAACTAGCTGTTAAGCTATGATGGGAAACGTGATGGAATCAACGATAATCATAAGAAATTACAAAGACGAGGATGTTCTGATACTAAGACCACCACTGATTCCAACCGAGTTGCCGTCTCAATTTAAGAGTGTTCAGTATCCGGTTCACCTTGCATTCGCAATGACGATTATTAAGTCCTTAATCCATCCGTTGGAAATATGTGGACTTAATCTTGAATTGCAGTGTTCCAAGGCCCAAAGGCAATGGGACGTGACGTTGGCGGTGCAGGTTTAATTATTAGCGGAACCGGACGACTCGTTCCTTGATATCATAAACTGTTATGAAATCTGGATTTGTTGTAATAAATGTGTAACAAGTTATGGTGTGGGTTTAATTGAGGTGGGCTAATTTGGTCGGTGCAGGTTTAAAGCACTGATTTTTTACTATATAATACTATAATACTATACTATACTATAATTATTTTTTTTCTAATTCACCTTGACCAGTGATCTTGAACATTTCTTAAAATATTTTTGGTTATAATACAACATTCTATCAATTTATCCCTAGATAAGGAATGTCTTCACTATTTTTCTTACTAACGTAAGCTCCAACTAATAATTCACATTCCTCAGGCTGTATTTAGATCTCTATAGATATCTATTGTGGCCCTAAGAACTCTCATTATATTTGTTACCATTTCTAAAAATAGGAGTTCCCTGCTTTTGTTATTATGTTTTCTATTTTCCCACTCATTTTACCCGAGTGCGGAATATAATTTCTTCAGTTATTCATTTAATTTCAATAATTCTTCATTATCTAGTTCAGCGAGTATTGTTTGTTACTAATCTGCCTCGGATACCAATTTTCTAGTTATTTTTTTGTTAAACTTTTATTAACCGCAATATTCTTATTAATGAATATTGATTAATGAAATGGTAAGTATATTATAATTTCTCTCGGGTTATTTTAAAGTTAAGAGTTTAAATTGCTATATAAACATGTGAAGTTTTTGCTATTTTTTTTACTAGTAAAACTTTAGCAGTAACTTCACATGCATTTGAATATATCGTTTATACAAAATTTGAAAATTTCTCAAAATATAAAGTGGAATGGTTGGAAAGTCTATAAAATCAAAGATTTTAGTGATGGTTATCCGTGGAAAAATTTCGGTTCACTTTTCCTGTGGAAAGCCTGGGAAAAATCGTTTGAATATTAAAAAATTTGATTTTTTTCTTTAAATTGAAAGTCATTTAGAAAAAACGTTACAAACTAGATGAAATGAACGGTCTTTCTGAAGGTTACTTTTGGAAGAAATTTTCAATTTTTGTATGTATGATACTTTCAAACGATTTTTCCCAGAGTTTCCACATGAAAAGTGAACTGAAATTTTTTTCATGGGTTTCTATCACAGAATCCTTTTATTTTAACTACTTTCCATCCATGACATTAAAAGCGTTCAATTTCTAAAAATTACCAAATTTTATATGTCAAATCAACAAGTTTTCCTAGGCTTTCCACACGAGAATTGACCTAAAAAATTTACCAAAAGTAACCTTAAATAACTCCATTGATTTCATATAAAGGGTTTTCCAATAAGAGGTGTCATTTTGAATAGCCTGCTATTTGGGCAGCTGTCAATTTTGAAGCTGTCATCTTTTGACAAGTAAAAACTACGCCATTACGCAAAATGGTACGATACATGCTTCAAACGCGTTGAAATTGTTAAAATTCACTACAAAAATTGTGATAATTTTGGAGTAACACTTCGCAATAGTGACAATGACAATGCAACGTTCAGCTGTCCATGCGAGAAAACTGTAGATCAATTCCGACATGATCGAAAGTTTGATCTTGCCATTTCTTGATTGTGATGGTGTATGCAGGAGTGATTGGAAATTGTCATCGCTTCAGTATATCCGCGATTGCACTCTGATAAAATTTCATCTGTTATAAAAATTCGAAGCAGTTTCCTAACAATCATTCGAGTGCCATAGTCATTTTTTTGAGGTTTAAATTTCTCAGCAGCATTATAATTACTCCAGGCTACAGAATTAAAACATAAGGGGCATTCCTGATGGCATTTGATCATAGAGAAACTCTGCTGGATAAATTTGTACATCATTTTCGATCCTCTGAGATCAGCGAATCAGCACTGTAATAAATTTCAGCTTATCCTGGCATCATGTCGATGATATTACGATTCATCCTAAGTGTCTGTTGATTTGTCAGTGTAACATTTGAGCGTTTTGCCAACTCCTGCACAGATATTTCAGAAATATTTGTGCCAAACATACGTTTAACCAGATCCCCAATTTCGATCATTTGCTGAGGCATTTGAACTGTGCATTCATTGTTGATATACCTTTGATAAGAGGATGATTACCCATACCAACTTGTAACAACCAGTTATTGTTCTCTTGTTGACCTCCGCTTTGCATATTTATCGTAAGCGACAATTGAAGAAAGTTTCTCCACAAATTGCTCGATTTTATATAGCACTCGGTGATGTCAGCTTGCGTTCCTCTGACAACAACTGGACGTGTGTGTCGAAAGTCTCCACCAACAACGAAAACCTTTCCGGCGAAAGACATTTCGCTACTAATTATTTCACGCAACAGCTTGTCAATGCAGCGGAGTCCGTGGTTTGTTAGCAATAAAAGCTCATCGACAATAATAAGTGAAGCTTCTCGCAAAATGTTTGATTCGGGCGTTGTCAATCGCATCTCAGAGACAGAAGTGTCAATCAGCGGTACAGGTAATTTAAATCCGCTGTGAACTGTTTGACCACCCTTCAGCAAATTAGCTACGATTCCCGTTGTTGCAAATGAAAGCACAATTTTTCCTTTTCCCTGAATGAAGGCCATTAGTGTTGCGTATAGGAACGTTTTGCCAGATTCTCCTGGTTCATCAACCATCCAAAGAAATTGTGGCTGGATACATTTTCATTATCCACTACAGTAGTTATTTTATGAAATGCATCAAACTGCTTTTCATAATTCAGCTTCTTCGGCTTCTCGAACTGGGTCGGAGACTTGCACTTTTGCGGAGCTTCTCGATGGAGTTGGTATATCGTAATGTCGTGGGGAGCCAAAGTTTTTGCTATATTTTCAATATGGTGTCGGCTTTATAGTGTATATATGTACTTAATTGCTTTAAGCGAAGTGCAAACTTCGTCGTTGATATGCGCATTGAAATTAAGCAGAAGATAAGGATTATATGGTACAACATATTGATTGTTCATAGCAGATCCTCTGACTTCAGTTTAAATTCCACTGCGATGACGGTACAGCGGATATCCATTGGCATTTGGTAAAGTTTGTAAAATGAACGGTTTTGGAAATTTTTTCGAACAGTGGCCATCTGCTATGCATGGAGCGTTCGGATAGTTAATGCTACATGGTCCATGCATCATGCAGCGAGTAACTATATCAGACCAGTTTAGATTAGCCGTGAATATAATGAACAGATCAGCAGCACCCCACTTTGCAAAAATTGACATTGTGTTATTGCACCGTTCCCGCATGTTTCGCGGAGATCCTTCAAAACTTGATGGTAGAATGACAGAACCTCCTGCAGCGATGTTTGCGTTGTTTGCCAAATTTGCTACATAATCTGCAAGTCCTTGATAGGTTTCAGCTCTAAGTACTTGCTGGTGTGTAGAGATATAATTGAGGTTATTGGCTTCAACTTGTAGGTAAGACTCAACCAACTACTGCTGCGTGAGTTTTCTTGCGCTTATAATGGGATTGAAATAGTCACGAATTGCTGTTTTTGTCACTTTTTATTGCAGCATAACGACTTTATTGCGAATACTGTTTTGTTGCGCCCCCTCGTACGTTTCGCATGTCTAGTTTGGCTGCCATCCGGGCTCGCCATACGGGAAAAGAATGGCATATGTCATGGGATCCAAGTTTGGACTCAAAATGTTTATGTTCACGAACTGCTTTGTGCGACCTTCGTGGGTATACCCGAATATCATGTTCAGTCACGACGAAGTATTAAGCTAACGACAGGTATATCCTCGCCAAAAGCGGCTGCTGGTGCTGTTGTTTCTGTTTAAATTGCAACTTCACGCATCATTTTGATAACATTTGGCGATTCTTTTATTTTGCCGGCAGAAGCGATCAATTTGATCTAATAGATGCATGTAGTTCAAATTGTATACATTTCAATTATTCGGTAAGATTAGAACGGTAAAAATCCTAAGCCAGTTACGTCTCCAATAATACCTAAAATAAGTGCAATTTGCTACAAAATGTTGTTTTGCTTTATATAATGTATAAGGTATACTAGCAACGGCAACTCCAACGAGAAGAACTATTTAAACGGCCGATTTCATTGTAACTTGGTTTTTTTCATTTACAAACTTATAGCTTGATATGAACTGAAAAACTTACTTATGAGGTGAGTTTATACACCGAAATTGTTACTTACCTACAATGTGCTGTACTTAAAAATTTACAACGAAGATAAATAAATTTGCCTATTTTGTTTGAACATATGGTCTCTTTGTATTTAATTTCACTCTTACGTCTATTTATTCTAATATTTTAGATTATTTTTCCATTTGTTCAAATATTTTCAAAATTGTCTTTAAACTGCAGATGGAAATTCTTTCGTTATTCGTCATCTCGTAAACTTCTAATCTCGAACCAAGTTTTTTAGTTACTAAGATCTTTTTTTGTTGGCTAAATTGGAGTTTATGCTGTATATAGGAATTAGCTTATTATCCGATGTTAACCAAACTTGAAAAATTAGGAAATTCTTCGATGTATGTTGCTCAAAAATTTCGCTTAGTACAAATAATTTCAGAAATCTAATTATCCATGTTTTAGTGATTATCATCAAATTAAGCTAATATCATTGAATATATAGAATCATTAATACTTGGGAATAAGCGAATGTTTAATATTGACCCTTTGCCAGAAAGTTTAAAATTATTTTGTGGTTTAAATTTTATTTGCATGATTATGCGACAAAATCTTTAACAACAGGTCCTACATTTTGCATAAACATAACGATAGAAATCTTTCATAATATGTTTCACCAAAGCTTACGAAACATACAGTTTACATCTGGGGACATAAGATAAGAAAAACGAAAATTATTTTTCATAAAATTAACGAAAAACCGATCGCAAACAAATCGCCTCCACCGGAGAAGCCCTCAAATGAATTTTCCCGGAATATGAACTCTTTATAATTGATTTCTGTCACTAAAGCGATTTTTTCTGAAATCAAGATACATCAAAATAAATTCCTGGTACATACTCAAAAACATTTTTTCCTTAAATGTGTAATGCAATGGTAATGTTTAATAGTTTTTGGATAATTGTATGAAATTGGATTTTTATTTTCCTTATCTGATGTTCTCGGTTGCCAAAGATAGGAATTGTTGTTAAAGATTTTGTTTCAACGAAATTATGAACCAACATCTATCGAAGCATTTCCTAATTTTTCAAGTTTGGTTAACATCTGATGATAAGCTGAGAATAGAAGTTTGCGAGATGATGAATAACGAAAGAATTTCCATTTGTAGTTCTAGAACAATTTTAAAAATATTTGAACAAACACAAAAGTAATCCAAAATATTAGAATAAACAGACGTAAAAGTGAAAATAAATAGAACCGAGACCATATGTTCAAACAAAATAGGCAAATTTATTTTAAATTCGTTGTAAATTTTTAGGTACAGCCCATTGTGGGTAAATAAAAATTTCGGTATATAAACTCGCCAAAATTCACAAGTAAATTATTCAGTTCATATCAAGCAATAAGTTTGTAAGTAAAAAAAAAACAAGTTACAATGAATTTTGCCGTTTTAATAGTTCTTCTCGTTGGAGTTGCTGCTGTAAGTATCCCTATACACTATATAAAATATACAATACGATTTTCTAGAATATTGCACTTATTTTAGGTATATGGTGCTCCCGCCCCCGGCCTTCTTGGAGACATAACTGGTTTAGGATTTTTACCAATCTAATCTAACCGAATAATTGAAATATATACAATGCATCTATTATTTGTTGTGCAAAAATATAATCTAAACATATTTGAAATAGTATTTGTTCTAATTTGACATGAATAAAATTTAATAAATATTATTTTATATAAACTGAACTATTGAACTTATATTTATGACTGAGGTTTTGGGAAATATTCTACATCGGGTTGCAGTAAACAAATGTATAAGAAAAGCTTAATGATATCATAGACGTCTGGCTGGCCACAAATCTTCAAACTCGCTCATCTGAAATTCTCCACGATAAGAAACGTTAGGTCAAATTTGATGAGTTTGAGGCAAAGTATTTCAAAATAAAGGCGATATTTGTGCGAGAAATTCGACAACGACAAAGAGTTGAAAGCCCTCAGCCTCCGAATACTGATTTGCGCAATAAAACCATTGATAATCTATACGCTTAGCAAACTCAGTTTTTTGAAGGTCTCAAGGAAAATACTTTGACTGAAACCAATCAAGATATTAAACTTCCACGTGTAATCATTGAACCGTTTTCTGGAACATACAGTCAATTGCCTTCGTCCAAGGACCTTTATAAATCATCCGTTCACACAAACAACGCATTATCCGATGCTCATAAATTCCAATTGTTGAAAGGTTTTTTGAAAGGTGAAGCTGCTGACTTGATCCGCTACATCCCAATTTCTGATCTTAATTATCAAGAAGCTTGGGATAAGTTACACGCCAGGTACGATAAACGAAAAACCGTTATGAATGCCTTAATTGACAAATTTTTGAAACAAACTCCTATGCAACAATTCTGTGTTTCTGAGCTTCGTAAAATCGCTGATGTATCCGATGGCGTTATTCGGGAATTAAAGTGCTTGGGTACGCAATATGAAAAACGCGACAATTGGTTAATCTTTCTCATTTTAAATAAGCTTGATGTTCAGACTAAAGAGGAGTGGGCGAGATTTTCGGTAGATAAAGAAAACCCTACTTTCGAGGAATTTTTAAGATTCCTAGATAAACGATGCGACACATTTGAATCATGCGCACCAAACAAAACAGTGCATAGTAAACATCCATCGAAGATCCCAACGAAGGTTAATTTACATACAATCACCGATAACTTTAAATGTCCATGCTGCAACAAAGGTAACCATCCTCTTTACAAATGCTTTAAGTTTAAGAATTTAGATGTTTCCAGCCGTATTAAAATCGCGAAGGATTGTTGTCTCTGTTTAAATTGTTTAAATCGCAATCATTTGGTGTCCGAATGTTCATCTAGTATATCCTGTAGGACATGTGGCGAACGACACAATACATTGCTTCATCAAAATTCGTCACACAATAAAAGCCCAATCAGTATCAACACTCTTCACGCTGCGGTTAATTCACCTTTAATAAAAAATGATGATAAACTTAAAGAAAAAACTCCATCGGCCGATTGACAATTACTGACTCATCCTGTCTGCCAATCTTACAACATTTCACCTAAATCTTCTATTTCAATTCACTCTTGGCAACAGAACCGTTCATTAAAATTTGTTTCAATTTTACCGTGTAATCCTACTATTAATTCAGCGCATTCATCTGAGACACTAACTCACAGGGTTTCTAAATCTTCTCCGACCTTATTACCAACTGCCTTAATCTTGGTGCAGGATGCTAGGAAGTCGTATCAAAAGTTTAGAGCCTTATTAGACTCGGCAGCAGAAATCAGGTTGATCACGGAAAAATGTGCTCAATCCCTTAATCTTCCGCGCAACCATGCCTGTGTAAATATTAAAGGTCTCAGTTCCATAAGCGCTGGTAAAACCAAAGGATCCTTACGACTGAATATATTATCATCCGATAATCTCTCTTTATCCGTGAGAGCTCCCATAATGAAAAATTTAACTTCTGATCTTCCCCCGATCACTGTGCAGTTACCAAAATTCGAACACTTCCAGTCACTACATTTAGCTGATCAAAATTTCAACCATACCAGTCCGATAGATATATTACTGGGAGGCGATATTTTTATGAAATTACTGCGTCCGGAAAAATATCAACTTGATGACAATCTTTTCGCTCAAAACACATGTTTCGGCTACGTCACCTCTGGTAAAGCAACTCTTGAAATTGATCAAAATTCCGTGTCAAGTTATGGCTCTGTTAGTACATGCCACATCGACCTTCACGATACAATTCAAAGGTTCTGGGAAGTAGAGGAGATCGGGACCATAGCGACTGAGATTGAACATTGGTGTGAGTCTCATTTTAAGAAAAATACATTTAAGGATAACGAATCAGGTAAATATGTAGTACGGCTACCATTTAAACCAAATTCTCCTGATCTCGGAGACTCGCTGCCCATGGCAATCCGGAGACTTTTCGCCATGGAACGTCGATTTATCAAATCTGCTGAACTAAAGGCGGACTACACAGAGTTTATGCGAGAATATTTGGCACTGGGTAATATGTCTCTTATTCCACATGCGGAAATTAATAGCGGGACTCCTTCAAAAACATATTATCTGCCACATCACGCGGTGTTTAAAGATTCGAGTTCAACAACGAAGTTACGCGTCGTTTTTGATGGTTCCTCAAAATCGTCATCGGATGTGTGACTTAATGATAAACTGGACGCCGGACCACCAATAATACAAGAATTATTTTGCATTCTAGTTCGTTTCCGGAAACACAAAATTGCGTTCGCCGCTGACGTTGAGAAAATGTTCCGCCGGGTGATGGTGCACGAGAAAGATCGCAATTACCAATGGATTGTCTAGCGTGAGGGCACAAATTTGCCGATATTACACTATCGCTTGAACACGTCACATATGGTACAACCTGCGCAACATTTCTAGCTTCGCGAACTCTCCATCAAATTGCAGATGACTTACCTCCAAATCTCTCCGACGTTAAAGATATCATAAAATCTGATTTCTATGACGATGATTTGCTATCAGGTAGTGCGAGCGTTTTGGATGCCAAACATCTTCAAACACAAATAGTTGAAGGATTGCGACTAGGTGGATTTAAATTCAGAAAATGGGTATCAAACAGCGAAGAACTACTAAGTTCTATACCAAAACAAGATCAAGAACCTCTTATTGAAATTTCTAGTTATGATGCTTTCGCAAAAACATTAGGTTTAGTTTGGATGACTCATTCGGATTGCTTTACATTCAAAATTAATAAAACAGATTGTGGCCCTATCACAGTTGAAAAAATATGCCGTATGTAATGCAAATTGCATTACATATAGGTCCGGAGCAAGCTTGCATTACAAACTAATGCAAACGTTGCATTTAATCAGATTTTAATGCTAATTGCATTAATTTTTATTGTATAGTTTACATTAAATTTTAACGGAATATTTTGTTAAAATTAATACAAGTTATATTAAAATTTATAGCACATTGCATTAAAAAATAATCAAAATATCCATTTGGAAGCATCATTTTTTGTCGTAAGTGGCATTAAATTGTATAGTCCAGTACTTTAAACAGTAAAGCACACTACATCAAAAATTCCCAAATAATTGTTTAAACACTTATATTATTTTGTATTAAAACTAAAAGTATAAGGCAAATTCCACAGATTGCGGTTTTTTACTTCCAACTCGATTGACGTTAATCAATTGGCGTCCTTACACAGCAAATACATGAAAAATGTTTTAAGGTTATATTACCAGTATACACAATGACTTATTATAAATTCGCTAAAAATTAGTTAACCCCAGATTATATAGAAATTTTCTTTTAATGCAGTACTGCAGTAATTTTTGACGCAACTGCATCATTATTTTTAATGCAAGCTTTACATTAGAATGTAATACATGATTGCATCGTATAAGTTTTAATGCAAGGGTTGCATTAAAAATTGCAGCAAAATTTCTAACTGTGAGTACCAAACGAAATTTTCTATCCATAGCCGGCCGCATTTTTGACCCATTAGTACTTCTCTCCCTACGTACGGTCCTAACGAAAATCCTTTTTCAAGGTCTCTGGCTTCATAAAATTGACTGGGATGATCCCCTTCCTGAAAAAATTAAATCGCAATGGGAGAAGATACATTCAAATTTCATATTGTTCGAAAAAAATCAAATTCCACGGTTCCTGAACATTCCATTGACAAATAAAGCCAAGGTAGAACTACATGGATTTTCTGACGCTTCAGAAAAGGCTTATGCAGCCGTGGTCTATATGAGAGCAGTTGACTTTAATGAAGTTGTTTCAGTGCGATTAATAGCAGCAAAACCCAAGGTAGCTCCTCTTAAACAGATTTATCTGGCGCGCTTAGAGTTATGTGCAGCAGTTTTGTTGGTAAAATTAATTACAAGACTAGTTCGTTCCTTAAGCGTTCCTAATCTACAAACATTTGGGTGGACGGATTCTACCATTGTCCTTGCTTGGCTTTCCGATGTTCCTAGGCGATGGAAAACGTTCATCGGAAATCGCACTTCATTTATCTTAGATCGGCTTCCAAGGGTAAACTGGGATCATGTAAACTCTAAAAGTAATCCAGCAGACTTAGCTTCGAGAGGAATATATCCAGAACAACTGATTGACAACTCGATGTGGTGGAATGGTCCAGACTACCTATCTGAATCACCAAATCATTGGCCGAAGGTATCTGATGAACAGCTCACCAATATAAGCTATGGTGACTTAGAACCCAAAAAATCATTCGTTTATGTTGCGCTTGCTAGCAATCAAACCGATTTCTCCGCCATTCCAAAATTATTCGAGAAGTCGTCTTCATTTTATTTTGTAATTCGAACGTTTGCTCAGTGTTATCGATTTTTTGACAAATTTAAAAATAAACAAAATTTCTTTGTATTTAACAGGTTCGCAAATCAAACGCGCTACAATGTTTGCCGTGCGATGGGCTCAATATGAATGTTTTCCAGAGGATATTAAACGAATCATAACTGGGTCCGATTTGAAACGCGGAAGTAAGCTATGTTCATTAAACCCATTTATTGGCGACCAGGGAACACTAAGGGTTGGTGGACGGATCGGTCTAACTACTTGCTGTTCATACGACACCAAACATCCTGCAATTATCGACGCTTGCCATCCATTCACGGAGATACTCACCTGGACTCTACATAAGCAATACCTTCATCCCACGCAACATTAACTACTTGGCATCATTCGACAAAATTATTGGGTAATTGGAGCAAAAAGGCTGGTGAAACACGTTGCTCGATCCTGTATCACCTGCACTCGCCATCGTCTGAGTACAACAAAACAATAAATGGGAAATCTACCGTCATTCCGGATAACACCTTCCAGAGCATTTTCTACGGTAGGTGTCGACTTCGCGGGGCCTGTCAAAGTTAAATCTAAAACGGGACGAGGTGCGAAGATTTGTAAGGGTTATGTAGCTGTATTCGTTTGTTTGATCGTTAAAGCAGTCCATATAGAACTGGTATCAGATTTGACAACAGATGCGTTTTTGGCCTGCTTAAGACGCTTTACATCCAGACGCGGCGTTCCATCACAAATATATTCCGACAATGGATCCAACTTCGTCGGTGCCAACAAAAAAATCAGCCAGCTGTTCAAGGTCAGCTCTCTAGCCTTCACCAATGAGCTAAGAACGTTTTTGACCACCAATCAGATCGACTGGCATTTCATTCCTCCATCGTCACCACATTTTGGTGGCATCTGGGAGGCTGGTGTCAAATCGATGAAGAGGCACCTAATTCGTACGATTGGAGAATCCGCTCTAACTTTCGAGGAATACTCCACCCTTCTATGTCAGATCGAATGCCTCTTAAATTCGCGACCCATTGCACCTATGGATACAAATTTTTCCGAGAATTGTGAAGTATTGACTCCAGGACACTTTCTAATGGGTTGCTCACCAAACATGTTACCTGTATATCGATTTTGTCTCGTGAGTTACTCATTTAAAATGAGTGAAGCAAAAAAAATCGAATACGTACACAGTGTATAATACACAATAATGTCCTTGTATTTATATTTTTCTTTTGTTCGTATTTGTGTCATTTGTATGATGAACAGTACCAAAATAACGCGATCCGGGCGAATCGGTTTAATTTTTATGGTGCTTACTTCCTTTTCGCAGCACATTACGTCTGCTCTCGAGCTGTGGAGTGTCATTAACATTCCAATATATTTTATATTATCTATTATCATAAATTAATTTTAAATCTAATAATAAAATTTTATAGGTAAATTTATTTTAAATTTCATAAATTTTAGAAATTATAAAAAAATCGAAAATACATAAACAACGCAAAAATATGGCGTTTACAATGGTTAACCCTTTGAGTGCCAAAAACCGCAATCGTGTTCCTCAATACACTAGCCGAAATCATGTTTGCCCTCAAAGAGTTAATATGAATAAACAAAGAAAGAATGACACGTGACTTGCATATGCAGAAAAACAATCATACGAACGAAACTACCACAAATACATAGGCTACTACTATATCATTCCGGTTACACTCATTTCGTTTCACACATTTTGAAACAAAATCGATATACTGATGTCCCTCCTGATGGAGCCAAATCGTACACCAACCGTTGGCAGCTGCTACAGAACATGATGAATGGGTTTTGGAAAATTTGGAAATTTGACTATTTAACCACGTTGCAGCAGCGGACGAAATGGAAATCCAAATCTCCGAACATAGCAAGAAATGACATCGTGTTCGTCAAAGATGAAAATGTACCACCCGGCTCCTGGTCTTTAAGACGTATAGTTGACCTTCATCCCGGCGCTGATGGACTCGTTCGTGTGGTCTCCGTGAAGACCCAACGTGGGATCTACAAAAAACCAATTGGAAAACTCTGTCCAGTTTTTAAGTAATTAAGTCATATCCTTAATTGTCGGGGAATATGTTCGGACATCTCAAAATTTCTATTATTATTAAACACTGAGTTATATTTTTATAATTTTCTAAATTTACAAAATTTATATTTTTATAATTTTCTAAATTTACTGTCCGACTGTAATTATATGCAATGTATTTAGTTTAGTTGTAAGGGTATTAATTTCGTCGTATACATACTTGATAAACAAAATATATTGTACATATAATTCTTTTTATGTAAATGAATTCTATATATATATTTTATTGTTGCATCAAATGTAACAATAAATTTATGTACTTATTACTTATATACAATTACTTATACTTATTTCATTGTTCAATAGCTTATATACTTACTTATATTATTCACCAGAAGTTGCTTATTATGTACACGAATTGTAATTTTTATAATAAAATATTGGACAGAGTATAAGAATTATAACTTTGAAACAAACAAGTCGTTTCACTTAAATATAAAAAATTTATATTTTAATATTTTTAATTTAAATAAAATTAAAGTAAGTCTTAATAGACTTTTGCCGGTTTATATTGTTGTTTGTGAGTTGATCCGGGCAGCTGAATAATCGATGATTTCATTCTCTTTCAACGCAATATTGATGAATGGCCTCGTTACTCTATGTGAACATGTATATGAAGTTGGCCCAAATTCTAACCCAAAAAAAATTGATGGCAATACTAAAATATACAGACTATGACTATAGGCAAGTGTCACCCCAAAAATGTTTAAACATATTCTATTTTCTATATGAGAACCCAAAAATTATTCAATCAACACAAGAAAAACCGCCATGTTTTAATGTCAGCCCAAAATACATCTGTCGTGATACTATCATGAAAGAAAAATATTACTGTCAACCCAAAAAAGTAAAATAAAACGAAATATGCAATTTAGTTTTAATTCTGTATCGAATTAATTTGAGTATGACCCCTGAATATGAATAGCTTTTAAGTCAAAGGATACATCAGAGCATTAAACGACATAAACACTTGTTGGAGAATCGGAGGTTTAAGAGCTCCCCACAGCCATTATTGCGAAGATAGTACCATTCAAATATGTGATTGATTTTAATTCCGTATCGAATTAATTTGAGTATTACTTTTTTTCCTTTTTTTTAAGAAAAATGTATGTTTCTGTACTATTTAACTATTAACAATTACTCGAGAAAGAAACGTGTACTTGTTGGTTCGCGGGAGTTATTTTAGTTTTCTCCTACCCTTCGGTTGTAGCCGATGAGCTTTCCCCTATCCGACACCTGGGGACGCACCCGATGGGTGTATGAAGTTCCCCTCACGAGTTAGTAATTAATAATTATTAATCAGTTAGTCGCGCTCACCTTTCCAACTCACCTTTACGTCACTTGCATAATTATCCCACAATACGTGTCTATCATATGGAGAGCCCGTTTCAAGGGGCTTCCATGTCATTCAATTGAGAACTAGATCCATTCACACTGGAGAGCCCGTTTATAGGGATCTTTATTTATACCTCACTTTTCATTCATATGGAGAGCCCGTATCAAGGGGGTCCATTTCACTCAACGGAGAGCTCGTTTATAGAGATCCAATTCACACTGGAGAGCACGTTCATGGGGATTCTCGATCATTTCGAGAAGTGACGCGAAGAGTACACATATTGTGTTGCGCCCGGTGTGGCAATTTGTAATTAATAATTAGTAATTGTTCATTAATAATTAGTAATTAATAAGTAGTAATTAGTTATTACTAACCAGTAATTAGTAATTAGTAACTAGTAACTAGTAACTAGTAACTAGTAATTAGTAATTAATAATTAGTAATTAGTAATTAATAATTAGTAATTAGTAATTAGTAATAAGCAATTCGCAATTAGTAATTAATAATTAGTAATTATTTCAATCACATATTTCGTTGAATGGTATTATCATCGCAATAATGACTGTGGTGAGCCCTTAAGCCTCCGATTCCCTAACAAGTGTTTATGTCGTTTAATGCTCTGATGTATCCTTTGACTTAAAAGCTATTCATATTCAGGTGCCATACTCAAACTTATTCGATACAGAATTAAAATCAATCACATATTTAACATATCAAAAACAAGATATCAAAAAAAAAATATTTGGTAGATACTTGATGTAGTAAATGTTCGTATATTTTACAGAACCTTAATAGTTTTGGGGTTAACATTTTTGGACCAACTTCATTTACATAAGGAAACACAACAACTTTTTTAAAGATTTATAATTTTTGTATCTTAATATTTTCTATCGCGATAGTTTCATTTTTTCATGAAACTTGCATTAGTGTTGCCAGCTTTTAAAACCGCCATTTTTTTTGCTAAAATTTTGGGCCAACTTCATATAGGTTATGTGAACTCGCTTTTGTTTTATGCTAATGATCAGAGGCTTCCCAGGCCTTATTGAGGACTGTTAAAGTTGGGAATGTGACATCTAGCGCATTAAAATAAGCTGATTAACCGTGCGATTCTGATGCTAAGACTATTAAGAGGCTAACTGTAAAGAGGTTTTTCGTTAATAGGTTTTTTTAAGAGAATCTCTTAATTGGTATTCTGTTAGTAATACTCTTAAAATTTATATTAAAAACTCTCCAAACATTTTTGGAGACCTGTCAAATGTGATTTTAATTAATGCGAGCCATTTAAATTTTATTTTATTATTAAATAAACGATAAAATACGACATATTTTTGTGAAAACTAATGTTTTACAATTCATATTTTTGTAATAAATTAGAGAATGTATTGCAGAAAATTTGTAATTAATTGCCGAAAATAAACAAGAACAAAATATTTACTTCTGCTCGAAATGACAATGTCGGAATAATTTTTCTTCTAAAAATATTATATCTAAATCCTTTTTGTGAATTGTAAAATATAAATTAATAAATTATTTATTTACACAATCGTCATTTTTTATTAGTTTTAGTGCAACATAATAAAAATTCTAGCATTTATGATGTTTAAGACCACGTAATTGGTAGGTATTAGGCTAAAAGGTTTTTAAGAGAACCTCTTAACTGATCAGTATGTGCAGAATCGCAAAATAGTCTTAAGTAAGAGAAATCTTTTAGTTATGAGAAATATTGTAGCTAAGACCTCTGTGACTATACGCCAGAATCGCACGGTAAGTTTTTTTTCACATGCAATTTTAGCACGGCATACTTTATGAAAATAAAAATTAACATACAAAAATAGACCCAATAAATTTAATTTTTTACCGTCAGATCTACGGTCTTTAATAGAAAACTATATTAAAGACCTTTCTGTAGTTTTTAACGAAAAGTGTAGCTCCAAAATTTAATGAAAAGTGTAACTTCTAAAAAGTGTAGCAATTAAAAGTGTAAACAGCATACCTTTACTAAAGAAGATCGTCGAAATGTATATTTCATGTAAATATCGGTATCAAATTTTATCATAATAATTCTAGTCTAAAAGTTAGGGTTATTACGAGTAAAAAAAATGTTTGAAATGATATAAAGTGCGTGGCCGATTAAAAAAACCGACACTATAGCCGATTAAATTTTTTTAGAGATGTTACCAAGTAAAAGCATATGCCATCTAATAGTAAACAACTTGAGCTGTTCAAACAGTAAGATTACTGGTGTTTTGACGAATCTTAGAATATTCATTAAATTTGCCGATATGTAGGTTGTCGTGAAGCAACCCCAGGTCTTTTTATTTTAATGTGGTATGGCAAGGCGAACAAGTTTGTGTTGGAAATATGTTGATTATTCAATTAACAATTCATTTCTTAAAAATTTGTTTGCAAGATGCCATAAAACAGAAAAAAATTGTATTATAAAATTAATTATTTAGTACCATCCTGTAAATTTGTACATACGAGTATTTCCCTATTTACAAAATTCCAGTTGATCTATTTTTTTTAATTAGACTGTACATATTGTATGTACTTCTGGCAAGGGTAATTTCAAAAGAATTTTGGGGAGGCCGGAAATGATAAAGGACCAGGGAAGACGAAAGAAGAATTTGCTGCGAAGCAGACGTGTGGTTTAATTAGGAGAAATTAAATTAGAAAAAAATTATAAGAGTTAAATTAGAAAAACAATTATATGAATTAATACAATATATAGTACTTTAATAATTAAGTAAAAATAATTCATCGTATTTAATTTAATAATAAATAAATAATAAAATCAATTTATTAATAATAAAATAGTGAAAAAAATTAACAGTGGTGATGAACGTTTCTTGAAATTAAAAACTTGTTAGTAATGTGCTAATTTAATTTAAAATAAAAATTAAACTATAAATACTCTCTCTCTCTCTCTCTCTGGCACTATATCCCATCAAGGGATTTGGCCGCCTCACATGAGGTTTCATAATCGTATTTTCATTTCGGATAATGAGTGATTAATTCATTGATCCTAGACCAACCGTGAAATTTTCTCCTTGTCACCACCGGGAATCGAACCCAGGACCTCCGGTCGCTGGAGCAAGTATGCTAACCACTTTGCCACCGGGGCGGCAACTATAAATACTACTTGATGAATAAACTTCCCTATATAAAAAAAAAAAAAAAAAAAACTAAACAAAAACAACATATGCACTTGGATTTTGAAACATGGCCATGTCTTCGCGAATAACGGATCCGCAACGGGTATCATTTTTTTTTTTCAATTACATAATTTATAATTTTATTTATTTTTTAACTTTAGTAATTTTAAATTAATTTTTTTTTAAGATAGTTACTTTGTAAATAATAAAATTTTTTTGGCGATGGTGTAATATAGTTAATTTAATTTAATTTTTTTCCCATTTCTTATTTTTACTATGATTAATATATTTCCATTAAAATGAATTTTGTGTTCGAATTTTATTTTTCGTAGAATGATTTCGTAATTTGTTATATTTTCAATTGTTGATTGATCAATATCTTCGAATCCGAAACAATGACCTTGGATCACCTCTATTTTCTTTCACAGCAAATTTTACCTCTCTATGGTCCAGAAAGGAACCCTTCCAACAACTGCAACCTAGCCGGGTGCAAAATGCTGTGCTGGATCAACCATTAGAGAGTCTGTGGCAAGTTTCCAGATTTGTTATTGATTTGAAATAACAGATCTCGAAATTTGTTACAGTGGTTAACTGTTTTGAACAGAACGATTCATTCACTTTTATAAAATATATGCCCACACTTGATAACCTCTCTGGGTTTTCTGGAATCGGCCATGTAACAGGTGTTTTGACGAATATTTGAATTTTAATATAATTTTCGTCATAAGATTTGCGTAGAACAATCCCATAACTATTTATTTTAATTAAGTTACTGTTTTGAACAGCTCAAGTTTACAACATCTCTAAGATTTTTTTGACTCAAAGAGCAGCTGCACCTCAATAAAACGAGCTAACGAAGAGAGAAAATACAAATTTTACGAACAACAAATATTTGACGTGATAAGCGGAAAAAATTTCAAAATAATTATACAATGGATACCGGGACACTTAGGAATAAAAGACAATGAGAGAGCAGATAAACTTGCTAAAAAAGCAATAGAAGATCCTAACGAAATAATAAACAACCCAATAACCTTAAAGGACTCGTATCAAATAATAAAAGAAACAATAAATAAAGAATGGCAAATAAAATACAACGAATGGACAACAACAGTTGGAAAATAAAACAAAACTATCAATATAACACCTCCAACTAAACCATGGTATCATAACTCAAGTCTAAGCGCCTACAATATAAGACAAATTAATAGACTGAGATCGGGACACGCTAAAAACAAAAAATTTAAACACCTAATGAAAATAGAAGACAATAACATATGTGAAGTATGCAACACACTGGAAGACAACGAGCACATAATAGAAAAATGTACAAAATACGACCAGACAAGAAATAAATATGCTATTACTAAACACCAAATTAATAGATATACTCAAATCGGAGAATGTCAATCACTACAAGATTCTATGCGACTACCTAAAGGGAATAGGAAACAACTTATAATAACAAATCATAAATACAACGAACAACAAACATACAATTCTTCAAGGATGATCAGTGTGAAGGACAAACTACAAATTTACAACAAATCATAATTTTATTCTTTTTATTTATTGAATTTCAAACATGTAAACATTAATTAAAAATATTGGTCGTGTGGATTTCGATTCAGACCTTAGCAAATGAAATATAAAAAAAAAAAAAAAAAAAAATTTAACCTTCACCTGGCACACCTCCCCTAAGTAACAAACTGGCATTGTGGGGTTCGTACGAACCCCAGTGAGACATATACTTGTAAAACTTGAAATATTGATTATTTTTTTTTAGAAAAAATCAGAGATCATCTTAAGATTCCCCTTTAAAGGGTGAAATAGTCAGAGTTGAGAAAAATCAAGATCAGCGTTCAGAAAAATTCGGAAACTTGAAAAACTTGAAAAAAGTGAGTTTTTTCCAAAAAAATTTATAACTTTTTGTTTTTTGATAAAAAGGACTAAAATTTTAGCTGCGTCTTCTTCTATTACATCACTATAAATGAAAATTATTAGTTTTCATGGGTCTTCCAAAAAAAGTATTTATTTTGAGAAATGAAGGTATGGATTTCAGGAAGATAAAAATTTCGAAAAATAGTGAAAAAGGCGTTGTTTTTTCTATTTTTTCAACAAATTTATTACAATTTAGTCTTTTTCAAGAAATAGAGTTGCTGGAAATGGGTTACCCACGAAATCCATTATGTCACGATCCTTTTTGACAAAATCCATTTTGACAAAATCCGTTTTTGACATAATCATCTTTTGACAAAATCCATCCTTTTCAAAATCCATTTTTGACAAAATCCATTTCTGTCAAAATTCATTTTTGTCAAAATCCCTTTTGTCAAAATCCATGAAAAAACCATCGAATCCATCGTTTTTGTTATTTTTTACAAGCCCGGGCTTGTAAAAAATAACAAAAACGATGGTTTTATCATGGATTTTGACAAAAATAACAAAAACGATAGATTCGATTTTTTTTTTCATGGATTCTTGGATTTTTTTCATGGAAATACGAAATTTATTTTATTTGTACGATCATGAGTTTAGTGACATTATACTAGAGGATTTTGACAACAGTGGATTGTGTCATAAATGGATTTAGTCAAAATTGGAAAATAACAAAAAAGGGTTTCAACAATCATGGGTTTCAACATCAAATGATTTTGTCAAAAGAGGATTTTTATAAAAAATCTATGGATTTTAGCAAAATGGTTTTTGGAAAGATGGATAACGGGGGGATCCCGCTGGAAATATCGTTGAAGCTTATGAAAACCAAATTTGAATTAATAACCGGTACAATCGGGACACATCAAAATCCTATGGTCTATACATATAGAGCTTTTGCACGATGCACATCCTTCATCGTTTTTTTTTTCGTGCACATAAGGCGCATCTTTGTTTGATGACAAGATTTAAATGCTGTAAATGGCGCTCTGATAAAACCGATCGATTCAAAATTGTTTTAATCCCTACTTTTAAATCTCTGCGGAGACTGAAATGAATGAGACGACGTTCCAAATGCGGCTTTATTAAATATAAATATATTTTTTCCAAACAATAATCCGCAGTTACTGCTAGTTCTTCTTGGTTTTGGACGGCCCCGCAGGCTCTCAAAATTCGTGCATTCACAATCGCCATGTCCGAGATGCCTTGGAAAAAACGCTGCAGCCACCTGTACGTCTTTTTTACGCACACTGAAAGAGTGGCACAGCTTATCAAAGGTGTCCGTGCCTCCTTTGTTTTTATTATAATACAAAACAATTTTGGGTTTCTGTTTTGTTATTTCTTCCGTGTGAAGAAGTGAGGAGGCAGCAGCACAATTTTGTCCGATTTTTTTTTCTTCGGAGCATAGCTGAAGAAGGGTTAAATTGTCGGTATGTCAGAATTTGGTGAGTGGCTGATCTTTTTTGGAACTTTCGCATTAAAATCCGCTGGAATTTTCCTTTTGTTCTTGCGAATGGTACCGGTGATTCTAAAATTATATGGTCCATTGTACATTCGTTGAAGCATACTAATTGACGTATACCAGTTGTCACACGTTACTGATCGGTTTGTGTTGTAAATAGGTTCAGTTACTAATCTAAAACAATACTCAGGAATTTTTTCATCACCTTCTACGATTTCAGTATTCTTTCCTAAATATGGAACCGCGTTAATCTGTAATAGAAGTTTTTATCGATAAATAAACAGATTTGAGTATTCTTTCCTAAATATGGAACCGCGTTAATCTGTAATAGAAGTTTTTATCAGTAAATAAACACTCCCAAATAGCTTCTATCGTTTCAGCATTTACAGCGTTACCAGGTGGACTGAACCAACTGAACAATTATTAAAAACATAGCGGCTTAATTGAATTTGTATTGAAAACAATTTCTGATTTACGTTGGTATTCTTACCTGATCTACGAAACGGAGTTTTTCTGGTCCACTGGAAGTCATCTTGCACATAGATGTGTTTTGGCGGGCGGCCACGTTGTGATTCACTTCGACGTGCATTAACCCTTTGATTTGCGCTTGGATCCTCCATGTCAATATCCATAGCATCGTCATCAGATTCTTCATAGCTATCATCTGAAGAATCCTCCGCGCTTGAAAGATGGTTGGCACCATTATCTCCTATTAGTTCTTCATGCATATCATCCTCTAGCAACCGCTCTCGTAAATATCGAGAACGCAAATGATACGCCATTCTAAACATGAACAAAAAACGTAGAAAATCGTTGAAAAACGTGAAAAAAAATGTTGATGCAAAGAAACGATGATTACTTACCTCTCTTTTCTTTTTAAACACGAAAATCAAAAAAACAAAAATTCCACAATTCACGAAAAAACAACGTTGATGTCACGATGGGGTACGTACACTCCCCAAACTGCTTTTGACGACTGCTGCAGTCGAACTAACGGTCGCAGTGCTATCCCAGTGGCATAGATATAAAAGTGTACCCCTTGACTACCGATACATGTCGTTACGAGTTTAGATTTCGAAGATTTAGATATCGAAAATCGGCGAGAAACAGCGTGGGGTTCGTACATACCCCATGTGCCAGGTAAAGGTTAATCGGCCATAGTGTCGGTTTTTTTAATCGGCCTTGTACTTTATATCATTTCACTCGTAATAACACCAACTTGTGGACTAGAATTATTATGTTAAAATTTGATCCCGATATTTACTTGAAATATACATTTTGACGATCTTCTTTAGTAAAGGAGTAGTAGTAGTTCTTTAGTAAAAATTTACATTTTTAATTGCTACACTTTTTAGAAGTTACACTTTTCATTAATTTGTGTAGCTACTTTTTTCGTGAAAACTTGACACCGGTCTATTATAATTAGCCGAAAGTGTCTGTCGGGAGCCATATGTTTTAAATCTGGTCCCAAATCCTAGAAGAAAGAAGAATTAGAAGAAATTTTCGAAACTAAATTAATGAAACGTTTTGTATCTTTTGTGTTACCCGATCCTTCGAATCGATGCTTCTATGGTCATTAGATAGGTGTGTTTCTCTCTTAGTGTGTTCGGAAGGAGAAATTTTCGTTGCTTATTAGGCTTTGAAATAATTAATAAGGTTACCGTTGGTCGGGTCTTATTAATTAGAGATAATACTTAATTTGAATATTGCAAAAGTAATTCTGCTTTATTTTATAGTTCATTTCACCTTATATATAAAAAAAAATGTTATATCAGCGGACATAAATTTATATTAAAAAGAAAATCAATTTATGTTAAAACGTGTCAATACAAAATAAATTGTGCTAAATTTGCGTAATATGCTAATTCACCTTGTATTTAACGTTTAGGTAAATTGATATGTGTTGATGATATATTAATGTAGAATTTTATTTACCAAAATCCGGCAAAAAAATGGATGTACATCAAAAATTTTGTTTCATTTGACAGAAAAAATCAATTTTTTTTGATGTACATCAATTTTAAAAAATGTACATTTTCTCGTAAATTTTTTTTTGATGGAGAAATACCAATACAAAATGAAACGTCATTTTTTGTAGAAACGTCAATTGGTGTGTTAAATTACTAATAAATTAAAGCATATGTTTTAAATTTAATTGAAATATATTTTATCGTTCATGAATAAATATATTTATTCACGATTATTCGTTCGAAAATATATACATATAATTTCGTATAGTGGAGTGCACAATTGATGTCGTTTTGACGTGCCATTTCTAAATTTCAAAATCCTATTTTATATCTCCAATACATACATAAAACCACATCAATTTTGATTGTTTGTTCTATTTGAACCATAAATTTCACATTGATTTGAAAAAGTAAATAAAAAAGGCCCCTCTTCACGTATTTTGCAAAAACACGACTTTTCGTGGTACCATTGCATAAAAACTAACCAACCGATCGCCAACATTTATATCTTAAAATTTCAATTGAAGTTTTTTAGGAAAATTGACGGTGGCTTTTTCCATTTTTCCCTCTAGATTTTCCGCTATGGCATTACAAAGCAAACAATATTCGAAAAAATCGCAAAAGTTTTGGTACCATTGCGACGTTATTAGTCAACAAAACTTAGATTGTGATATATCAAAAGACGCAGAAAAAAACTCTGAGACGATTGACGGAGGCGTTTTGCTAAATTTTAAGTATTAACCGAAAAATTAGCAAAAAACCAAATTCCTTTGGTAAAAAAAAGAAAGCAAAGTAAAGAACCAATCTGTAAAATTTATTGATTTTATTCCTAATTAGTTTTACCAGAATACAACAGATGTCGCTAGTTTCCACGCACAGTAATAAAACTCAGTATTGTTTTCAAATGTTTCGATGCATATCTATTTATGTAAATACATATGCATGTATATGGAAGATAAAAGCAAAAGAACATTATCGATGTACAGCTGTGAAACTATCAATATTTCGTAGTGGTGTGTATGAAATTGAGATGATTTTCTTTCAATCTTTAAAAAATACAATAATAAATTGTATTTGTATTTTATTTACTAGAGAATGAACATAAGTATTTTACTGAAATATGAATGCATCATAACTATATGTACGTAACAATTCTGTATAGATTTGTTTAAATTTGGAGTAGTATGAATGTCTTAGAACTATAGATTATAATGATAAACACAAAAAGGATGAGATTGAAAAATAAACTATGTGTTGTGTTGTTGATTTTGTGATTTAGAATAATAAATTCATTTATAGATTATTTTCACGCAGAATTGATTTTATTTAGTTTACCTTGATTACATCTCGTAGATCGCGATACATAATTTTATACAAGCAGATCTGATCGTTTGTTGTTTAAAATTACACCTCAAGCTCATATTTTTTTTTCTTCTATATATTCAAGATGTATACTAAGGGGTTAATTATGTAAGCAGACTGAAGGCTGCAGAATGAAAATTGTCTACGAGCTAGGTGCAAAATAACAAAGTTAAAAGAGTGTGATCTCAAAACGGTGGTACAACAATAATTGCAATACAACAATAATTTACAAGAACAATTACATTATATATCACACATATTTAACTTTGTTATGTTCCACCTAGCTCGTAAACAATTTTTATGTGGCACTGCCGCATGAAAGTTCTCTACGAGCTAGGTGCAACATAACAAAGTTAAAAATGTTTTTGAATCCACAGCGGCAGCCTTCAGTACGATTTACGATTACC